>QAOA01008326.1:22966-121261 GCA_003255065.1 Cercis canadensis
AATATTAATTTAATTTAAATTATATTAATTATGATAATATAATATGTATAAAACATATGAGACAAGTTATCTTGTCTGGTGTAGCATAGTCTAACTCCTTGCTTACGTATTGTCGTATTGAGGGAAGAGACGTGTTAACTAGGCATTCTATTATGAAGTCAAATGAAGGGGACAGTGCATGCATTTGTGAGCAAAGATAGTTTAATTTATTCTCACACTCTCGCTATAAGTAGGTGAACACTTTTTCTCAGCTCATGCAAGCTTACACAAAATAACTCTACGTATATCCAATACCCAAACTTACCTAGCTCACATGGCTCCACCAAACTCTGTTGCTACCAACATTTCCAGCATCAAAGCATTTGCTGAAGCAACTAATGGGCACACAACCATTCCCTCTAACTACAACTCTTTCATAGACCCTCGCGATAGGGACGAGGTTGATGACAAACTTGCAGCTTTTATCCCTGTAATTGACTACTCTCTCCTCACTTCGATGGACCCTGAAATGCATGCCAAAGGTGTCCAAGAGCTTGGCAGGGCCTGCAAGGAGTGGGGTTTCTTCATGGTATACTTTATCTACCGTGTTTTATTTTTTTTTTCTGTTACATGATGGCACAAAAATTTGAACTACTGTCTTCGTTGAAATAACTCAAACTCCTTACCATGAGACCAGGCTTAGTCACTTTATACATTAGTACTCTAAATTAATATCATCCTTTTTCATAGAAACACTTTATAACCCACTCAAAACTCTTACTATACAACTCACTCCTTCTGACTCTTATATGGAAATCTGAGTAGGAATCAGGTACTATTGCTACTATCAATTTTAACCAAGCATTTGACTTCTTCTATCCATATGTTACAATCAAATGCATGTGTTGGATGGTCTCTTTTCTATTATTTTGGTTATTTTGCACTGTGTTAAAGTGGATGAGTTTTCAGGTGATCAACCATGGGATATCAGAGAATTTAATGGAGAGTGTACTTGCCGCAACTAGACAATTTTTTGAGATGACAGATGAAGAAAAACAGCAGTTTTCTGACAAGGGCGTGTTATGCCCGATTAGGTATGGAACTAGCATGAACACCAAAGCAGAAGATGTCCACTTTTGGAGGGACTATCTCAAGGTGTTTACACATCCTCAGTTTTGCATCCCAAATGTACCAGCAGGCTTCAGGTATATTGACTTCTTGTCTGTATATTTCAACAAAGCCTTTTCATCAGCTCAAAGAAAAAGAAAAGAGGAATTCTAGCAATCCCTCTGACTTTATTAATTTTCTCATTGTGCAACTTATTATGTAAGTTCTACACAATCACCACAAAATGGTTTTTACAATGCTACCAATAATGGAAACCTTAATTAGTTCTCGAGGGAACACCACTTAGTTAAATATTAAGTGCTCTATTACAAAGTACATTTGCTTAAAAATCTGTTTTAAAAAAGCTATTTTATATATTTGGATGAGCTTCTTACAATTTATAACGTTTTATTAAGTCAAGATTGGAGATTTAGAACAAGCGCAGAAATAAAAATTCTACAGCTTCTACTTTATCATAAAAAATTATAAAATATTTTTATATATAAACAGTCTTAGTTAATTATTGGATCTCCAATGTGCAGTCTTAATAACTAAAGTGACTTTCCTTTGATATTCATGCTTATTACTGTAGAGAGACTGCGTTTGATTATTGCAAAAGGGCCAGAGATGTAACTGGAGAATTGTACAAGGGAATGTCAGAGAGCTTGGGACTGGAAGCCAATGCTATACCAGATGCCTTAGGTTTTGAGACAGATTTTCAACTGTTGGTTGCCAATTTGTATCCACCTTGTCCTCAGCCAGATGCTGCTCTAGGGCAGCCTCCTCATTCAGATAATGGCTCCCTGACTNGTAGATGAAGTTGAAGAGATGTACGTGAATCCAAGTGTTTGAGTTGAAGTTAATGAGACTATGCCACACTTTTTTGTTTGTTTGTTTAACTTTTGGTTATATTAATTTTAAAATTAATTAAAATTTTAAAATATAACATAAATATTAATTTAATTTATATTAATTATGTTAATATAATATGTATAAAACTTATGAGACAAGTTATCTTGTCTGGTGTAGCATCCAACTCCTTGCTTACGTATTGTCGTATTGAGGGAAGAGACGTGTTGACTAGGCATTCTATTATGAAGTCAAATGAAGGGGACAGTGCATGCGTTTGTGAGCAAAGATAACTTATAATTTGTCATTGCGAATCTTTAACGTGAATTTATTCTCACACCCTCGCTATAAGTAGGTGAACACTTTTTTTCAGCTCATACAAGCTTACACAAAATAACTCTACGTATATCCAATACCCAAACTTACCTAGCTCACATGGCTTCACCAAACTCTGTTGCTACCAACATTTCCAGCATCAAAGCATTTGCTGAAGCAACTAATGGGCACACAACCATTCCCTCTAACTATAACTCTTTCATAGACCCTCGCGATAGGGACGAGGTTGATGACAAACTTGCAGCTTTTATCCCTGTAATTGACTACTCTCTCCTCACTTCGATGGACCCTGAAATGCATGCCAAAGGTGTCCAAGAGCTTGGCAAGACCTGCAAGGAGTGGGGCTTCTTCATGGTATAATTTATCTACCGTGTTTTATTTTGTTTTTCTGTTACATGATGGCACAAAAATTTGAACTGCTGTCTTCGTTGAAATAACTCAAACCCCATACCATGAGACCAAGCTTAGTCACTTTATACATTAGTACTCTAAATTAATATCATCCTCTTTCATAGAAACACTTTATAACCCACTCAAAACTCTTACTATACAACTCACTCCTTCTGATTTTTATATGGAAATCTGATTAGGAATCAGGTACTATTGCTACTATCAATTTTAACCAAGCATTTGACTTCTTCTATCCATATGTTACAATCAAATGCATGTGTTAGATGGTCTCTTTTCTATTATTTTGGTTATTTTGTACTGTGTTAATGTGGATGAGTTTTCAGGTGATCAACCATGGGATATCAGAGAATTTAATGGAGAGTGTACTTGCCGCAACTAGACAATTTTTTGAGATGACAGATGAAGAAAAACAGCAGTTTTCTGACAAGGGCGTGTTATGCCCGATTAGGTATGGAACTAGCATGAACACCAAAGCAGAAGATGTCCACTTTTGGAGGGACTATCTCAAGGTGTTTACACATCCTCAGTTTTGCATCCCAAATGTACCAGCAGGCTTCAGGTATATTGACTTCATGTCTGTATATTTCAACAAAGCCTTTTCATCAGCTCAAAGAAAAAGAAAAGAGGAATTCTAGCAATCCCTCTGACTTTATTAATTTTCTCATTGTGCAACTTATTATGTAAGTTCTACACAATCACCACAAAATGGTTTTTACAATGCTACCGATAATGGAAACCTTAATTAGTTCTCGAGGGAACACCACTTAGTTAAATATTAAGTGCTATATTATAAAGTACATTTGCTTAAGAATCTTTTTTAAAAAAGCTATTTTATATATTTGGATGAGCTTCTTACAACTTATAACGTTTTATTAAGTCAAGATTGGAGATTTAGAATAAGCGCAGAAATAAAAATTCTACAGCTTCTACTTTATCATAAAAAATTATAAAATATTTTTATATATAAACAGTCTTAGTTAATTACTGGATCTCCAATCCGCAGTCTTAATAACTAAAGTGACTTTCCTTTGATATTCATGCTTATTACTGCAGAGAGACTGCGTTTGATTATTGCAAAAGGGCCAGAGATGTAACTGGAGAATTGTATAAGGGAATGTCAGAGAGCTTGGGACTGGAAGCCAATGCTATACCAGATGCCTTAGGTTTTGAGACAGATTTTCAACTGTTGGTTGCCAATTTGTATCCACCTTGTCCTCAGCCAGATGCTGCTCTAGGGCAGCCTCCTCATTCAGATAATGGCTCCCTGACTTTGCTTATACAAAATGGAATTGGTGGCCTTCAAGTCCATCACAAAGGGAAGTGGGTCAATGTGAACCCTCTTCCCAATTCCATAATCGTCAACATCAGTGATCAACTTGAGGTGTGCATTTATTCCTCCTAGCTACAAAATATTGACTTAGTGGTCCAACTATTTGCATAGTATAATGTTATTAGATTACGTTTTAGTAGGGTCTTATAAATTCTTTTGTTTTTATATATATAATAGTATGGATGTTCAGCTCTTAACCTCATGCAAATTACTTAAACTCTTTATTACTAGACCACACTTGGTTGCTTGAGTCTTATAAAATTTTAATAGACAGTTGAATTCAAATGTTATTATTTGTGTAGAGTGAAAAATATTTTTTTGGAGATAAGTAGGTAGCATATTTCTATAGAGAAAGGAGGAAGAGTTCTAGCTCGGTAAAATGTAATCTTAGTCATAAGACTTGTCTCCTAATTTTCTTTTTCAGTTTGAATCCCCTGATTGTAAATACAATCATTATTTATTTATAGGCAAAATAAAACTTACAAAATTATGCTACTTTTAAAAAGTAAGAAAAGGTGGCTAGATATCATATCTATCTATATACTCATAGGAAACATTCAAGTTGGTGTCTCATTTTATTTTAATAAATATAAACTTATATTTGAAACCTATCCCACTTTTTTTTTTTTTTCTGGTAGAAAACCTATTCCGTCTTATGAGTACAAATAGATAGCTAAGGATAAAATACAATTAAAATTTTTAATGTTAAAAAGGATTCTAGACACTTGATGGAGAGGTGTATGTGGTCTATTAAAAACAGAGAATAATTATTATACACTATTTGTTTTTCACTCTAGCTCACATTAATCTAATTGAAATAAAAGTGTAGATAAGTTTAGTTAAGTTCAGATTTACTCCTAATAATATTAAGCCGTAGATAAGGTGAAAAAAACTAAAATTAAATAAATAAAAATCTTATCTTTTATATAATCTATCAATAATATATATTTTGTTCTATAATACAAATTAAATTTATTTTTCTTATTATTGAAAAATATATACAAAAATCTTGGTCTAGTGGTAAAAATGCAATAAGTTCATTCACACTTAGTCAAGATTTTAAGGCCAACACCGAATTTTTTTTTCCTTAAATGCACCAGAAACTAATAAATTAAAAACAAATACAAAGTCCACACTTCAATAAATATCATTGGAGTTAATTGAATAATATAATTTGAATTTGATTCCTTTGTATGTGGCCATGGGGTGAGAAAAAGTATTCATTTTACTCTCAAAACTCATGAGGTAATTCTTCGTTCAATGGTTTATATTTCATGCATGTTGAATTTGCATAATTACACTTTTTTTTTTTTTCTGTCTTGGTTTCTTGTAACAGATTATAACTAATGGGAAATTCAAAGGTGTTTTACATAGAGCAGTGTTGAAAAACAAAGTTACAAGGGTATCCATTGGTATGGTTCATGGACCATCCTTCGATAAGTTTGTGTGCCCTATACCAGAACTGGTTAAAAGTGGAGAAAAGGGATTTGATGGGATGAATTACAAGCAATACTTCCAACATCATCAAGGCAACAAACTTGCTGGGAAGACCAACTTAGATCGTGCACGAGCTTAATTTTGTTTAATCCATGGGACTGGGAGCACCCAAACTTAGAGTGATTCTCAGGGTGCTTCATTTCTATCTGAATAATGGCATGGTGCAGAAGTCATTATTCAAATGAGAAAAATGATTTTCTTCACCAACCTTTTATTTTTCCAGTTATTCTGCTATTCTCTTCAGTAAAATAAAGGTATTCAAAGAAGTATTTCTCAAAACGGAGAATTAACAGTGATGTATTTGATGCTCATTATCTACAGAAATAGAGAAATATGATTTGCCAGTATGATGTTCATTCTCAATACATATGTAAAATAATAATAATAATAATAATTAAGTTGTTTTGTGTTCAAATTTAAAAAGTATTAAAAACTAATCACTACACTTTTTTGACAATTACCTTCTATAATTTTACTCTCAACAAACAAATCTTCACTCCACATGGCTTCATGCAAAAACCAGCACAAGTAGTAAGGACTCGTGTTTAAATTAATTTTAATAATAAAATAAAAAGGATGCGTGTCAAGACGCGAGCTAGCAGTTATAATTAAATATGATTACTTTTCTTTAAGGAAAAATTATGATTAATTAAGAAAAGGTTCTCTGTTTCATTTTTAATAGTTTAACTTTGTTATTTTACATTCTTAATTTATGAGAATTTCTCCAAAAAAAAACTTTTATTTTATTTTTATTTTTTATGGCATGGTACAGAAGTCATTATTCAAATGAGAAAATGAATTTCTTCGATAACATTTTTTTCCCCAATTATTCTGGTATTTCTCTTCAGTAAAATAAGGATACTCAAAAAGTATTTGTCAAAACGGAGAATTGTGATGTTATACACACAAATAGAGAAATGTGATTTTCAAAAATAAGACATGGCCAAAAATAATTTTTCCAAAAAACGACAATCGTAGCACATCTTTATAAGAATAAATTAAAAAAATAAAAATAAAATCCAAAATAAAGTTCAAAAGGCATCATTGTTGTTCTTATTAAGAACCGATTTAACTTAAAAGTTTAAGTTGTTAAGTGAAGGCCCAAAAAAAGTACATGTCTATTTATACCTTGTGTTAAAATTTTAATTTAATTAAGAAAGTGGAGGCAAAAGAATTCAATCCCCAGGAATTATTTTATATCTAACGTGGCCCTGCATGCGAAAGCTCTTTGGGCTTGAAGTGTGGACAAAGCACAGGTCCACTTATATCTTATGCTGAAATTTCAATTTAATTGAAATTTTTTTTTTTTGGGGGGGGGGGGNGGGGGGGGGGAAGGTTTTGATTAGAAAATACTCCTAGAGGGGGGTGAATAAAAGTTTTCAAAATTAGTTCTAAAACACAGATTAATTCAATATTCAGTCTCTTCAAGAACTAGTTCTCTGATAAAATCAAATTCAATAGAGAAAGAGAGCTAGATAAAACACATAAGATTAGAACAAGAGAAACTCAACAAATTATACTCATGCAACATAAACACATATGAATCTCAGAATAACTCAGAATTAAAGATATGAAAGTAGAAAATAGATTTGCAAGAGATTTTTATAGTGGTTCGGCAACATTGCCTACATCCACTTCTCCCAAATGTTTGGGGTTCTACTAAAATCCGAGTTTAGTTGTCGAAGCTTCTCTTACATCCGTGGTTTTTCTTCAAGCTAACCAAGAACTCATAATCAAGTTTAGCTGTCAAAGCTTCTCCATGGTTTTTCTTCAAGCTAACCAAGAACTCACACCCTCTAGCAAACACACTAGAGATCACTCACTCAGATTTCTCCCATAGAAATATGTATACAAAATCCCATTTCTCATAAATGAAGCCCCATTCAAATAACTCTCTCAACAGTGAAGAATTTAAAGCTCTTGTACATGATGAAGAAGAAGAAGAGAGAAAAGGCTAAGTGCAAAGACTTAGGGTGTGTTTGGATGGGGTATTTGTAGAGTGTAATGTATTTGTAGAGTGTAATTGAAATGCTAATTTTGAATTACCTTGTTTGTGTAATTTTTTAAGGTATTTTTAAAATTCAAGTGTATTCTTATAGTGACTTTCAAAGTCTCAATATAGTGTATTTCAAATTCACTCAAAATAGAGTGTATTTCAAATTCACTCTATCAACCCTCTTTCTTTCTCCCCCAACACCCCCACCCAACTCCCAATTTTTTTTTACTGATTTTTCTTATATTAAAGCATTTCAAAAAATGATGCAGAGTGGTGATGAAAGAATTTGCTAAGAAGCTAGAGAAACTACCAGAGGATCTGCTAGACTTATTATGTGAGAATCTTGGACTAGAGAAAAGGTACCTCAAAGAGGCTTTCTATGGATCAAAGGGACCAAATTTTGGACTATATTTTTTTTTCTTATATTTTTCTTTTATTGATTAAAGAATGTGATTTGAATGGATTTTGTAATGTTTATCAATAGTTTTGAATATTGGTGTTAAATTACTCTTTTTATAATAGAGTGTATCCAAACAAGGTATTTTATAAATACATGTATTTGAAATGCTGCATTTCAAATACATGTATTTGAAATACACAATAATTTGGTAAATACCTCATCCAAACACAACCTTAGAAAATATATTCTTCTATCTGAAGCCTTGGGTCTATATTTGCAAAAGGGCAAGTTGAATCCACGTGAAGGACCATTGGGTAACTACCTATGCCAAGGACAGCTGTCACACCAAGCACCAAGCAAAACCCACTCACATATCCCTTTGTCTTTTTGTGAAAATTATATCTTACTTTTTCCCTTAAAATGTGGATCTAGCAACGACATTCTCAAGAGGAAATTTCCTCCTCTTGCTCAGGTAATTTCCTAATGTGACTAGAGAAATCTCGAATCTTCTAGGGTCTTCAATAGATTTTGTCCACTTCAGCAATTTTGGATATTCAACTTCTGGAAGAACAAGTCTTCTTTTGTCAAAACTATTTTTTGTTGAAGATAGAACTAGTTTCTAAGACTTCTTACTAACCTATTATAAATAAACATTTAAGCACATAACACAAGGTTAGTAACAATAGAATCATTTGTTATCATCAAAACTGGATTAGAGAATTGTGGGGCCAGCAATCTCCCCCTTTTTTTATGATGACAAATGCCTAATGGAAATCTCCCCGTGAAAATATGCATACTCCATAACTAGATCTAAAAGCAGTTTTCGAAGGATTTTGAGAAGAAGCAGGGAGTTTCTATCTAAGATAATTCAAATAGATATAATAACAATTCAAGTAGAGTATCTCATATTTATCCCCATTTGTCATTATCAAAACAAGGGAGAAGAATAACATCAAATAGAAAATAAACTATTCCATATTCAAATCAAATATCAACTAGCAGAACTAGATTATCAGAATAAAGAAAAGTAGAATAGATACCATTATAAATTCAAGAGATTCTCCATGAACAAATGCTAAATGCATGATATGCAAAAGGAAAAGGAAACACAGAAGGCTGGATAATAATCAGGTTAACTACATACATAATTGAAACTTTAACAAACAAACTCAAAAATATAATCCTAAGAGGTAGATGGTTTTGAAACCTTCAAGGTTGCCAACTGTTTCTTTGTGAGGACCAATTCTTTTTCAACCATAGCAAGTCTAGCAGTGTGATAAAAAACTATAGTCTGAAAATAGTTGATGCGCTTTCCAATCTGATTGGCTAATTATGCAGGCTTGACAGTTGCTACCCACTTCACATGATCAACTAACTGGGAGGAAGGAACTGGTTGTGGTTGGGTTTTCTACTTCTTTGTGGATTTGGAAGAACTAGGGGCAACAGGTGTAGGCCTCTTTGAAGAGCTGGTAGGAGCAAGAGTAATTGGTTCTTGAGATGATATAATACATATAGGTCAAGGGTTGAGAAGTCACTTTGGCTTCCAATTCTGGGTAATAGCTGGGTTGTAACTAGTTTGGCTAAAGTTCTGGTTATGAGATTAAAACAATGGATTGAAAGTGGTCTTCAATAGCCTCTATATTCAGGAAAATCACATATTGATGCCATTGCATCGTCATAAAATATCAAATTTGTGGGCCAAACCTTTTGCACAAATGTAGTATCCCCTTTAATAGACAAATCAAGCATACTAGTTGAAACCCTTTCGGTTAATAGAATTTTCACCCCAGCCACATAACTTTTTAAATAGATCATGCCAAAATTAGAACTTTGCAAAGGCTATATATGAGCATAAATTAAGTGGATTACCTTTGTGAGAAAATGTTCATCTAGCTTCAACATTTCAGATCACCCTATCTTGGCAAACACCCTTTCAACTTTCTTGATTGAAGAGTTATTGGATTCCTAAGATACTAAGCAGCCAGGTGCTATTGTCCTGGTTTCATACAAATTTTTAAAGTTTTCCTCAGCAACTTGGCTTTCAAACAGAGAGGTAGAAGCACTTGCAGATTTGAGGTTTTAACCCTTGGAGTAAATGCAGTATTTCTGGCATTCATCTTGAATTTTTTGTGCTTTTTAGAGGGAATTGGTTGAGGCTCTTTCTCATGAGCAGGCTCAAGAACTAGTTTAGGTTCTTGTTCTTGATCTGAGTCTGTTTTAGTTTCAAAGGAAGAAGCATGTTTTTGAACAAAGGCAATTTAAATTATTTTGAAATGGATATTGATTCTTCATGGAAAAGGCGAGTAGTTGCCTTGCCTTTAGACTTAGCCATCAGTCTTTAGCTTACTCTTATATTCATAAACTTAAGTAGCTGGTTGCCTTGCTACACAATGCAGAAGTTGAACAAAGAAAGTGACAAACACAAGGATAGAAAGGGAGAACGTGTAAGGTGAATAAAAAAAATACAGAAAAGGAGGGAAGTGGGAAGACTGTAGACACCGTATTTTAGCCGGGTATTTTTTTTCATGGCATAAAACAAAAAAAATTATGAATGATAATTTTTGAAAAGATGAAAGCTCTTAATTTTTGACTATTGCTTTTTATATTTTTATTTGGGCCTTTGTAATAAAGCAAAACCTAGTCTTACTATCTTAGCCTAATCTATTGTTAATCTAGCCCCCCCCTTTTTTTTTTATCTATCCATTTGTCCCATCCACTAGTATTTAGATTTTTACAAATAGTAAATAAACGAAAAAAAAAAATTGTTAATAAATTTTTACATCATTAGATCTAGGAGGACCAATGAGGGAATAAGGAATGGATTTCCCTAATTCCCTATTGGTCTAAGTTAGTGTACCTTATCTCTATTAAATAAATAAGTAATTAAAAACAGAAGGAAAGCAAATAAAAATTAAGGGACCAGCAAAACAAGAGGAGAAGACCAGAAATAGAGATCTCAAGAGGAGGAGAAAAAGAAAAACAAATGGAGAAAAAGAGAAGCTTGGGAGAAAGGGAGAGAGCCAAAGAAAGAAGAAGGTATGAATCTCCATCAAATTCATTCTACATAGGTAATTTCTTCCCTATCCTCCCATCTTTATTGCTCCTATTTATATTCATGGTGGATAATTTGTCTAGTTATTGCTATATATGAATGAATATGCTGAATTTCATGATCATAATGTAGTTTGATAGAGTTTGAGATTGATTCTTATGGTTCTAAGGTACCCATGGTGTTAGATTCCTAAAATTAAGTTCAATTTCTGATGTTGATATAGAAATAATTTTGATTTTGGAACTTTGAGTTATTTCCTTGATTGATAATAATTGGTTTGGTTGTGGATTGTGCATTTTTGGGTTTTGTTAGTCTTCTCTAGCAACCTTTCATTTTTATTTTCTAGATAAATATATAGATCTTTGATTTTAATAATTCTTGATTTGATAGAACCGGGAGATGTACTTATTTTATGTATAAAAATTTCATGGCCAAATTCTATTTCTCCTGTTCCTAATGTTTATTTGAATTTAATTTTTTTTCCTGCTATTTCGAGGCTGTCAGTCTTATTTGGCAACCTTCGATTTTTATTTTCTAGATGAAGTTACAGAGCTTTAATTTGAGTGATTCTTACTTTGTTAGAACCATGAAGCATGTTTCTCTTATGTGTAAAAGTTTCAAAGCCAAATTCCTTTTTCTCTATTCCTAGTGTTTATTTGAATTTGATTATTTTTCTGCTATTTCGGGGCTGTCAATCTTCCCTGACAACCCTCTATTTTTATTTTCTAGATAGAGCTAAAAAGCTCCAATTTGAGTGATTCTTACTTTATTAGAATCGAGAGATGTATTCCTCATATTTTTAGAAATTTCATGGGCAGGTCCTATTTCCCCTGCTCCTAGTTTTTCTTTAAATTTGATTATTTTTTTGTTGTTTCGAGTTTGCCAGTCTTCTCTTGCAACCCTCGGTTTTTATTTTTTAGATGAAGCTACAGAGCTCCAATTTGACCCATTAGTACTGGGAGATGTATTCATTTCATGTGTAAAAGTTTTAATACAAAATTCCATTTGCCTTATTCCCAGTTTGTATTTAAATTTGGTTGTTTTTCTACACTGTTGGGTTTGTCAGTTTTCTCTGGCAGCCCTCAGTTTTTATTTTCTAATTGGAGCTACAAGGCTCCAATTTGAGTGATTGTTATATTGTTAAAATTGTAAGACGTGTGTCTTCCATATGTACAATTTTCGTATTTTTTTTCATATCTCCCCTGCTTCTAGTTTTAGTTTGAATATGACTGCCTATTTCCATGCATTTTACCTCACTGTTTTGTACATTTTTCTGTTACTGTTGACATATTTTTCTTGTCATTTCGCATCTAATTACCCTACTATTTTGGCATATTTACACTATTATCTTGGTACATTCTCACTGCTATTTTAGTGCATTTTATCCCGGCTGTTTTGGGCATGTTTAGTAGTTGTTTGGATTTGTTTTCGGTCACTATTTTTACCTTAAAGTGATGACTATTTAAGTGTATTTTGGTCACTATTTTGATGTTAAAATGGTGATTATTTGGGTTTAATTTTATCAATGTTTAATTTGATATTACGACTTACATTCACTTTTCATGTTTGGACATTTTTCCTTGAGCTTTCAATGTTGATACTTGAGGACTTTAGCAAGTTGAGAATTTGATCTTGAAGGACTAATCGATAGTTTGGAGCTTGAGGATTATTTCATCATTGTTTTACGTTTGTAATTCAGCCCCCATCCCTTAATCTTTGTATCATCATGCATAACATTTAAGGATTATTGTTAAGGTTTACAAAATTTATAAGCCCTTTGTCTATCATGGAATGATAAGACTAACTCGATCCTATATGGAATGGGTCTCTTTTATCTAACCTAGACAAAGATAAGTGCCACCCCAATGGGCATAATATACAACGAATAGGTGGAAGGATTTGAACCTATTAGAATTCATGCATGCTATGTTTATTTTTCGCCATTTATTAGTGAATGTAGCATTTATTTTAAGAATAAATAAAGTATTTTTTTACCGCATTTTGTTTTATTTTTTACATAACTAATTTAGGATAACTATTTTTAGAAAGATGTTGTGGGGTGCCTAGCACCTTCCCCAGGCATAAATAGACTCCTAAACCAATCTCTAGTACGCCGACCATTTAAAAAAAAAATAAAAAAAAGGTTTCCAATTGTACACTATTTTCTAAAACAATTAGTGGCGACTCTTATTTTTCTTAAATTTGGTTGACCATCTGCGTCGCAGCCGCCTCCGGGCACTTTGTGACAAACATAAAAAAAAACTAGGAAAAAATTCAAATAAGGAATAAGGAAAGATAAGCGGGAAAAAGAAGGAATGAAAATGGTACGTTTGCAAAGGGCGGTTAAGTGAAACGCGAGTTTTGGCCAAAGGCCAGAAAACGTGGGCCAAAAGCATGTAGCCCAGACCAAAAAAAAAAAAAAAAAAAAAAAAAAAAAAAAAGCCCNGATCACTTCCAGAATGAGATTCAGATGCTACAAAAGTGCAATTATGCAAAAAACTAGAAAGAAATCATACAAAATAAAGTGCAAGAAAGTGAAGAGAAAGTAGAGAGAAAATTCCGAGAGAGAGAATTGTATTTGATCTAAATGTGTAATTGTATTTCTGTAACTTGTGTTGAATATTCAGCTTTACAATTATATATAGTAATTCAGATTTTACTTATTACTTATCAATTTAACAACTCTAAATACTAGTCTAACAACTTTCTATTAACAGTTGCTGAGCTGGCTACCTAACTTCTATAATTAGCTAATTGGCTCTTAACTGAGGTAACTAATTAATCCATCTGTTAATGACAGTTAACTCCCATCATATATGATAATGCTATTACACTTGACATCCCCCCCTTAAACTCATAGGATGTGGCAGGATTATGAGTTTGCTGCGATTGGCTTGAAACAGCAAGGTAGAGAGAGGTTTTGTCAGAACATCAGCCACTTGAGCATAAGAAGGAATGTGACATAGTATTAAAGAGTTGTTGAGAAGTTTCTCATGAATGAAATGGCAATCTATCTCTATGTGTTTGGTCCTGGCATGCAGCACTGGATTGGAAGCCAAAAAAGTGGCACTAAGGTTGTCACAGAGAAGTAATGGAGGCTTAGGCAGAGAGAAATGCAATTCTTTGAGGAGAGATTGCAGCCACTAAAGTTCTGTTGTAGCATTAGCTAAAGCATGGTACTCAGCTTCAGTACTAGACTTGGCCACCACTTTCTGTTTGCCAGAATACCAAGAAATGAGGCTTGAACTAAGAAAAATAGCATGTCCACTTGTGCTCCTTCTGTCATTAGGGCATTCAGCCCAGTTTGAATCTCAAAATGCAATCAAGGGAAGAGAAGCAGACTTGGTGAGAGTACTGGCAGAAGTGAAAGTGCCTTTAAAATACCTGAGCAACTTCTTAGCTGCCTTTAAGTGAACATTAGTAGGTGAACTCATGAACTGGCAAAGCCTATTTAGTGAGTACCAATGTCTGGCCTTGTGATGGTGCAGTATTGCAAGGCACCCACAAGGCTTCTCTGTATCTAGTAAGATCTTTGAGTGAGGAACCAACGTGTCAAGACAAAATCTGGGAACTAACCATAGGAGTAAGTACTGGCTTAGCATCACTGAGACCAGTTTTGTGAAGCAAGTTCAAAATATATTTGGACTGAGACAAATGCAATTGTTGAGAAGACCAAGTGGTTTCAACACCCAGGAAATAATGCAACTGACCCATATCTTTTAAGGTAAAAGCAGCATTGAGGGAAGTAACTAGATACCTGATGAACTATAAACTAGAACCAGTGATGATGTTATCATTTACATAAACCAGAAGAAAGACAACATTGCTTGCAGAATGAAGTACAAACAGAGAATTATTTGAATATGTGCAGATAAATCCCTATGTTAGAAGAGTGGTTTTCAACTTGGTGAACTAAGCTCGAGGTGCATGCTTCGATCCATACAAGGCTTTCTTCAATTTACAGACATGATGGGAAAATGTGGCATCTTCAAAGCCAGGAGGTTGTTTCATATAGACTTCTTCATGAAGCTCACCATTCAAAAACACATTATTAACATATAATTTTTGTATAGACCAGCCATAAGATAGAGCAATAGTTAGTATTACTCTAATAGTGGCAGGTTTGACCACAGGACTGAATGTATCAAAATAATCTATGCCATAAGAATGTACCCTTGAGCAACTAATCTGGCTTTGTACTTCTCTATTGTGCCATCTAGTTTGTATTTGAGTTTATAAATCCAACGACAACCTACTATATTTTTGTTGCTAGGCCATGGAACTAAATCCCAAGTATGATTAAGTTGTAGAGCATTTAACTCATCAGTCATAGCCTTAATCCAGCAAGGAAATTCACTAGCCTGTTTGAATGTAGAAGGTTCTAAAAGAACATGTGAGTGTTTAGTGGTGTATGCTTTTGGTTTGAAGATACCATTTTGACTTTTGGTGACCATCCTAGTAGGAGCAGAAGGAGAAGGGGGAGATGAGCTAGAAGAGGAAGAATGAGTGGACACTAGAGATGGAGAATAAAGAATTGAGTTATCTAGTATAGGAGAAGACTCAGGAGAAGCGGAAACAAGGTCTGAATTAAGACTTGGTTGACTTGACATAAGAGAAGATGACATACAATCAGGAAGAAATATATTTGAGGATGCTGGAGGAGGGGAAAGGGTTGTAGAGACTGTGGTTTGAAAAGGAAATTTGGTTTCTGCAAAGACAACATGTCTAGAGATGTATATGCGTTTAGTACTCATATCAAGACATAAAAAACCCTTATGTTTATTGTTGTGACCCATAAAGCAACATGAGGCAGATCTATTGTCTAGTTTATGAGATCTATAGGGTCTTATATAAAGGAAGCAGAGACATCCAAATGTTTTGACATATGTGACAACAGGAGAATTATGATACAACAGTTCATAAGGAGATTTGAATTGAAGAGCAAGTGTTGGCATTCTATTGATTAATTGAATTGTAGTTTGGAAGGCAAAGGGCCAATATTTTGTTGGCATACCTACAGTAATGAGAAGGGATAAACCAGTTTCTACTACATGTCTATTTCTTCTTTCAACTCTCCCATTTTGTGGGAAGTATAAAGACATGAAAACCTGTGTTAGATGCCTAAAGACTTAACCAAATGATCAAAAGCCAGGAATTCTCTTCCAAAGTCAATTTGAACAGTTTTAATTTTATTGTTAAACTGCCTTTCAACCAGTACTTGAAATTTGGTAAATATTTCAATAGTTTCACTTTTGATTGTAACATATATATATATCTAGGAGAATCTAGCATAGTCATCAATTATAAGCAAAAATATTCAGTCTCTTCAAGAACTAATTCTCTGATAAAATCAAATTCAATAGAGAAAGAGAGCTAGATAAAACACATAAGATCAGAACAAGAGAAACTCAACGAATTATACTCATGCAACATAAACACATATGAATCTTAGAATAACTCAGAATTAAAGATATGAAAGTAGAAAAGAGATTTGCAAGAGATTTTTATAGTGGTTCGGCAACATTGCCTACATCCACTTCTCCCAAATGTTTGGGGTTCTACTAAAATCCGAGTTTAGTTGTCGAAGCTTCTCAAGCTTTACATCCGTGGTTTTTCTTCAAGCTAACCAAGAACTCATAATCAAGTTTAGCTGTCCAAGCTTCTCCATGTTTTACATCCATGGTTTTTCTTCAAGCTAACCAAGAACTCACACCCTCTAGCAAACACACTAGAGATCACTCACTCAGATTTCTCCCATAGAAATATGTATACAAAATCCCATTTCTCATAAATGAAGCCCCATTCAAATAACTCTCTCAACAGTGAAGAATTTAAAGCTCTTGTACATGATGAAGAAGAAGAAGAGAGAAAAGGCTAAGTGCAAAGACTTAGAAAATATATTCTTCTATCTGAAGCCTTGGGTCTATATTTGTAAAAAGGCAAGTTGAATCCACGTGAAGGACCATTGGGTAACTACCTATGCCAAGGACAACTGTCACACCAAGCACCAAGCAAAACCCACTCACATATCCCTTTGTCTTTTTGTGAAAATTATATCTTACTTTTCCCTTAAAATGTGGATCTAGCAACGACATTCTCAAGAGGAAATTTCCTCCTCTTGCTCAGGTAATTTCCTAATGTGACTAGAGAAATCTCGAATCTTCTAGGGTCTTCAATAGATTTTGTCCACTTCAGTAATTTTGGATATTCAACTTCTGGAAGAACAAGTCTTCTTTTGTCAAAACTATTTTTTGTTGAAGATAGAACTAGTTTCCAAGACTTCTTACTAACCTATTATAAATAAACATTTAAGCACATAACACAAGGTTAGTAACAATAGAATCATTTGTTATCATCAAAACTGGATTAGAGAATTGTGGGGCCAGCAATCTCCCCCTTTTTTTATGATGACAAATGCCTAATAGAAATCTCCTCGTGAAAATATGCATACTCCATAACTAGTTCTAAAAGCAGTTTTCGAAGGATTTTGAGAAGAAGCAGGGAGTTTCTATCTAAGATAATTCAAATAGATATAATAACAATTCAAGTAGAGTATCTCATATTTATCCCCATTTGTCATTATCAAAACAAGGGAGAAGAATAACATCAAATAGAAAATAAACTATTCCATATTCAAATCAAATATCAACTAGCAGAACTAGATTATCAGAATAAAGAAAACTAGAATAGATACCATTATAAATTCAAGAGATTCTCCATGAACAAAAGTCAAGTAGACTATGAACAAATGCTGAATGCATGATATGCAAAAGGAAAAGGAAACACAGAAGGCTGGATAATAATCAGGTTAACTACATACATAATTGAAACTTTAACAAACAAACTCAAAAATATAATCCTAAGAGGTAGATGGTTTTGAAACCTTCAAGGTTGCCAACTGTTTCTTTGTGAGGACCAATTCTTTTTCAACCACAGCAAGTCTAGCAGTGTGATAAAAAACTATAGTCTGAAAATAGTTGATGTGCTTTCCAATCTGATTGGCTAATTATGCAGGCTTGACAGTTGCTACCCACTTCACATGATCAACTAACTGGGAGGAAGGAACTGGTTGTGGTTGGGTTTTCTACTTCTTTGTGGATTTGGAAGAACTAGGGGCAACAGGTGTAGGCCTCTTTGAAGAGCTGGTAGGAGCAAGAGTAATTGGTTCTTGAGATGATATAATACATATAGGTCAAGGGTTGAGAAGTCACTTTGGCTTCCAATTCTGGTAATAGCTGGGTTGTAACTAGTTTGGCTAAAGTTCTGGTTATGAGATTAAAACAATGGATTGAAAGTGGTCTCAATAGCCTCTATATTCAGGAAAATCACATATTGATGCCATTGCATCATCATAAGATATCAAATTTGCGGGCCAAACCTTTTGCACAAATGTAGTATCCCCTTTAACAGACAAATCAAGCATACTAGTTGAAACCCTTTCGGTCAATAGAATTTTCACCCCAGCCACATAACTTTTTAAATAGATCATGCCAAAATTAGAACTTTGTAAAGGCTATATATGAGCATAAATTAAGTGGATTACCTTTGTGAGAAAATGTTCATCTAGCTTCAACATTTCAAATCACCCTATCTTGGCAAACACCCTTTCAACTTTCTTGATTGAAGAGTTATTGGATTCCTAAGATACTAAGCAGCCAGGTGCTATTGTCCTGGTTTCATACAAATTTTTAAAGTTTTCCTCATCAACTTGGCTTTCAAACAGAGAGGTAGAAGCACTTGCAGATTTGAGGTTTTAACCCTTGGAGTAAATGCAATATTTCTGGCATTCATCTTGAATTTTTTGTGCTTTTTAGAGGGAATTGGTTGAGGCTCTTTCTCATGAGCAGGCTCAAGAACTAGTTTAGGTTCTTGTTCTTGATCTGAGTCTGTTTTAGTTTCAAAGGAAGAAGCATGTTTTTGAACAAAGGCAATTTAAATTATTTTGAAATGGATATTGGTTGTTCATGGAAAAGGCGAGTAGTTGCCTTGCCTTTAGACTTAGCCATCAGTCTTTAGCTTACTCTTATATTCATAAACTTAAGTAGCTGGTTGCCTTGCTACACAATGCAGAAGTTGAACAAAGAAAGTGACAAACACAAGGATAGAAAGGGAGAACGTGTAAGGTGAATAAAAAAAATACAGAAAAGGAGGGAAGTGGGAAGACTGTAGACACCGTATTTTATCCGGGTATTTTTTTTCATGGCATAAAACAAAAAAAATTATGAATGATAATTTTTGAAAAGATGAAAGCTCTTAATTTTTGACTATTGCTTTTTATATTTTTATTTGGGCCTTTGTAATAAAGCAAAACCTAGTCTTACTATCTTAGCCTAATCTATTGTTAATCTAGCCCCCCCTTTTTTTTTATCTATCCATTTGTCCTATCCACTAGTATTTAGATTTTTACAAATAGTAAATAAACGAAAAAAAAAAAATTGTTAATAAATTTTTACATCATTAGATCTAGGAGGACCAATGAGGGAATAAGGAATGGATTTCCCTAATTCCCTATTGGTCTAAGTTAGTGTACCTTATCTCTATTAAATAAATAAGTAATTAAAAACAGAAGGAAAGCAAATAAAAATTAAGGGACCAGCAAAACAAGAGGAGAAGACCAGAAATAGAGATCTCAAGAGGAGGAGAAAAAGAAAAACAAATGGAGAAAAAGAGAAGCTTGGGAGAAAGGGAGAGAGCCAAAGAAAGAAGAAGGTATGAATCTCCATCAAATTCATTCTACATAGGTAATTTCTTCCCTATCCTCCCATCTTTATTGCTCCTATTTATATTCATGGTGGATAATTTGTCTAGTTATTGCTATATATGAATGAATATGCTGAATTTCATGATCATAATGTAGTTTGATAGAGTTTGAGATTGATTCTTATGGTTCTAAGGTACCCATGGTGTTAGATTCCTAAAATTAAGTTCAATTTCT
Source organism: Cercis canadensis (assembly GCA_003255065.1). Taxonomy (NCBI): domain Eukaryota; kingdom Viridiplantae; phylum Streptophyta; class Magnoliopsida; order Fabales; family Fabaceae; genus Cercis; species Cercis canadensis. Next base: position 42,859 of record QAOA01008326.1, read on the forward strand.
GATGTTGATATAGAAATAATTTTGATTTTGGAACTTTGAGTTATTTCCTTGATTGATAATAATTGGTTTGGTTGTGGATTGTGCATTTTTGGGTTTTGTTAGTCTTCTCTAGCAACCTTTCATTTTTATTTTCTAGATAAATATATAGATCTTTGATTTTAATAATTCTTGATTTGATAGAACCGGGAGATGTACTTATTTTATGTATAAAAATTTCATGGCCAAATTCTATTTCTCCTGTTCCTAATGTTTATTTGAATTTAATTTTTTTTCCTGCTATTTCAAGGATGTCAGTCTTATTTGGCAACCTTCGATTTTTATTTTCTAGATGAAGCTACAGAGCTTTAATTTGAGTGATTCTTACTTTGTTAGAACCATGAAGCATGTTTCTCTTATGTGTAAAATTTTCAAAGCCAAATTCCTTTTTCTCTATTCCTAGTGTTTATTTGAATTTGATTATTTTTTTGCTATTTCAGGACTGTCAATCTTCCCTGACAACCCTCTATTTTTATTTTCTAGATAGAGCTAAAAAGCTCCAATTTGAGTGATTTTTACTTTATTAGAATCGAGAGATGTATTCCTCATATTTTTAGAAATTTCATGGGCAGGTCCTATTTTCCATGCTCCTAGTTTTTCTTTAAATTTGATTTTTTTTTATTGTTTCAAGTTTGCCAGTCTTCTCTTGCAACCCTCGGTTTTTATTTTTTAGATGAAGCTACAGAGCTCCAATTTGACTGGTTTTTATCCCATTAGTACTGGGAGATGTATTCATTTCATGTGTAAAAGTTTTAATACAAAATTCCATTTGCCTTATTCCCAGTTTGTATTTAAATTTGGTTGTTTTTCTACACTGTTGGGTTTGTCAGTTTTCTCTGGCAGCCCTCAGTTTTTATTTTCTAATTGGAGCTACAAGGCTCCAATTTGAGTGATTGTTATATTGTTAAAATTGTAAGACGTGTGTCTTCCATATGTACAATTTTCATATTTTTTTTCATATCTCCCCTGCTCCTAGTTTTAGTTTGAATATGACTGCCTATTTCCATGCATTTTACCTCACTATTTTGTACATTTTTCTATTACTGTTGACATATTTTTCTTGTCATTTTGCATCTAATTACCCTACTATTTTGGCATATTTACACTATTGTCTTGGTACATTCTCGCTGCTATTTTAGTGCATTTTATCCCGGCTGTTCTGGGCATGTTTAGTAGTTGTTTGGATTTGTTTTCGGTCACTATTTTTACCTTAAAGTGATGACTATTTAAGTTTATTTTGGTCACTATTTTGATGTTAAAATGGTGATTATTTGGGTTTAATTTTATCAATGTTTAATTTGATATTACGACTTACATTCACTTTTCATGTTTGGACATTTTTCCTTGAGCTTTCAATGTTGATACTTGAGGACTTTAGCAAGTTGAGAATTTGATCTTGAACGACTAATCGATAGTTTGGAGCTTGAGGATTATTTCATCATTGTTTTACGTTTGTAATTCAGCCCCCATCCCCTAATCTTTGTATCATCACGCATAACATTTAGGGATTATTGTTAAGGTTTACAAAATTTATAAGCCCTTTGTCTATCATGGAATGATAAGACTAACTCGATCCTATATGGAATGGGTCTATTTTATTTAACCTAGACAAAGATAAGTGCCACCCCAATGGGCATAATATGCAACGAATAGGTGGAAGGATTTGAACCTATTAGAATTCATGCATGCTATGTTTATTTTTCGCCATTTATTAGTGAATGTAACATTTATTTTAAGAATAAATAAAGTATTTTTTTACCACATTTTGTTTTATTTTTTACATAACTAATTTAAGATAACTACTTTTAGAAAGATACTGTGGGATGCCTAACATCTTCCCCAGGCATAAATAGACTCCTAAATCAATCTCTAGTACGCCGACCATTTTAAAAAAATAAAAAAAAAAGTTTCCAATTGTACATTATTTTCTAAAACAATTAGTGGCGACTCTTATTTTTCTTAAATTTGGTTGACCATCTGTGTCGCAGCCGCCTCCGGGCACTTTGTGACAAACATAAAACATTAAAAAAAAAAACTAGGAAAAAATTCAAATGAGGAATAAGGAAAGATAAGCGGGAAAAAGAAGGAATGAAAATGGTACATTTGCAAATGGCGGTTAAGTGAAATGCGAGTTTTGGCCAAAGGCCAAAAAACGTGGGCCAAAAGCATGTAGCCCAGACCAAAGGAAAAAAAAAAAAAAAGTTAAACTAGCCCATTGGAAATGAAAGAAATCTTTTCAAGAAACAACCCAACAGATATCAGCCCAAAAAAAACAAAGCCAAATCCTTTTGAAATAAAAGACCTAACAAGATTACAATTTTTTTAAAAAAATTGGCAGCCCAAAAATGAAATATTTCATAGGTTCAAAATTGGTTTTGGGCAGAGATGATTTTTTTTCTAAATATTCCAGATGTCTTTGCCAAATTTCCATAAGCATATCAAGTAGAGAGAAAATTCCGAGAGAGAGAATTGTATTTGATCTAAATGTGTAATTGTATTTCTGTAACTTGTGTTGAATATTCAGCTTTACAATTATATATAGTAATTCAGATTTTACTTATTACTTATCAATTTAACAACTCTAAATACTAGTCTAACAACTTTCTATTAACAGTTGCTGAGCTAGCTACCTAACTTCTATAATTAGCTAATTGGCTCTTAACTGAAGTAACTAATTAATCCATCTGTTAATGACAGTTAACTCCCATCATATATGATAATGCTATTACACTTGACATCCCCCCTTAAACTCATAGGATGTGGCAGGATTGTGAGTTTGCTGCGATTGGCTTGAAACAGCAAGGTAGAGAGAGGTTTTGTCAGAACATCAGCCACTTGAGCATAAGAAGGAATGTGACATAGTATTAAAGAGTTGTTGAGAAGTTTTTCACGAATGAAGTGGCAATCTATCTCTATGTGTTTGGTCCTGGCATGCAGCACTGGATTGGAAGCCAAAAAAGTGGCACTAAGGTTGTCACAGAGAAGTAATGGAGGCTTAGGCAGAGAGAAATGCAATTCTTTGAGGAGAGATTGCAGCCACTAAAGTTCTGTTGTAGCATTAGCTAAAGCATGGTACTCAGCTTCAGTACTAGACTTGGCCACCACTTTCTGTTTGCCAGAATACCAAGAAATGAGGCTTGAACTAAGAAAAATAGCATGTCCACTTGTGCTCCTTCTGGCATTAGGGCATTCAGCCCAGTTTGAATCTCAAAATGCAATCAAGGGAAGAGAAGCAGACTTGGTGAGAGTACTGCCAGAAGTGAAAGTGCCTTTAAAATACCTTAGCAACTTCTTAGCTGCCTTTAAGTGAATATTAGTAGGTGAACTCATGAACTGACAAAGCCTATTTTGTGAGTAACCAATGTCTGGCCTTGTGATGGTGCAGTATTGCAAGGCACCCACAAGGCTTCTCTGTATCCAGTAAGATCTTTGAGTGAGGAACCAACGTGTCGAGACAAAATCTGGGAACTAACCATAGGAGTAAGTACTGGCTTAGCATCACTGAGACCAGTTTTGTGAAGCAAGATCAAAATATATTTGGACTGAGACAAATGCAATTGTTGAGAAGACCAAGTGGTTTCAACACCCAGGAAATAATGCAACTGACCCATATCTTTTAAGGCAAAACCAGCATTGAGGGAAGTAACTAGATACCTGATGAACTATAAACTAGAACCAGTGATGATGTTATCATTTACATAAACCAGAAGAAAGACAACATTGCTTGCAGAATGAAGTACAAACAGAGAATTATTTGAATATGTGCAGATAAATCCCTATGTTAGAAGAGTGGTTTTCAACTTGGTGAACTAAGCTCGAGGTGCATGCTTCAATCCATACAAGGCTTTCTTCAATTTAAAGACATGATGGGAAAATGTGGCATCTTCAAAGCCAGGAGGTTGTTTCATATAGACTTCTTCATGAAGCTCACCATTCAAAAACACATTATTAACATCTAATTTTTGTATAGACCAGCCATAAGATAGAGCAATAGTTAGTATTACTCTAATAGTGGCAGGTTTGACCACAGGACTGAATGTATCAAAATAATCTATGCCATAAGAATGTACCCTTGAGCAACTAATCTAGCTTTGTACTTCTCTATTGTGCCATCTAGTTTGTATTTGAGTTTATAAATCCAACGACAACCTACTATATTTTTGTTGCTAGGCCATGGAACTAAATCCCAAGTATGATTAAGTTGTAGAGCATTTAACTCATCAGTCATAGCCTTAATCCAGCAAGGAAATTCACTAGCCTGTTTGAATGTAGAAGGTTCTAAAAGAACATGTGAGTGTTTAGTGGTATATGCTTTTGGTTTGAAGATACCATTTTGACTTTTGGTGACCATCCTAGTAGGAGTAGAAGGAGAAGGGGGAGATGAGCTAGAAGAGGAAGAATGAGTGGACACTAGAGATGGAGAATAAAGAACTGAGTTATCTAGTATAGGAGAAGACTCAGGAGAAGCGGAAACAAGGTCTGAATTAAGACTTAGTTGACTTGACATAAGAGAAGATGACATACAATCAGGAAGAAATATATTTGAGGATGCTGGAGGAGGGGAAAGGGTTGTAGAGACTGGTTTGAAAAGGAAATTTGGTTTCTGCAAAGACAACATGTCTAGAGATGTATATGCGTTTAGTACTCATATCAAGACATAAAAAACCCTTATGTTTATTGTTGTGACCCATAAAGCAACATGAGGCAGATCTGTTGTCTAGTTTATGAGATCTATAGGGTCTTATATAAAGGAAGTAGAGACATCCAAATGTTTTGACATATGTGACAACAGGAGATTTATGATACAACAGTTCATAAGGAGATTTGAATTGAAGAGCAAGTGTTGGCATTCTATTGATTAATTGAATTGTAGTTTGGAAGGCAAAGGGCCAATATTTTGTTGGCATACCTACAGTAATGAGAAGGGATAAACCAGTTTCTACTACATGTCTATTTCTTCTTTCAACTCTCCCATTTTGTGGGAAGTATAAAGACATGAAAACCTGTGTTAGATGCCTAAAGACTTAACCAAATGATCAAAAGCCAGGAATTCTCTTCCAAAGTCAATTTGAACAGTTTTAATTTTATTGTTAAACTGCCTTTCAACCAGTACTTGAAATTTGGTAAATATTTCAATAGTTTCACTTTTGATTGTAACATATATATATATCTAGGAGAATCTAGCATAGTCATCAATTATAAGCAAGAAATAACATGCTCCATTTATTAAGGAACAAGAAGGAGAACCCCACAAATCAGCATGAACTAAATCAAAATGTTTCATTGCTCTAGAAAGGGACTTTACAAATGGTAATTTGTGACTCTTGGCTAACTGACAAGAGCTACAAATTGTAGTTTTATTGCCATGAAATTGAGGCAAACCAAATTGAGACATGATTTTATTGACAATATCAATAGAAGAATGGCCTCATCTATTGTGCCAAAGCTATAAATTAGAAAGTTTGTTATGAGAAGTGGAAGTGAAAACTTGGTAAGTAGCAGGAGTGTTTGCAGAATGCATGCTAGGAGAGGTGAAGGTAGTCATGATTGTGTAAAGACCTCAATCAAGATTTCCTTGAAAAAACACCTCTTGTATTTTCTGATCTTTCACAAGGAAAGAAGAAGGATAAAATTCCACATAACTACCATTATCTTGGCATAGTTTCTGAACACTAACTAAATTGATAGTTATTTTTGGCACATGTAACATTTGATTAAGCAGTAAATGTCTCTTAGCATTGACAAGAGAAGTAACACTAGTATTTAACACATAAAGTTTCTTACCATTGCCCATTGTCACTTTGTCATCTCTAGCAGATGGATTGTTCAAGGATAGATTTCCCAAATCAGCAATGACATGGTGAGTTGCCCCAGTATCAAGAAACCAAGGTGTTTCTTCTATTGAATTTGAAGCAGTCATTAAGGCTTGAGAATCTTGTAGCTAAAATGCAGTACCAGTTGACATTTTTGGTTGAAAATTGTTATCAAATCTATGCCAACAGTTAGGAGTAGCATGACCCATGTTATGACAAATCTGGCACTGTTGTTTATTTCAAAACCACCTAAATTGCCAAACTTATTCTTGCTAGAATGATTTCCCTAACCAAAGAATGGACGAGGTGCATAATTTGAGTTGCCAGGGTAAGAGTGATATTAAGAATTACAATTACCCTTTTTCTTTCCTCTGAACTGTCCAAATTGTGCTGCATTGGCTTGAATCAAGACTTGCTCATCCACCGACAACTGTCTTTCAAGTCTTCTTTCAAAGGTCAACAAATGACTTTGCAGTGCTTTCACTGACACTACAAGAAAATCTTTGTTTTCCAACAAAACAAAATACTATTGGAATTTTAAAAAAATTCCAACGGTTGACAATTTTTGGAAATTCCAATTGTAATTCCAATGGAATTACATTACCGTTGGAATTTGCAAATAGGGAAGAGGAATTTTTTTTTTAAAAAAAAATTCAACGGAATATACCGTTGAAAAAAAATGAATCCAAAACAACCATATATTTCCCTTATTTTATAGTCTAAGAAGTACGAAGTTCTAGAATATGCTAGATACTTCCGCCGTCACCATTGTTTTAAGCCTTGAGCTCCTTTACTCTTCTAGTTGGAGTTTGGGGGTTTTGGTCAGCTCTAGTTGACAACGAATGCTCAGCCAGTCTCCACCAAAATTGGTGTCTCCATCAAGCACCTGACGTTGTTGCCGTCATTAGATGTCACTGCCGAAAATCGAATTGAAGGATTAGCCATGAAGGTTGGTGAGAAGTTGTTCAATTTCATGCAGTCTTTCTGTGGTATGGATAGGTCTAAATTGGTTGTGCCCATGGACATATTGGATAGATGGTTCAAGAAATTTCAAGAGAGGGCTAAGCGCGTGACCTTGAGTACTTAAAGGGTTTCGCTTTCTAAGTTTTTGGATAATTTATACTTGTCAAATTAGCTTACTTTCTGATCAAAATTTGTCCTTATCTTACATTGAATATGAGGAAGAATAGAAAAGGCATTTGTGTTGTGTTTTTAGCTACCTTTTCTCCAATCCTGCTTCACTTGTAATGTTTTGTGTTGCAATAGGGGAGATTGGCCAAAGGGAACAATAAATTTGTTTATCTATGATCCTTACTAATTGAAGTGTTAGAATATATGGGCAAATGCATAAGCGCTTTAGAATTTAATTTGAATTTAAATATATGCTACTTGAAGCACCAGAGACTACTTCAATATAAAGTAAATTGCTGAAAATTGTGGTTCATTGCTAAGGAATGGGCATTGTGGTCTATGACTCAAGTTTCTGTTTGGTTTTTTCTCTGGCACCCAAACCTTTCTCCATAAGGCAATGACTGGTTGAGCAACTTAGGGTTCTATTTAGACCCTAATCCAACCAAGATGAGTCATATTGACTCACATTTTCCCCTACTACTCTTAATTGTCACAGATACCTTTGATATTGACCATATACTCCCATACTCTAAGAGTCCCTTTGTGAGTAGTCTGCAGTTGAAGCCTTAACTCCATGATTTTGGCCCTAAATAAGCACGCAAAGCGATCTCCTAAGGATTTCCAGATCTCATATGCAATACTATACACCATAATTTGAGCCACGAGTTGCACAATGAGTGAAATATGGATTCAATGCAAGACTTCCAATTGCAGATGATGAATCTTGAAGAAATTTCTCAGGCTAGGCACTAGTTCCATCCAGAATATCCTCATACTGTTTGCAATCACTATGTTGAGAAGTTTATTCCTCCAAATCCGATAGTTACTGCTATCTTATTTTGATTGTGAGGGACTGTCCAAACGTAGGAAGTGATGGATTTCTAGAATTCATTATTTCGCTCGATGGTGACATAAATGTTGAACTGCGTTCTACTAGTTGGAGAGCTCTGATACCATGAAAGCTTTATGATCACTTCCATAATGAGATTCAGATGCTGCAGAAGTGCAATTATGCAGAAATCTAGAAAGATAAAGTGCGAGAAAGTAGAGAGAAAATTCTGAGAGAGAGAATTGTATTTGATCTAAATGTGTAATTGTATTTCTGTAACTTGTGTTGAATATTCAGCTTTACAATTATATATAGTAATTCAGATTTAACTTATTACTTATCAATCTAACAAATTTCTATTAATAGTTGCTGAACTGGCTACCTAACTTCTATAATTAGCTAACTGCCTCTTAACTGATGTAACTAATTAATCCATCTGTTAATGAAAACTAACTCCCATCATATATGATAACAGTATTATACTTGACACTGACCATCACAATTTCTGATGACCCTCACATTGATGAATTTGTTAGGGATACTGAGATTGCTGTAACCAACGATTGTCTTACCTATTTTGTGCTCTATCATCATAGATACTATGATCCTGCTGATATCACTTTTCGTATTCTTGATAGTACTCAGCTTGAGATTTGGTTCATGGATGAGCATGGTATTGAAGCAACATGGACTAAAAGGTTTGATTTTGGACCATTTCTACCGTTTCAAAAGTTTTATGGCTTTTGGAAAGATGGTCAATTCCTTAAAGGAATCATCGGCCAACCCTTGCTGATGTCAAACCATCCTGCACCGCCAGGGCAAGTGTAGGGATTTCCCAATCTTGTTGGGTTTATAAATATATGGAAACCATGGTTCAATTATCGGTTTAACTCGTGGAAATAAGCTTTGAGATGCTATAATGGTCTATCATGTATGTCCTTTTACTTATCAATAAAGACAAATAAATTGGGTGGACTTTGATTATTTCACTTGTACATAGATTCAAACAAAGCTCTCTAATATCTTGCAACAACAATCCTGAACCAAAGACTGGAAATTAGTTCTTAATAATAGCATGGATGATTGATTGGGAATTTTGTCATTGTCAAAGTTAGAGTGAGGTCGGTGTCACAACATACTCGAAGGTCACTACGACACGGATGACAAACTTAAAGAAAAAAAAAATTAGTTTTCAAAAGAAAATTTAGAGTTGCCACCAATTGTATTAGGAAAATAAGGAACAATTAGAAAACCTTTTTTTTATTAATAATAAATAAAAACAACGGTCTGCGAACCAGAAAGGGTTCGAGAGTCTGTTTATGTGTGGGGAAGGTGTTAGGCATCCCATAGCATTCATCTGAAGACGGTTATCCTAAATTAGTTGTGCGAACGTAATATGACAAAAAATATGTATTTTATTTACCCTAGAATAGTAAATTGTTACAAGAATATCTGATGAAAATAAAAACAAAGAATTTAAACATGCAATGCATGAATTTTCTACGAAGACCTAAATCTTTCTAGCCCTTCATCGCATAAAGCAACCGTCCAGGGTGACGCTACCTTTACCTAGATTGGATAGAGAAAGACATCTCATATAGAACTGACTCACCCTATCCTCCCATGAAAAGTGAAAGGGCATGCGGATACTACGCGACACAGGTATATTTTTTATATGCAGTGCAAATGCATGATCTTAAATATTACAAAAGTTGTCTCAAAATCTAAGTACCGAGAGATCTTAATTTATATATAAAAAATAATATATATCTAAGCTTACAACTAGGTATCTTCCGATTGGGCCTTCCATTTTGCTCATACTCATAATTATCATGAGTTGTATCCAAAGATGCTCATGAATACACCAAAACACAGGTTAGACAAGAATTAAAAGGAAATCTACTTAAGTAACCTACACATTTAATCTCTACATGCTTCAAAAAGAATAACCTAAAATCAACCAAAAAATGCACAAACTAACCCTAAACAACCTTTAGAATAGAAAAAGAATCCCTCATACATAAGAGTGGCAACCAAAACACATAGGCAAAATACACCAAGAATGAGGCATAACACACCAGGACAGCTAACAAAAATGCTCAAAACCACCATCCTTATCAAGAGGCAAAATCAAAGGAAGTCCAAAGAATTCACATATTCATTAGTTATCTGAAACAACTGTGCTCGAGCAAAAACTGAGAGTGAACTAGATATGAAAAAATTCTAAAAATTATATACATTGAAGCCACACATCCTACGGTTTTAATAAGACCAACATCACTTAATTTGGAGCTGTACAACTTTAGAAAGAAATAAAATACCGAACACTGCCAGAGATAGGGCATCAATGTCAATGCAACATTATACAGCTATGTTCAAACCAAAACTGGTAGAAAACTAGACATGCAAAAAAATCTGAAAATTGCACACATTGAAAACATGCATCCTATGGTTCTAAAGAGATAAGAACCATGCAATTCGGAGCTATACAACTTCAGAAAGAAATAAAAGTCCAAACACTGCCAAAGATAGGGCATCAATGTCAGTGCAACATTGAGCAGCTGCGTTCAAACCAAAACTGGTAGCAAACTAGCTATGAAAAAAATCTAAAAATTTCATAAATTGAAAAATGAATCTTATGGTTCTAAAGAGACAAGAACTATATAATTCAGAGCTATACAACTTCAGAAAGAAATAAAAGACCGAACACAGCCAGAGACAGGGCATCAATGTCGGTGCAACATTAAGAAGCTATATTCAAACCAAAACTGTTAGTAAACTAGACATGCAAAAAATCTGAAAATTGTACACATTGAAAACATGCATCTTATGGTTCTAAAGAGATAAGAACCATGCAATTCGGAGCTATACACTTTAGAAAGAAATAAAAGACCGAATATTATCAGAGACAGGGCATCAGTGTTAGTGCAATATTGAGCAGCTATGTTCAAACCAAAACTGAGAATAAACCAGACGTGAAAAAAATATGAAATTTATATAAACTGAAGATACATGTCTTCTAGTTCTAATTAGACCAACAATGCTTAATTCGGAGCCCTGAAGCTCCGTCTAGAAAAAGAAAATCAACTGCTGCCAGAGCTGTCTAACAGCTGCGAAAATGAAGATATGCATGATCTTTGATGCATCAATTCACACCCAAACTCATACCAAATGTCGTAAATCATAGTAAAAATAAAAGAACAGCATGAACACAATTGTTTAGCCTAATTTACAATGCATACATGAGGAGGCCTAAAGAAAGCAAGCTTCATGGGCAATTACTATTTCCTAAAAAAAAAAATGAAGCATGAAAATCACCAAAGGGAGGAAAACCATATCTAACATATTTCTCAATAGTATAGAGCAACTAAAAAATAGAGGCCAATATTTCTTAGGCACAAACACCTAATTATCCTCAAAACAGCCCCAAAAATGTACTAAAACAATAATACAAGTTAACTAACAGCAGAGAGAAATATACTAAAACAGAGCTTAAACAAGCATGCAAACTGACCCAAAACGAACAAATTAATCAGGGGCAGGGCAGTGGCAAAAATAAAACCAGAAACAACAATTAGATGCCACAGAACAGCAGTGTAAATGTAGCAAAGTAGCAGTGTTATAATATACCAGAACAGCACCTTTACATACTCCAAAGAAATTGGTTCAACAAAGCTTAAGTATTACCCAAAACCTTTTTATTAAAAAAACTCTAAGCTGTATAAAGTGACACTCCCTCAAACAAGCATGCCTTGGAACATCCAAACCCAAATGCATCATTTTGCATAATAATGGGGCAAAAGACTTCATGTGCTTTATTAAGAATATATGACCAAAAATCCCCATGCTAATTAGCTACCTCACAAATATGAATGTAACAATCATGCTTCAAGTTATGAGGGTATCAATGAGAGGCAAATCACTCATTACATACCAGCAAGAGAGAAAACTCATAAAATCTTAACAATCACAACGATAGACCACAAATTCAGCAACATGCTACAATGACCTTTTCATTTTATTGACAGAGAGAAAATCAGGAGCTAACCGATAGTAGAAAGTCCTTATTTCGGATAGCAAAATTCCAAGTTCATCATCCCCAACCCTATTATATCAATCCAAGTAATGGCAAAGAGATCTAACAGAACATAACATAGACTAAAAACTTAACAAAATCAAAACACTTAGCAACAATGGAGATCATCATCAACATGGAGAAAAAATTTCCAGGATTTAGATTCAAACATATAATGCCCCAGTTTATTCACCCATGCTTTACAACACTATTGGGATCACTTTGAACATTTTCATTCATACAAAAAGGGTCAAGGAAAGGGTTGAGTCAATCATTAACAATACATAAAAAAAACTACAAATACTTATCAAATTACCCATTCAGAAACATAGGAATGAAAAGGAAAGAGAATGAATTCGAAATAGAAGAAAATACCCTTGAAATTCAAACAATCAATGATGGGTTCTTTAGTCCAGAAAGCTATGGTTGAATGGTAAGTTCCTTTATCGGTTCTAAGCTTTTTACTTTCCTTCCTATTCTTCAATCTGTCTCAAACGCACATTCTTGCTCTCTCAGTTCCTTTATTTTGCTTGGTGCTCTCTGCTTTCTCTCTTTCATGATGCTTCTTGGTTTTTTGCTTTGCCCCTATTCGGTTTTTACTCTCTGCTGAATGCTCTCCCCCTTTTGCTCTATGTGTATCACTCTTTGCTTAACCGTTTCTTCTCATGTTGCTCTCCACCCTCCCAAGATATTTTTTTTTTCTTTTCACTTGATTCCCAATCTACCCCCATGATAACTGCCGCCCATCATCCTTCTTCCTTTTTTTTTTTGTTTTCTTTATTTAATTTAGTCATTTACTTAAAATAAAACTAATTTAAAGATTGGACCAATGGGAAAAGAAGGAAATTTATTCCTTGCTCTCCTATTGGCTCCTTTAGGTACAATGATGCAACNACCATGATCCCAAAAATAATCCATGTACAAATTTGGGTGTCAACACTAGACATGCAAAAAATCTGAAAATTGTACACATTGAAAACATGCATCTTATGGTTCTAAAGAGATAAGAACCATGCAATTCGGAGCTGTACACTTTAGAAAGAAATAAAAGACCGAACATTATCAGAGACAGGGCATTAGTGTTAGTGCAATATTGAGCAGCTATGTTCAAACCAAAACTGAGAATAAACCAGACGTGAAAAAAATATGAAATTTATATAAACTGAAGATACATGTCTTCTAGTTCTAATTAGACCAACAATGCTTAATTCGGAGCCCTGAAGCTCCGTCTAGAAAAAGAAAATCAACTGCTGCCAGAGCTGTCTAACAGCTGCGAAAATGAAGATATGCATGATCTTTGATGCATCAATTCACACCCAAACTCATACCAAATGTCGTAAATCATAGTAAAAATAAAAGAACAGCATGAACACAATTGTTTAGCCTAATTTACAATGCATACATGAGGAGGCCTAAAGAAAGCAAGCTTCATGGGCAATTACTATTTCCTAAAAAAAAAAATGAAGCATGAAAATCACCAAAGGGAGGAAAACCATATCTAACATATTTCTCAATAGTATAGAGCGACTAAAAAATAGAGGCCAATATTTCTTAGGCACAAACACCTAATTATCCTCAAAACAGCCCCAAAAATGTACTAAAACAATAATACAAGTCAACTAACAGCAGAGAGAAATATACTAAAACAGAGCTTAAACAAGCATGCAAACTGACCCAAAATGAACAAATTAATCAGGGGCAGGGCAGTGGCAAAAATAAAACCAGAAACAACAATGAGGTGCCACAGAACAGCAGTGTAAATGTAGCAAAGTAGCAGTGTTATAATATACCAGAACAGCACCTTTACATACTCCAAAGAAATTGGTTCAACAAAGCTTAAGTATTACCCAAAACCTTTTTATTAAAAAAACTCTAAGCTGTATAAAGTGACACTCCCTCAAACAAGCATGCCTTGGAACATCCAAACCCAAATGCATCATTTTGCATAATAATGGGGCAAAAGACTTCATGTGCTTTATTAAGAATATATGACCAAAAATCCCCATGCTAATTAGCTACCTCACAAATATGAATGTAACAATCATGCTTCAAGTTATGAGGGTATCAATGAGAGGCAAATCACTCATTACATACCAGCAAGAGAGAAAACTCATAAAATCTTAACAATCACAACGATAGACCACAAATTCAGCAACATGCTACAATGACCTTTTCATTTTATTGACAGAGAGAAAATCAGGAGCTAACCGATAGTAGAAAGTCCTTATTTCGGATAGCAAAATTCCAAGTTCATCATCCCCAANAGTGACGATTTAAATATTGGATTTTTTGCTTTCCATTTTCTTTTCCAAATAAATTATACGTTATTTACAAAATGAAGGTTGGGCTAAGTTGGTACTAAATATCATATATATTTTTTTTAGTACTTTTATCTATGACTTGGAATTGAACATAAAACCCACAAATCCTAGTACCACTTAGCTACAAGTTGTTAGGGATGTTCATCGGTCGGTTTTGGTTGGATTTGGGAGACTTTCTCAACTGACCGATGGATGTGTGGGTGAGAAAAATGAGATCCGCTGTTGACCGGAACTCTAGCTTAACTGACAAAATGCAGGTTGATCGGTAGGCGGGTTTGTCAAGTGGGTTGAATCGGATTGGTTCTGTTGTGTTGTGTGGCTCGTCAGTGCAAGCAAAGCTGCAGTTTCAACGGCTCGTGCACTCATAGTGGTGGTTTGGATGGCCCACTTGCTGCTTGTTGTTTTTGGTTGAGGGATACGAAAAGGAAGAAGAGGGCAGAAGAATGAGAAGAAGGGAAAAATAGTTTTGGTAGAGAAAAGGAGGAATAGCATAAAACGTTTCGATTAAAAATTAAAGGGAAGAAGAGAAGATCAATGGAAGTGGTTGCTACTGGTAAAGGATGAAAAACAAAATAAAAATTAGAAAGTTAAGAATAAAAAAATGAAGAGTGAGAACTGAGAAGAGAATGTTGATATTGATAGTGAAAGAGAAGAAGAAGAAAGAGTGAAATAGTTTTTCTAAAAAACTAAAAGGACAAATAGAGAAGTATAAATGTAAAATGTTAAAAACAAAGAACTGTGAGAGAAGATTGAAAAAGCATGGGAAAAGACAATTGAAATTGATAACATGAGAGAAGAAAAAGTGGAAAAGTCAAAAATTGAAGAGTTTTTCAAAAAAGCAGAAGTATACGGTCGAATTCGGTTTATTTTTATTTTCCTTACCTAAAATTGAACCGACTGGATAAACCGTTTTAATTAATCCCAGCCGTCCGATCTTGCCTGTGCAGCTTCAGGAACTATTCCATTTGCTTGTCTTTGGTCGATTTTAGGCAAGTTTTCACAGGTTTGGCGGTTTATGAACACCCCTACAAGCTGTTTGGTATATCATATGTTCTTTTCCATAACAAAATTTTGGTATTTTCTTGCTGACATAGTTGTTTTCTTTGCAGGTGTATCACCGGATTTCAGCCATCTTATCATATGTGTTCAAGAGAAGTGTCTAAGATTGATCCTTTCAAAATCTGGAGCCTACTCATTGACAACATACACTAAAGTCTACTCCCCAAGATACTTATTTAAGTAGTGCAAATAGTGAATAAAAAGACTATTATTAAGTAATGGAGGTGGTGATGAAATGGCTGGAATAACTGTAGCTTTCGTATCCTCAATTATATGTGTAGAAACTGATGAAATATTGAAGAACCTTCCATCACTTGTGGTCATTTCACATGACCTGCATGGAGTTCCTTCATCAATCTTATCATCAATGTTTTTTTTAGATCATAATGTTCTTCCCCATGGTTCTATGTTAAATGTTTTCCAATTTGCATCTTGTGCTCTTCTGGATTCATCAGAGTCAATCATATTTTAAATTGAATCTGTTGTGAAAATTTCAATGCAAGTGTACGTTGTCGTTTGCAAGTAATAAAATGAGATAAATTTATCGTTCACACGAGGACTAATGTACCAACTACCGAAAGAGGGTTAACCTTAACTTTATCTAATCAATCGATATGGAGATATTTCAATAAAACAACTGAAAATAGAACAACACAATGTAAACCAGAAAAATAACAAATCAAACCAGAAAAAGGATAGATTCAGCAAGAGAGAAACACCTAAGGTTCCGATTTCACCGTAATTACTCTCAGCTTTCATTCTATATTCCATTAACTCCAATTTATCTTCCTATTTGCTAATCAAGATTCCCTAATTTATTCACTAGCCTCTCCCAAGGTCTAGTATAAATATCCATTAATTACTAACCCTGTATATCCCTATACGAGGTACAATATTTATGAATTCATTTAGTTTTATGGATCTTTTTAACTGATTACATAAGCCATGGAGGTATATTCCTATCCTCCATGTAGCTCATGGCATTTACCCCAAGGAACTTGACACACAACTCTCCTTCCGGTCTCATTGTGATTAACAATTCATCTAATTATTGGCCAGACAATCAGAAGCATTAAGAAAAGAGATAAACACTCAAATTGAAGAGATAAATAATAGAATTAACTTCATATGAAACTACAGCTAGTTCTAATTAGGCTACATCGTACCCCTAGATAAGAGAATTAGTTCATACTAGAATAAGAGAACAAGAAAGAATAAAATTGAGACATGATTCAAAGGTAAAAGAGGAAAAACTCTGGTTTGAAGGTCAAATCAGTTTTGCATCTCATTTATTCAATCCTTGCTTTGCCTCCTTTGTGCCTCCAAAAGTGTCTAAGAACGAACCTCTTCTAATTTCCTCTGGTTTCCTATTTATACCCCTAAGAAAACCCTCAAGAATTAAACAAAAACAAGGGCCAAAGATCAGAATCGGGCTCGGGCGCCGCGGCTCTGAGGATTGGGCACTGCGGCCCTGCAGTCCTAGAAGAGGTAGAGATCTTTTGCACGCTCAGGCGCCGCGGCGCTGTCTCACTGCCAAGTTCTTCTTGTTCTTGAGCAAACATGGGTGCCACGGCTCTATGAAATCAGAGGTGCGGCGCTGAGCTCCTGTCTAAGTCCTCACTCTGAGGCTATCAAGGGTTGCAGCTTTTGATTATGAGCGCTGCGGCGGTAGAATTCTGTCCCAAAATTCTCAAAACCTTTGTTTCTTCACTTTAGTTCATGGAACTTGAAATTTAACATGAAAATTTAGTTAAATAGCAATTAATCATTGAAAACTAACTAAATACTTAAGTAAAGGGCACCTAAAGAGTGAGTATAAAACTCACTCAACAAATACCCCCAAACTTGAAACTTGCTAGCCTTCGAGCAAGGAAACATGGCTTCTGTTTTTTGTGCTAACTTTTCTTACTCACCATGCAGGCCTCAGAGGATTCAATTAGCCATAGTTCTTAGAAAATTTTCAAGATAGCATGAATGTGTATAATTTCAACCCAAAGTTAATTTTATCTCAATCTCACTAAAATTTCCTTTGTGTGTGTAAGTATAGCCCTTGGTTACCCTACTCTCTTCACTTAAATCAGATTATGCAAATAAGCTCATAAACACATATTCTCCACTTTATTCTCTCAGAACCCCATACACTTGCTTTTCATCTCAATCTCCACTAATGTAGGCATTTCACAATATTGAAGATCAAAAGGACTTTTGATAAGCTTGTAATGTGTGGCTGGGTTAAGGGTAGGATGATGGATAAACATGTGGTTTAACTCACCCATCACACAATTTCAGTTTAGAGCAAATTTTAAGAGCACCCTTCTTTCTTTTCACTTCTAACTCCCCGAAACTTATTTTCTTCTTTACTTTGCCATCCACCAATAGAATTCTTACTTTTGGGCCACTACATCCCATGCTCAATGCTTTCTAAGACATTTTTTTTTCTTTTTTCAATATTTGCACAATTGTCTTTTCTTTTCATTGCAAAATATTTTTTTTTTCTTTACAGCAGGGATGTAGCTCTTTGAATTTTTATTCTTTGGTGGTCATTTCATTGAAATCTTCCTTTTCTTTTCTTCACCAATTCTCCTTAATTTTCCTAGCTCTAAATGCTCTTAAGACTGAAAATGTGCTTTAGGTGAAAGGTTCAAGTCAAAAGATCATACAAAGGGCTAGGATCAGTGTAGGTGACAAAGAAACAGGCTAAATTAAGCTCAATGGGGTATGCTAGGGATAAAATATCATACAGAGGGATAGCTAGAAAGGCTCAAACGAAACAAAAATAGCCTAAATCATCTCCCTAATATTGCACAGCCTAGGATTTCGCCTCGACTGACAATCAAGCAAGTTCTAGCATTCTATGAGATTTTAAAATGACTTAATTCACATAATCATCTCTAAGCATGCAGATTTCAAATAAACAGGGCTATGTGCTCAATAATTCAGGAAATTTCAGTTAGACAAAATTTAACACAAGAGTTAATTAGAAACACAAACACAAAATCTATCATTTTTCTAAAGCTATAAATAGTGAAAATTGGTTTTATCATTAGCCTAAGGTTAAACAAAAAATTCCACTCTATTCTACTAAACTAAAGAAAAAATAAAAATTAAACATAAAAACTACCTAGAAAAGTATTTAAAAAAAAATACCCAATAATAAATTAAGTGCAAGTCAATACCACAGCTCAAAAAATAATTTCCCACTCCCAAACTTAAAGGAAACATTGTCCTCAATGCTTAAAGCAAAGAAGAAAAAGATGTGGGGACTTCCCTAAAATGGAGATGGATCACTTTGCATCATCATCAAGTGGAGCTGCTGAGGGGAATAAAAGTTATGGATTGTATACCTGAAGCATAAAAAAAAAAAATTAAACACACAAGCATGAAAATAAAATTAAACAACTAAACAAAAATTAAGAGAAATGGTTAAAAAGATTGGGTTGCCTCCCAAAAAGCGCTTGTTTTATAGTCCTCAGCTTGACTGTCTCTGGAATAAATTAACCAGAATCAAAAATAGCAGTGGAGGACTTCTGGAATTTTACTCCACTATTTCTTTGAGCTTTGGATTGTTGGCCAGTCTCTTTTAAGCTCCAAATTTTATTTCCATCTCCAAAACAAGCAGATTTTCTAAGATGCTCCAAAAGAATCTTTTGGAATGACGGCTTCTTTTTCTTGTTTTTCTTGTGAGATTCAGCTATAGGCACTGGTCTAGCCATTGGCTTCTTAGGAGTTTTATCATCTTGGACCTCTAAATCATGAGGCTTCTCTTTATTTGTCATTCTCATGGTGCGAGCTTCAATTGGGTCTTGTGATTTAGTGCTTCCACTTGTAGTGTCAATTTTACAGCAAACACTCACTTCATCTAGATGCTTTATTTCTTTGAAGACCTTGAAGGATACTTAATCACCTTGCACTCTCAGAGTAAGTTGGCCCTTTTGCACATCAATAAGAGCTTTCCCAGTTGCTAGAAATGGACTGACCAAGAATGATTGGAATTTCTTGGTCCTCCTCCATGTCAAGCACAACGAAATCTGCTGGGAAGATGAACTTGTCCACTTTGACTAATACATCCTCTAGGATTCCCCTTGGATGCTTGATTGATCTATCCGCCAATGTCAAGGAGATGGAGGTTGGCTTTATTTCTCCTATACCCAGTTTCCTGAAAATAGAAAGAGGCATAAGGTTAATACTAGCACCAAGATCACAAAGTGCCTTACCAAAAGATACATTGCCAATAGAACAAGGAATATTGAAACTCTTTGGATCTGTTAACTTTAGTGGCAATTTCTTGTGTAAGATTGCACTGCACTCCTCAGTAAGTGCTACAGTCTCATAATCCGCTAGCTTTCTTTTATTTGAGAGAATCTCCTTCATAAATTTCACATAGCTAGGCATTTGCTCCAAAGCATCTGCAAATGGGATGTTGATGTGTAGCTTCTTGAAAACCTCCAGAAATTTAGAGAATTGATTATCCAGCTTCTTCTTCTGGAATCTCTGAGGGAAGAGAAGAGGCGGAACATATGGTGGAGGATTGTCTGGAAATAACTTAGATGTCTTCTCCACAAATTTCACAAGTGGTTCCACTGGGGTGTCTTGCTTTGTCTCAGGCTCAACTGACTTAATTGGCACATTCTTTGCAACTTTAGATGGTTCACCTAAAGTCTTACCATCACGAAGATTAATAGCCATGACATGTTCTTTAGGATTCACCTCCGTATCACTCGGCAAAGACCCATGTTGTCTAGTGCTAAGTATGCTCGATAATTGACCCACTTGTACTTCTAGGTTTCGAATGGAGGCATCTGTTCTTGCCATAAACTGACTGGTGTTTATTGTTAACTGGGCAAGAGCATCTTCCAAAGAAACCTTAGGTGGTGGTGGTTGATCTTGCACTGGTGCCTGAGCAGAATTCTGATTGTTTCTCCAAGAAAAATTGGGGTGATTTCTCCACCCCGGATTGTATGTATTGGAGTAAGGGATGTTCTGCCTGCTTGGGTTTCCCACAAAGTGTGCTTCCTCTGACTGAGATGGAGAGAATGGATTGCCAACTTGGCAATTTGAGCTAGCATGAGGACCACCACAATGATCACAATTCTCAGGAGGTGACTGAATGGCGTTGACATTCCAGATGGTTAACTGCTTAGCCAGAAAGTCAATTTTAGTAGATAAAGTTGTGAAGGAATCAACCTCATGCACCCAAAGTACCTTACGTAAAGTGAACCTCTCAGTAGGCCACTGATAGGCATTGGTAGCCATCTCCTCTAATAGGTCATTGGCATCCTCATATGTCTTCCTCATCAAAGATCCACCAGCAGCGACATCAACTAGTGTCTTGGTGGAATTCAGCAACCCATTATAAAATGTTTGTAATTGTAGCCAGTTAGGAAGTCCATGATGGGGGCATCTTCGAAGTAGCTCCTTGTACCGTTCCCAAGCCTCCTGAAGTGACTCATTCTCCAATTAATAAAATGTTGCAATGTCATTTCGGATCTTGGAGGTCTTAGCTGGTGGGAAAAATTTTGTCAAGAATTTTTGGGCTAAAATATCCCATGTGGTGATGGTCCCTGTTGGCAATGACTGAAGTCAAGCCTTGGCTTTATCCTGTAATGAGAAAGGAAATAGGCGAAGGCGAATAGCATCATTACCAACTCCGTCGTGCTTGAAAGTATCACATATCTCCACGAACCCGGAAATATGAGCATGAGGGTCTTCACTCGCTAATCCACTAAACGAGGTTGACTAAACCATGTGGATTATAGCTGGTTTAATCTCAAAAGAATTTGCTTCAATAGCTGGTCGCCTTATACCCGAATTGGTATCCGTGATGGAAGGTAGAGCATAATCACAGAGTGCCTTGGGAGGGTTTTCTTCAGTCATTGTGTCTGTCAAAACTCTAGTGGACTCTCTTATTGTCTTTCTATTCTTTCGACAGGTTTTCTCTATCTCAGAATCAAGTGGGATTAGAAAGCTGCTTCGAGAATTTCTCATACACCAAAAGAAAACTCCTGAAAGTCTTAAACAATAAAACAATTAAATAGATCTGTGAAAATAAACGATTAGAGTAAAATCAAGATCACTGAGTATCGATATTGATAACAAATTAGTCCCCAGCAACAGCGCCAAAAACTTGTTGTGAAAATTTCAACGCAAGTGTACATTGTCGTTTGCAAGTAATAAAATGAGATAAATTTATCGTTCCCCCGAGGACTAATGTACCAACTACCAAAAGAGGGTTAACCTTAACTTTATCTAATCAATTGATATGGAGATATTTCAATGAAACAACTGAAAATATAACAACACAATTTAAACCAGAAAAAGGATAGATTCAGCAAGAGAGAAACACCTAAGGTTCTGATTTCACCGTAATTACTCCTAGCTTTCATTCCATATTCCATTAACTCCAATTTATCTTCCTATTTGTTAATCAAGATTCCCTAATTTATTCACTAGCCTCTCCCAAGGTCTAGTATAAAATTCATTAATTACTAACCCTGTATATCCCTATACGAGTTACAATAATTACGAATTCATTTAGTTTTGTGGATCTTTTTAACTGATTACATAAGCCATGGAGGTATATTCCTATCCTCCATGTAGCTCATGTCATTTACCCCAAGGAACTTGACACACAACTCTCCTTCCGATCTCATTGTGATTAACAATTCATCTAATTATTGGCCAAACAATCAGAAGCATTAAGAAAAGAGATAAACGCTCAAATTGAAGAGATAAATAATGGAATTACTTCATATGAAACTACAGCTAGTTCTAATTAGGCTACATCGTACCCCTAGATAAGAGAATTAGTTCATACTAAAAGAAGAGAACAAGAAAGAATAAAATTGAGACATGATTCAAAGGTAAAAGAGGAAAAACTCTGGTTTGAAGGTCAAATCAGCTTTGCATCTCCTCCTTTCAATCCTTGCTTTGCCTCCTTTGTGCCTCCAAAATTGTCTAAGAATGAACCCCTTCTAATTCCCTTTGGTTTCCTATTTATACCCCTAAGAAAACCCTCAAGAATTAAACAAAAACAAGGCCCAAAGATCAGAATCGGGCTCGGGCGCCGTGGCACTATCTCACTGCAAATTTCTTCTTGTTCTTGAGCAAACATGGGTGCCGCGACTCTATGAAATCAGAGGTGCGGCGATGAGCTCCTATCTAAGTCCTCACTCTGAGGCTATCAAGGGTTGCAGCTCTTGATTATGAGCGCTGCGGCGCTAGAATTCTGTCCTAAAATTCTCAAAACCTTTGTTTCTTCACTTTAGTTCATAGAACCTGAAATTTAACATGAAAATCCAGTTAAATAGCAATTAATCATTGAAAACTAACTAAATACTTAAATAAAGGGCACCTAAAGAGTGAGTATAAAACTCACTCAACAGAATCCATTAGTTGAAGTTGAACAGCTATCCAATCTTTGTCTTATACTTGTAGAGAACTTATTAGCTTTATCTTTTGGATGTTCCTTAGCTACTAGTGCTTTTTGTTTGTTCCACATCCTCAAATCCATTTTTGATGATAACAAATGACCTTACTTTGTCACTAATCTAATCTATTTTCTAAGTGTTTACTAAAGTGATAGGTTAATGATCTAGAAGAAGAAGGAGTTCTGCCTTAGTTTGAACAAGTTTTAGTGCAAAACTAGTTCATTACAAGAAGGCATGTTGATGTGACAATCAGAAGATATTTCAAAATCAGTGATTATTTCAGAGCAAATACTACTCAATCAGAGGCAGATTCATGTGAAAGAAATCAATTAAGAAAAGAGCCATTGAAGGTTATAAAAGGAAGTTTTCAAATGGAAGGGCTATGTTAGGAAACAAATCAAGATCAAATAAGAGGATTCCTAATATAACACGATNTCAGAGCAAATACTACTCAATCAGAGGCAAATTCATGTGAAAGAAATCAATTAAGAAAAAAAGCCATTGAAGGTTATAAAAGGAAGTTTTCAAATAGAAGGGCTATGTTAGGAAACAAATCAAGATCAAATAAGAGGATTCCTAATATAACACGATTTGACAGCCAAGCATTGAAGACCTTGTCTACAATTCAAACGATCATTTTCTTCCTCTGGACGCCTATATATTGAAGACCCAAGAGCTAGTGAAAAACATAGAATATCAGAGAAGCAATATTTTAGAAGAAAAATTTTGTGTCATTATCACAAGCAGTCCACCTTCTTGTTCATCTCTCTATTTTCTAACTAGTTGATTTACCTTTTGTAAAAGAGAGAGATTTTCATTGGAAATTAATCTAGGATTTTGTATTACATATTTCCATTAGGAAAATGTGGGGAGAGTGACATTTACTCTTGATTAGAGGGAAAGAAAGTTTCTGGTGAGCTTGTGTAAAAATTAGAGAGAAGTTCACTGGTGATCTCGTGTAAAACTAGTTCTATAAGCAGCTTGGAGAAGCTTGATCAAATAACTTCAACTACTAGTGAAATCTCAGCCTTGGAAGAGTAGACGCAGGCTTTATTGGCCGAACCACTATAAATTCTGGCTTCTATCTCTAAACCATTCACTTCTTATATTTCAATTATTTATATTTCTTGAGGTTGTCTCATTAAGTATTTTTTTGTTGTATGTGAAAACTGATTATTAAACTTTTTTCTTATCTGATTTCATGTTTTCTATTTTAAATCAAACTTTTGATTAGAAGTAGTTTTCATATTCACATTAAAATTTATTAATCTCCTATTCACTCCCTTCTAGGAGCATATTTAAACTCTCAATTAGTATTAGAGCTTCGGGCTCAAATTATAGGTTTAACAACCTTGAGTTAAAATATCAAAATTCTAATTTTTGTAGGTAAAATCAAAATGCAAAGTTCAGCTCACTCCAACAACAAGCCAACATTTTGTAATGGTAACAACTACAAGTATTGGAAGGAAAGAATAGAGATGTATTTAGAATTCATCGACTACAAAGTATGGGCCATTGTGAGGAATGGGATGACACCACCAACAAAGATGGTTGACGGGATACAAGTTCCAAAAGAAGAAGTGAGTACACACTGGATGATCAACTCATGTATACCTTGAACTCCAAAGCAAGGTATAATATCATGTGTGTAGTATCCTCAAAAGAGTATGAACACGTAGCTTCTTGTAATACGGCCAAGGGGATGTGGGATAAACTCAAAGCTATATATGAAGGAACAAGTCATGTAAAAGAAGTTAAAATTGACATCTTCGGATCTCAATATGAAATATTTCATATAAAGAAGGATGAACCTCTAGAGTCATTCTTTTTCTCGGTTTCTTGGAATTATAAACAATATCAAGAGCCTTGGTAGAGAATATACCCAAAAGGAGCAAATGAAGAAACTCCTTAGATGCTTGACTGAGAGGTGGGAAACAAAAGTTATTGTGCTTCTTCAATATGTTGAAACAAATGACACAACTATTGATCAGCTAAGAAGACAACTTGAGACATATCAAATGATGATGTTTGAGAATAAAAACAGATTAGAAGATCACAAGAAGAAGAGTTTCGCTCTTACAAGTACAACACAAGAAACCAGTTCTACTACAAAAGAAATAGTTTCTAGTGATGAAATGTAGCTCTTATTTCAAAAAAAAATTCTTCAACAAATAAAAAGGAGAAATGACAGAAAGAAATTCCAATCCAGAAGCACTAAGGGAGAAACCAACAGAGAACCTTTTATCTGTTATGAATGCAAGAAACCTGGACACATCAAACCAAACTGTCCAAATCTCAAGAAAAAGAAGTTCTATTGAAAGGAGAAGAAGAAAGCCATGATTGCCTTATGGAGTGACGTTGAATCATCCTCAAACAGTGATGATTCTGATGAAGAAAATCTGGCAAATTTCTATTTTATGGCAAAAATAGATGAGGTAAGTGGTTTCAATTTAGGTCCTCATCCTTATTATGATGAGTTAAATCAAGCTTTCGAAGATCTAGCTCTAGACTATGAAAATAGGCTTGCAAAGATAAAAGCTCTTAAGAAAATAATCAAAGAACAGATCAAGAAAATTGATTTACTAAAGAAATAAAATTTTGAAATGATTCAAAATTTTAAAGTTTTACAAAATGAAAATGAATCTTTTAAGAAAAATTAGCTTCTTACCCTTTCAATTCTCAAGAAAAATAATGATTTAAAAAGGAAGGTAAATGAACAATCCAACGATCTAGCAAAATTTGTTCAAGGACATAGGAACCTGAATGTGTTGCTAGGGAGGTAAAGGGTTGGGCAAGACAGAGTTGGTCTGGGTTATCATGAAACTTAGCCAATAAAGTTATCTAGAAACCTCTGTATCAAAGAACCAATTTCTTATCCTATTTCTAGAAACTCCTTTATTAAAGCTTATGTGTCTTATTCTGCTTCAAGAAATACTTGCTCTTTCTACTGTAGAACAGGTCATACTATGTATAACTATAAATTTAAGAAATTATTTGTAGAAAAGAAAATGGTTTAAGTATCTAAAGGTACATTTGCTACTAACCATCAAGGACCCAAAATAGTTTGGGTACCTAAAATTTCTTAAACTTCTTTGCAAATATGCTTTAAAGTCAAAAAGTGATTTATGGTATCTAGACAATGGATGCTCTAAGCATATGACTAGAGATTTAACCAAGTTCTCTTCCATAAAAAAAAAAAAAAAAAAAAAAAANAAAAAAAAAAAAAAAAAAAAAAGACATGAGAGACGTCACCTTTGGAGATAATGGCAAAGGTAGAATTGTGGGAGTTGGTAAGGTGGCAATCAGTAACTCCTTTTACCTTGAAAATTTTATTTAGTTGAAGGTTTGATGCATAATCTTTTAAGCATAAGTCAGCTCTGTGATAAAGGTCACAAAGTTGTGTTTAAATCTTTTCACTGCATTATTCATGATTTACATTGTGATAAAGTTTTGTTTGTTGGCCATAGAAGTTCAAATGTGTATATTGTATCCAAAGAGAGACTAGTCTTGAAATGTGAAACTTGTTTTTCATCTTTAAGTAGCAGTTCCTAGTTATGGCATAGAAGGCTTGACCATGTTCATTTCAAACTTCTTTCTAAACTGGCCAAATGGGAACTTGTTCTTGATCTTCTAAAACTTGTTTTTGAAAAATACAAAGTTTGCTTAGCTTGTCAACAAGGGAAACAAACTAAGTCATATTTTAGGACCAAGAAGGAGTTATCTAGTTCTAGACCTCTCTAGCTACTTCATATGGACTTCTTTGGACCATCACCCATAACTAGCTTAAATGGAAAAAAAAAAAAACATGGATTTGTAATAATTAATGACTATTCAAGATTCACATGGGTATTCTTCCTTGCTCATAAAGATGAAACTTGTACTTTTTTCGAAAGGTTTTGCAAGAAAATCCAGAATGAGAAAGGTTGTGTTATCTCTTTTATTCGAAGTTATCATGGTAGAGATTTTGAAAACAAGTTTTTCGAAATATTTTGTGAAAATCATAGTATTCATCATAACTTCTCTTGTCCTAGGACTCCTCAACAAAATGGAGTCATGGAAAGAAAAAATAGGACATTAGTTGAAATGGGGATAACCATGTTAATTGAAATGATTTACCTAAATATTTATGGGCAGCTGTTGTAAATATAGCTTGTTATATCTTGAAAAGATGTATGGTAAAACCAATTTTAAAGAAAACTCTTTATGAGTTATGGAAAGGAAGAAAACCTAATGTGAGTTGTTTCCTTGCTTTCAGGTGCAAATGCTTTATTCTAAATAATGGTAAGAAATATTTAGCTAAGGTTGATGCAAAATCAAATGAATGTATATTTCTAGGTTATTCATCTTCTAGTAAAGCATATAGAGTGTTCAATAAGAAAACTCTTTGTCTAGAAGAGTCAGTGCATGTTATTTTTTATGAGCCTAACTTTCCTTTGAGTTCTCAAGCTCCTGAAGATGATGAATTAGAATAGGTAAACAACATATCTTCAAAAGCAGAAAAGGAATCAGAACAAATAGAAAATTTAAGTCAAGAAGAAATAGTTATGGAAGAAGCCCCACAGGAGAATGCCAAGGAGTTTCTGCCAAAGGAATCTGGAACTACTAAGAATCATCCTATTGACAATGTGATTGGTGATCCAAATAGAGGAATAAGCACTTGTGTCTCTCTCAGAGATTACCATGTCAACCTGGCATTCCTCTCCTTCATAGAGTCATCCAACATTAATGATGCATTACAAGATGAAGCTTGGATAGTGGCAATGCAAGATGAACTAAACCAATTTGAAAGAAATAAAGTATGGAAGCTTGTACCTCAACCAGAAAATGTTAGTATAATTGGTACAAAATGGGTCTTNNGTTGATGCAAAATCAAATGAATGTATATTTCTAGGTTATTCATCTTCTAGTAAAGCATATAGAGTGTTCAATAAGAAAACTCTTTGTCTAGAAGAGTCAGTGCATGTTATTTTTTATGAGCCTAACTTTCCTTTGAGTTCTCAAGCTCCTGAAGATGATGAATTAGAATAGGTAAACAGCATATCTTCAAAAGCAGAAAAGGAATCAGAACAAATAGAAAATTTAAGTCAAGAAGAAACAGTTATGGAAGAAGCTCCACAGGAGAATGCCAAGGAGTTTCTGCCAAAGGAAACTCGAACTACTAAGAATCATCCTATTGACAATGTGATTGGTGATCCAAATAGAGGAATAAGCACTTGTGTCTCTCTCAGAGATTACCATGTCAACCTGGCATTCCTCTCCTTCATAGAGCCATCCAGCATTAATGATGCATTACAAGATGAAGCTTGGATAGTGGCAATGCAAGATGAACTAAACCAATTTGAAAGAAATAAAGTATGGAAGCTTGTACCTCAACCAGAAAATGTTAGTATAATTGGTACAAAATGGGTCTTCCGGAACAAACTGGATAAAAATGGAAAAGTGGTAAGAAATAAAGCTAGATTGGTAGCTCAAGGGTACAATCAACAAAAAGGTATTGACTTTGAAGAAACTTTTGCTCTCATAGCTAGATTAGAAGTTATTAGAATGTTTCTTGCTTTTGCTTGCTTTAAAATTTCAAACTCTTTCTTAAATGGTTTTATAAATGAGAAAGTCTATGTAAGACAACCTCCCGGTTTTGAAAGCTTAGATTTTCCAAATCATGTCTATAAACTCTCTAAAGCTCTTTATGGTCTTAAGCAAGCTCCTAGAGCTTGGTATGACAGACATAGTGAGTTTCTTTTGAAAAATAACTTTTCAAGAGGAAAAGTGGATACCACTCTTTTCTCTAAGCATGTAAAGCATGATATTCTTCTTGTTCAAATCTATGTGGATGATATTATTTTTGGATCTTCTAATGAGTTTATGTGCAAGGAGTTTGAAAAACTAATGAAAGGAGAATTTGAAATTAGCATGATGGGGGAGCTAACTTTCTTTCTCAAATTTCAAGTCAAACAAACCTCAGAAGGCATTTTCTTAAATCAATCCAAATATATAAAGGAGCTATTGAAGAAATTCNCTATCCTCCATGCAACTCATGGCATTTACCCCAAGGAACTTGACGCACAATTCTCCTTCCGGTCTCATTGTGATTAACAATTCATCTAATTATTGGCCAGACAATCAGAAACATTAAGAGAAGAGATAAACGCTCAAATTGAAGAGATAAATCATGGAATTAATTTCATAAGAAACTACAACTGGTCCTAATTAGGCTACATCGTACCCCGAGATAAGAAAATTAGTTCATACTAGAAGAAGAGAATAAGAAAGAATAAAATTTAGGCATGATTCAAAGGTAAAAGAGGAAAAACTCTGGTTTGAAGATCAAATCAGCTTCACATCTCCTCCCTTCAATCCTTGTTTTTCTTCCTTCGTGCCTCCAAAAGTGTCTAAGAACGAACCCCCATTTTCAATTCCCTCATTTTTTCTATTTATACCCCTTCCTCGAAAGCCCTAAAACTAAAAGAATTTAAGCCACGTCTGTAGAAACAGGTACGGGCGCTGCACATCTAAAGATTGGGCGTCGCAGCCCTGTTTTGTTGGACAAAGATGCTTCTTTTCACTTTCGGGCGCCGCACCTCTGAAGATTAAGGGGTGCAGCGCTGAGCTCCTATCCACGCTTTCCATTCTAATGCTTCAGGGGTTGCGGCTCTGATTTATGGGCGCCGCGGCCCTTGATTTTTGTCCGCAGCCCCTGATTTTTGTCCCAAACTTCTCAAACTCTTTATTTCTTCGCTTGAGTCCATGGAACCTGCAATTTAACATAGAAATCCCTTTAAATAGCAATTACTCCTCAAAAACTAACTAAATACTTAAGTAAAGGACAACTAAAGAATGAGTATAAAACTCACTCAACAAATACCCCCAAACTTAACACTTGCTAGTCCTCGAGCAAGGAAAATAGTCTCTGATTTCCATGCTAACTCAAGAATACTAACTTTTCTTCCTCACCATACAGGCCTCAGAGGATTCAATTAGCTACACTTCTTAGAAAATTTTAAGATGCTACTCCTGTGTCTATTCTTACTCCAAACTAAATCTTGTTGCACTAAAAGTCTGTGAATGAGAAAATAAACCTTGCTTGCCCTACTGACTTAATTTAAATCAGATTATGCACACTTATATCAATGTCAGTCTCTAGTTTAATTCCTTCGTAACCCCATATGCTTGCTTGTCATGCCAATCTCCATTAATGTAGACTGAACACAATACCAAGAATCAACAGGACTTTGACAGTTTTGTAATGTAAGGCTGGGCAAAGGGTAGGATAAAAGATCAGAAAAACAGGGCTCGAATTACCTTTCACACACAATCAGCCTTTAGAGCATTTTTCAAAAGCATCCTCCTTTTCTCCCCAAACACCCCCAAACTAGTTTTTCTCTTCAAATTTTTTGTGCCACTTTATCCACATTTCACATTTCAAATCATTCCTTTTCTTTTAACATTTGTTTCATTTCTTTGCAATTGATTTTTCTTTTTGTGGTATAAACATTGATGATCTCTTTTCCTTTTCTCCACCACTCTTCTTAACCTTTCTAGCTCTTGATGCACTTAAGAGTGATTATGTGCTCTAGGTGTAAGGTTCATGTCACATGGTCATGCAAAGGGCTAGGGTGTCAGTGCAGGTGACAAAGAAAAATGTCACATTAAGCTCAAAGGGGGTATGCTAGGGATGACATTTTATGCATAGGATTAGCTTTAGAAAGGCTCAATCTTACCAACGAATGCCTATATCATGTCCTTAATACTGCACAGTCTAGGATTTCGCCTCGACTGGCAATCAAGCAAGTTCTAGTGTTCATGAGTTCTTGAAATGACTTAGTTTACATAATCCTTTTTAAATAATGCCACATGCAAGCAAGCAAGACTATGTGCTACTGAATTAGTGAAATTCAGGCAACCAAGACCAAAAATCTCAGGAGTTTCTCAGACATACACATAGCATCTATCATTTTTCTAGAGATGTGATCAATTGAAAACAGTTTTATCATAGGCCCAAGGTTTTCAAATTTTTTTTTTTTTAACACGGAGAATAAAGTAACATCCTAAGATTAGGAAATAAAGTATATAAACATTCTAAATACCCTAAGGTCTAAAGGGATAAAAATCCCACTACCCCCAAACTTAGAATACAACATTGTCCCCAATGTTCAAAATAACTATAAAGAGAGGGTGAATGAGACTTCCCTGATGTAGCGGTGGGTCATATGGCATCCTCGCCTTCCTCCTGCGAAGCTGAAGGTGCTAGATTGGATGGCATGGTGGGTATGGGCCCAGGGGCGAGTGCACACTGGCTCAAGAGCTGGTTCTGTGCATGAGTCTGCGACTGCATGAAATGGTCCACCCAGTGTTGGAACGATTCCTATTGGGTGAGGGTGTCTTGCATAGCACCTAGGGTAGTGTGGATGCCGTGGATGTCCTCCTTAATCCTATCAAACCTCTCAGTGGCCAAAAGAGGTCGGCGGGATTGAGAGGGCTGTGAGGAGCTGGCTAGTTCTGTGGTGGAGAACCTCCAACTCTTGAAGGCATACAGAGTGTTGTCATCAAGGGCACGGTGGGGAAAGCTAAGTTCTTCGTCCGCGCTCCAAGCAACTCCAGCATGTTCGCACATGTGAGTGATCAATGAGGGGTAGGGTAGCCCGCCAGTTGTGGCACCATGGAGAATGTCGAGGAAGTGCTTGTGAATGATACGGCCCACATCTAGGGGAAGCTCAGCAGCGGTGGCATAGAGGAGAATGGCCCACTCAATGACAACCTCACTAAGGTGGGTGAGAGGGAGCAGTTTGGTGGCGAGGAAATGCAGCCATGTTTTCCCGGTAGTGTCGAGAGCATGGAAGTCACCTAGGCAAGTCACTACATGGCATGCAAAGGGGCTAATATACACTTAAATATGAAGTATGCTTCATAGAAGCTATGGCGAGAATGAGATGCACAGGACTTTCACCAGCGTAACCGACTGTATGTGCTCAAGCAAGACATGTGTCTAATGGAAATTTTATGCGTGCATAGTTATAGAATGCTAAAGAGATTGTTCTCATGGGTAGACATGATGAAGCATAAGCAATGTGCCGAGAAGGTAAGTGGAAAAGTGCATAAGGTAAAAGGTGCATGCATAAAGTTTGGTAACAGGGGTACATAAGAGAGCAAAACATGCAAGGGAAAATAGCTAAAGCGAACAAGACATGCAAGAGAACACAATTACACCTATTAAGAAACTTAACTTCATAGAAGCAAATGATCGAACACTTGGTGGGCATGTGAGAGAGAGAAAGTTTTTAAAGCCATTTAAAATATGCATTACCTCCAAAATGGCCAAAGTACATCCAAGAAATCCAAAAGGGAAGTAAAAGGTGAGAAATTTACCTTGATTGGCCGAAACTCACAAAAGAACCCTTCGTAGTTCGAAAGGGACTTGGAGTGAGTGTGAAAGTGAATGTGAGAAAATTTTGATGTGAAACCTAGTGGGTATTGGACAGAGAGGGGCGAAATTGAGTGATGAGTGGGTGTATGTACGATTTAGCAAGAAATTTTTTGAAGGGTAGGTGATTGTGGATGTGGGTTAGAGAGAAACGTGCGAAAAAAAACAAAGAGAGAGAGAAAGAGAAAGAGAAAGAAAGAGAGAGAGAGATATGCGTGCTTGTAAAAAAAAAAATTGCTAGATGTGCGAGAATGGGTGGGATTGAGTGCTTGTGGGATGGAGGAAGAAAGGAAATTCGAAAGAGAATAAGATGGTGCGTGATGGGGGAAATTCGAAAGGGAGGAGATGGCGTGTGCGTGCGTGTGGATGTGGGACAAAAGAAGGAAATTAACTTAACCTGACCCACGGGCCCCATGACACCCTTTGGGTGTTTAAAAAATTTTCAAGTGCGGGTCACGGGCGCCGCACCTCTGAGGATTGAGGGGTACGGCGCTAGCTTGCTGCCTTCCTTGCTCCTTGCTTCTGATGTCTCGGGCGCCGCACCTCTGAAGATTGAGGGGTGCAGCGCTAGCTTGCTGGTTTCTACACCTTCAGACTGCACATTTGGGCACCGCAGCCCTTAAGAGTGAGGGGTGCGGTGCTTTTCCTCTACCCATTGATTCTTTTTGTATTCCAATACTACTTTAAAATGATAGCATTGATGAGCTGTCGAGGCTCCTCAAATTAGTAAAAGTTTAAGGTCGGTTACCTAAGCTACTTGTAGCATAAGGAAGCCCTAAGTTGAACCAAAGGATTATTCTGAATAGTGAATCATATTTAAGAACATATCAACAGGGGGGTTTTGTTTGTTTTAGTGATTAACAGAAATTCATTGTAAGTGGTAAACTTTAGGGAAAACAACCAATCCAAGTCTTAACTGATTTTGATTTTAATCCATCCTTGATTTCCAATGATCCATTCAATTATTAACCTTGTTCTTGGCCTTAGAAAACATCAAAAAGCCTCTCAGTCCTCTATGGATGTCCATTGGTTAAGTAACCAGAATTCGGATTAACTAAGACTAAATGAATTAAGCAAATATTCAAGTCCAGTTTTACCTAAGTCCATGATCCAACTAAGGTAATTAATTCATCCAAAAGCTTAGAAACATTAATTAACCTTTTAAGTTCCTCTTTTATCACATGCAATTAAGCAATCACACATGAAGATCCAAATTCGAATTTAACAATTCAAACAGAATAGTTCAGAGGAAGCAAGAAGTAGATTAATCATTGAATGAATAATAATTAAAGCATAATCTCAGAATCAATAATCAGAATAGCCAAAACCTGGATTGATTTGATGATTTAGCCCTCCATGAACAAAAGAAGCCAAGTTCTTACAAAATATCTAGAGAGAAAACTTAAAGACTAAGGAAACTTGAAAAGCTGTCTAAAATATCCTATGTGTCTAATATGAAATTCGGCTGCCTCCTTCTGAACATATAGACCTCCAAAATTACATGCACACCCAAATCACCCTTAGGTCACACTTATTCCCATGGGCCTTAGCTTTCATTGGGCTTTGGTTTGGGCTCATTTGGACTTGTCATGAGGAAGTTAGGCCCATTTAAGTGCCAACAGGTTTCTGGAACCATCAGCCAACTTCGACAGCACATAAGACTATCTAACATATAAAATCTGGTGAACTATTCTTCATAACAATTGAAGCTCTGTCTGTTATATTTCCAATGGGACCCGTTTCAAGTCTATATGAAATTTACAACTCAAGTTATGGCCCAAACACTGCATGTAGGTCAGGATCCTGCGACAGCATGTCTTCTCTGGCTTCCAGGCTGCATATGACCTTCTGGACGTCCGAATTGGCTTCGGAGCCCTGAATGAAAGTTGTAGATAATTCTCTCAGCTTTCCTACAAGGTATGACTCAAAATTTTTAGACATCAGAACTAAATATATGCATGAAACACAGAGACAGCATAAAATGTTCAGTATTGCTGAAAAATGCAATTAGGCACAAATGGATCTAAAGTCATGAAATGAGGTCCAAGTCTACTCAATTCAGCCCAAAAGAGGTTTAAAAGACTAAATATGAGGGATAACTATTGTATAAAAAGTGTGTTCATCAGGCACACCTATCAAAACACCAATAAGCACCTATGAACTAGAAATGCACGGGATATGTCGCAAGATAAGAACAAAACATTAAAAATCTATTTCTATCAGATACTAATAATCTAAATGAAATCAGATAACAGAACTAAAAGTAAAAGTAAAGGAAAGTGCTGAAAACAGTTGGGTTGTCTCCTAATTAGCACTAAATTTATAGTCTTTAGCTAGACTTTCTCGGTATGAATCACTTGGGCTCTTCAAGGGTGATGGAAGATTTGGGGAAATCTTTCACACCATCCATGTAGCTCTTGAGTCGCTGACCATTAACCTTAAACTTTATGTCCAGACTTTGAATTTCCACAGCTCCATGTCGAAATACTTGAACCACATTAAAAGGTCCCGACCACCTAGATCTCAATTTTCCAGGGAAAAGCCTTAAACGGGAGTTGAAAAGGAGGACTTGTTGACTAGGAACAAAATCACGCTATACAATATGCTTGTCATGCCATTTCTTTGTCCGCTCTTTATAAGGCTTGGCATTCTCGTAAGCCCCTTGACAAAACTCGTCCATTTCATTCAATTGAAGACATTGCTTTTCTCTCGCAACTTGGAGATCAAAGTTAAGATTTTTGGTGGCCCAGTAAGCGTGATGTTCTAACTCAACAAGCAAATGACAAGCCTTACCAAACACCAATCGGCATGGAGACATACTAATCAGTGTCTTAAAAGTCGTGCGATACGCCCAGAGTGCATCATCAAGCTTTTTGGACCAATCCTTTCTATTAGCATTAACTGTCTTTTCTAGGATCCACTTCAGCGCCCTATTTGAAATCTCCACTTGACCACTTGTTTAAGGATAATAAGGAGTGACTATCTTATGCTTGACCCCATACTTGGCCAATAAAGTCTCAAACTACTTATTGCAAAAATTCTTCCCCCCATCACTGATAATTGCTCTCGGGGTTCTGAATCGAGTAAGAATATTCTTGTGGAGGAAGGTTACTACCACCCGAGAATCATTCGTGGGTAAGGTAGCAACCTTAACCCATTTGGACACATAGTCGACCACTACTAAAATGTATTGGTTGTTTAAGGACAATGAGAAGGGTCCCATGAAATCGATGCACCACACATCGAATAGTTCTACCTCCAGGATAGTAGTCAAAGGCATCTCATGACGGTTAGAGATATTCCCCGTCCTTTGACACCGGTCACATGAGGAGACAAATGCATGAGCATCTTTGAACAATGTTGGCCAATAAAATCCCGACTGAAGAACTTTGGCCGCAGTGCGGTTTGCTCCAAAATGACCCTCATACTCTGAAGAATGGCAATGATGAAGAATGTGAGCCATATCTGCTTCAGGAACACATTTTCGGATAATCAGATCAGAACAATGTTTGTATAGAAACGAATCATCCCAAAGATAATGCTTCACATTAGAATAAAACTTCTTCCACTATTGACTACTTTGCTCCGGTGGAAGTGTCTTGGTTGCTAGAAAATTTGCAAAATCTGCAAACCAAAGGGACTGTCCAGCTATGATACGATAGAGCTGCTCATCAGGGAAAGCATCATCAATTTGGGGAGTGGAAGGTGCATGTGCTCATGTGGTTCTAACCGAGACAAGTGATATGCCACAACATTCTCTTTTCCTTTTTTATCTTTAGTTTCAAGGTCAAACTCCTGAAGCCGAAGTACCCACCTAATGAGCCTGGGTTTGGCATCTTTCTTCTCGATTAGGTACTTGATAGTTGAGTGGTCAGTAAAGACTATCGTCTTGGTGCCAATCAGGTACGGCCTGAACTTATCAAAGGCAAATACCACAGCCAAGAGCTCCTTTTCAGTGGTAGCATAGTTCATCTGTGCAGGATTCAGAGTGCAACTCGCATAGTAGATGGCATGAAAATTCTTATTTCGGCTTTGTCCCAAAACAGGCCCGATGGCAAAACGCTGGCATCACACATCAGCTCAAATGGAAGATCCCAATCCGGAGTAATAATAATAGGGGCAGAGATCAAGGCTTCTTTCAGAACCTCAAATGCCACTAAACAATCTACATCAAATAGGAAGGGAACCTCCTTAAGAAGTAAGTTACACAGGGGTTTTGTGATCTTGGAGAAATCCTTAATAAATCGTCTGTAGAACCCAGAATGCCCCAGAAAACTTCGCACACCTTTGACCGAGGTAGGAGGAGACAATTTCTCAATTGTGGCAATCTTTGCCAGATCCACTTCAACACCAGCAGCAGAGACTTTGTGGCCCAAAACTATGCCTTCTGTCACTATGAAGTGACATTTTTTCCAGTTTAGCACCAGATTTGTTTCCTCACACCTTTTGAGAACTGATGAGAGATTGACCAGGCAAGTGTCAAAAGACTCCCTAAAGATAGAGAAGTCATCCATGAAAACCTCAATGAAGTGCTCCACCATATTAAAAAATATCGCCATCATGCACCGCTGAAAAGTAGTCAATGCATTGCATAACCCAAAAGGCATTCGCCGGAAAGTGAAAGTACCATAAGGGCAAGTAAAGGTAGTCTTTTCTTGGTCTTCAGGTGCTATGGAAATCTGATTATAGCCAGAATACCCATCCAGGAAGCAATAGTAGGGATGCCCAGCTAGTCGATCGAGCATCTGATCGATGAAAGGAAGAGGAAAATGGTCCTTTCGAGTAGTTGTGTTGAGCTTCTTGTAGTCGATACATACTCGCCACCCTGTCACAGTCCTCGTGGGGATTAACTCATCCTTCTCATTTTTAATCACAGTCATCCCACCTTTCTTGGGAACCACTTGCACAGGACTGACCCAGACGCTGTCGAAGATAGGATAGATAACCCCTACATCCAGAAGCTTCAGTACCTCTGCTCTCACTACCTCTTTCATGTTAGGGTTCAATCGGCGTTGGTGCTCCACAGAAGGTCGATAGCTGTCCTCCATCAGAATCTTGTGCATGCACAAAGAAGGACTTATACCTCTGATATTAGCAATGGACCACCCAATGGCAGTCTTGTGTTTCCGAAGCACTCTCAGTAGCTTTTCTTCTTGATTAGTCGTTAAAAAGGCAGAAAGAATAACTGGTAGAGTAGATGAGTCCCCCAGAAATCCATACTTCAAATTTCAAGTAATGGCTTGAGCGCTAAAGTTGGTGGCTTTTGAATGGAGGGCATTGGTCTGCTGGTCCCTGTCGCTAACTCTTCAAACGGATGACGGATAAAGATAAGAGCTGTGGCCTCAAGCTGACTCACACATGCTCGAATCTCTGGATCATCAGGGTTAGAATTTTCGAGCAAGCAGGCCTCAAGCAGTTCTGTAGGACTAGTGGCTCAAACAAACTCTCTAGTACACTCATCAATGGTGTCAATTCGGAAACAGCTATCACTGTCAAGAGGGTGCTTCATGGCCTTGAAGACATTGAAGGCTACTTCCTCATCTTGTACCCTTAAAATTAACTGCCCTTTCTGCATGTCAATCAAAATCCTCCCAGTAGCTAAGAATGGTCGAACAAGAATAATTGGGATTTCTTGGTCTTCCTCCATGTCCAGAACAATGAAATCAGCAGGGAAGATAAACTTGTCCACCTTGACTAGCACATCTTCAATGATACCCCTGGGGTATTTGATTAATCTATCAGCTAACTACAATGAGACTGTAGTAGGTTTTGCTTCTCCAATACCCAATTTCCTATAAACTGAAAAAAGGCATCAAGTTAATGCTAGCACCTAAATCACAAAGGGCTTTACCAAAAAAGGAATCACCAATAGTACAAGGTATAGTAAAACTCCCTAGATCTTTTAATATAAGTGGTAGTTTCTTTTGAAGAATAGCGCTACACTCCTCAGTAAGTGCAACAGTCTCAAAGTCTTCCAGCTTCCTCTTGTTAGACAATATATCCTTCATAAATTTTACGTAACTGGGCATCTGTTCAAGCGCATCAACAAATGGGATGTTGATGTGAAGCTTTTTGAATACTTCCAAAAATTAGAGAATTGTTAGTCCAGTTTCTTCTTTTGCAATCTCTGAGGGAATGGTAGAGGTGGAACATATGGGGAAGGATTGTCTAGGAACAATTTAGATGTTTTCCCCACAGGTGCCACATGTGTCTCTACTGGAAGGGTTTCCTTTACCTCAGGTTCAGATGGCTTACAAGGGAGCTTCTTTGTGGTGTCAAAGGGTTCATCCAAGGTCTTACCACTACGAAGGGTAATGGCCTTGATGTGTTCCTTGGGATTAACCTCTATGTCATTGGCCAATGACCCCTGCTGTCTGGTAGTGAGCATGGTGGAGAGCTAGCCCACTTGAACTTCCAGATTATGAATGGAGGCATCAGTTCGAGCCATGAATTGGATTGTATTCATGGTGAGCTGAGCTAGAGCATCCTCCAAAGAAACCTTTGCTTGCACTGGTAGTTGAGCAGAATTTTGGTTGTTCTTCCAAGAGAAGTTTGGATGATTCCTCCACCCCGGATTATAAGTGTTCGAGTAGGGGTTGTTTTGCCTATTCTGATTCCCCACATACTTTGCTTCCTCAGCCTAAGATGCAGAGAATGAATTTCCCACTTGGCAACTTGTACTGACATGAGGACCTCCACGATGGTCACAATTTTCAGGAGGTGACTGGATGACATTTACATTCTGGACTATCAACTGCTTAGCTAGGGAGTCAATTTTTACAGATAAAGTGGTAAAGGCGTCAACCTCATGAACCCTAAACACCTTTCGTGAAGTGGACCTGTCAGTAGGTCACTGATAGGCATTGGTAGCCATCTCCTCTAGCAAGTCATTGGCATCCTCATATGTCTTCCTCATCAAAGATCCACCAGCAGCGGCATTAACTAGGGTCTTGGTGGAATTCAACAACCCATTATAAAAAGTCTGTAACTGCAACCAGTCAGGGAGTCTATGGTGAGGGCATCTACGAAGCAACTCTTTGTACCTTTCCTAAGCCTCTTGAAGTGACTCATTCTCCAATTGATAAAATGTTGCAATGTCATTTCGGAGCTTGGCGGTCTTAGATGGTGGGAAAAATTTGGCTAAGAATTTTTGGGCCAAAATATCCCATGTGGTGATGGTCCATGTCGGCAATGACTAAAGTTAAGCCTTGGCTTTATCCCGTAATGAGAAAGGAAATAGGCGGAGGCGAATAACATCATTACCAACCCCGTTCTGCTTGAAAGTATCGTAGATCTCCACGAACCCGAAAATATGAGCATGAGGGTCTTCACTCGCTAATCCATTAAACGAGGCTGACTGGACCATGTGGATGACAACTGGTTTAATCTCAAAAGAGTTTGCTTCAATAGCCGATCGCCTTATACCCGAATTGGTATCCATGATGGAAGGTAGAGCATAATCACGGAGTGCATTTGGATGGTTTTCTTCTGCCATTGTGTCTGTCACAACTCTGGTAGACTCTCTTCTCGCCTTTCTATCCCTTTGACAAGTCTTTTCTATCTTGGAATCAAAAGGAATTAGGGAGCTACATCCAAATTTTCTCATACACTAAGAGAACTCCTGCAAGTGGCAACAAATAATGCAAGTAAATAAATCTGAGAAGAAAACAAACAATTAGACTAAAATCAAGGTTACTAAGTATCGATATTGATAAAAAAAGTAAATCCCCGACAACGGCGCCAAAAACTTGTTGTGAAAATTTCAACGCAAGTGTACATTGTCGTTTGCAAGTAATAAAATGAGATAGAGTTATCGTTCCCACGAGGATTAATGTACCAATTACCGAAAGAGGGTTAACCTTAACTTTATCTAATCAATCAATATGGAGATATTTCAATGAAACAACTTAAAATAGAATAAAAACAAGTAAACCAGAAAAATAGCAAATTAAGCCAGAAAAATGATAGAGTAAGAGAAACACCTAAGGTTCCGATTTCACCATAATTACTCCAGCTTTCATTCCTGATCCCATTAACTCCAATTTATCTTCCTATTTGCTAATCAAGATTCCCTAATTTATTCACTAGCCTCTCCCAAGGTCTAGTGTAAATACCCCTTAATTACTAACATGTATATCCTTATACGAGTTATAATAATTACGAATTCATTCATTTCTGTGGATCCTTTTAACTGATTACATGAGCCATGGAGGTATATTCCTATCCTCCATGCAACTCATGGCATTTACCCCAAGGAACTTGATACACAATTCTCCTTCCGGTCTCATTGTGATTAACAATTCATCTAATTATTGGCTGGACAATCAGAAGCATTAAGAGAAGAGATAAACGCTCAAATTGAAGAGATAAATCATGGAATTAATTTCATAAGAAACTACAAATGGTCCTAATTAGGCTACATCGTACCCCTAGATAAGAAAATTAGTTCATACTAGAAGAAGAGAACAAGAGAGAATAAAATCTAGGCATGATTCAAAGGTAAAAGAGGAAAAACACTGGTTTGAAGTTCAAATCAGCTTCGCATCTCCTCCCTTCAATCCTTGCTTTTCCTCCTTCGTGCCTCCAAAAGTGTCTAAGAACGAACCCCCATTTTCAATTCCCTCATTTTTTCTATTTTTACCTCTTCCTTGAAAGCCCTAAAACTAACAAAATTTAAACCATGTCTGTAGAAACAGGTACGGGTACCGCATCTCTGAAGATTGGGTGCCGCGGCCCTGTTTTGCTGGACAAAGATGCTTCTTTGCACTTTCGGGTGCCGCACCTCTGAAGATTGAGGGGTCCGGTGCTGAGCTCCTGTCCATGCTTTCCATTCTGATGCTTCAAGGGCTGCGGCTTTGATTTATGGGCGCTGCAGCCCTTGATTTTTGTCCCAACCTTCTCAAACTCTTTATTTCTTCGCTTGAGTCCATGGAACCTGCAATTTAACATAGAAATCCCTTTAAATAGCAATTACTCCTAAAAAACTAACTAAATACTTAAGTAAAGGACACCTAAAGAATGAGTATAAAACTCACTCAATAGAATTCTGTAGCTCTTAAGAGTAGAGTGTCACAAAATGGCAAGGGAACCCTTGACAGATTCACCTATATGAGTATTGTGAAGTGAGGCCACTTCTATAAGAATAAGGGCTTAATTCTTGAATAATACTTATGAAACCAGGATAACGCACAATGGTTGATTTAATGTGTGGACTTAGGGCTCTATATTGCAATTGGATTGTTTTGTGTAAGATATATATCTTGTCTCCCTTAAGCAGTCATAGTTCAAGGTAATAGACCACTATTGGCTCTGGAACAAGTATATATATTTTTACTAAGTAGAGGTTCAAGGCAATGCTACCTCTATTATGGATAATAGTCTGTCTCTACCCAAGTGTCTATGTGTTTGTGTTTTGTGTTTATTTTTATAAAATAAGTGGNTCATGAACCCCAAACACCTTTCGTGAAGTGGACCTGTCAGTAGGCCACTGATAGGCATTGGTAGCCATCTCCTCTAGCAAGTCATTGGCATCCTCATATGTCTTCCTCATCAAAGATCCACCAGTAGCGGCATCAACTAGGGTCTTGGTGGAATTCAACAACCCATTATAGAAAGTCTGTAACTGCAACCAGTCAGGGAGTCTATGGTTAGGGCATCTACAAAGTGACTCTTTGTACCTTTCCCAAGCCTCTTGAAGTGACTCATTCTCCAATTGATAAAATGTTGCAATGTCATTTCGGAGCTTGGCGGTCTTAGATGGTGGGAAAATTTTGGCTAAGAATTTTTGGGCCAAAATATCCCATGTGGTGATGGTCCATGTCGGCAATGACTAAAGTCAAGCCTTGGCTTTATCCCGTAATGAGAAAGGAAATAGGCGGAGGCGAATAACATCATTACCAACCCCGTTCTGCTTAAAAGTATCGTAGATCTCCACGAACCCGAAAATATGAGCATGAGGGTCTTCACTCGCTAATCCATTGAACGAGGCTAACTGGACCATGTGGATGACAACTGGTTTAATCTCAAAAGAGTTCTTCAATAGCCGGTCGCCTTATACCCGAATTGGTATCCGTGATGGAAGGTAGAGCATAATCACGGAGTGCCTTTGGATGGTTTTCTTCTGCCATTGTGTCTGTCACAACTCTGGTAGGCTCTCTTCTCGCCTTTCTATTCCTTTGACAAGTCTTTTCTATCTCGGAATCAAAAGGAATTAGGGAGCTACATCCAGATTTTCTCATACACTAAGAGAACTCCTGCAAGTGGCAACAAATAATGCAAGTAAATAAATCTGAGAAGAAAACAAACAATTAGACTAAAATCAAGGTTACTGAGTATCGATATTGATAAAAAAAGTAAATCCCCGGCAACGGCGCCAAAAAACTTGTTGTGAAAATTTCAACGCAAGTGTACGTTGTCGTTTGCAAGTAATAAAATGAGATAGAGTTATCGTTCCCACAAGGATTAATGTACCAACTACCGAAATAGGGTTAACCTTAACTTTATCTAATCAATCGATATGGAGATATTTCAATGAAACAACTTAAAATAGAATAAAAACAAGTAAACCAGAAAAATAGCAAATTAAGCCAGAAAAATGATAGAGTAAGAGAAACACCTAAGGTTCCGATTTCACCATAATTACTCCAACTTTCATTCCTGATCCTATTAACTCCAATTTATCTTCCTATTTGCTAATCAAGATTCCCTAATTTATTCACTAGCCTCTCCCAAGGTCTAGTGTAAATATCCCTTAATTACTAACCTGTATATCCTTATACGAGTTATAATAATTACGAATTCATTCATTTCTATGGATCTTTTTAACTGATTACATGAGCCATGGAGGTATATTCCTATCCTCCATGCAACTCATGGCATTTACCTCAAGGAACTTGATACACAATTCTCCTTCCGGTCTCATTGTGATTAACAATTCATCTAATTATTGGCTAGACAATCAGAAGCATTAAGAGAAGAGATAAACGCTCAAATTGAAGAGATAAATCATGGAATTAATTTCATAAGAAACTACAAATGGTCCTAATTAGGCTACATCNGAAATAGGGATGAACAGAAACAGGTTCTCGTACTAGAAGAAGAGAACAAGAAAGAATAAAATCTAGGCATGATTCAAAGGTAAAAGAGGAAAAACTCTGGTTTGAAGTTCAAATCAGCTTCGCATCTCCTCCCTTCAATCCTTGCTTTTCCTCCTTCGTGCCTCCAAAAGTGTCTAAGAACGAACCCCCCTTTTCAATTCCCTATTTTTTTTTTTTCTATTTTTACCTCTTCCTCGAAAGCCCTAAAACTAAGAAAATTTAAACCACGTCTGTAGAAACAGGTACGGGTACCGCATCTCTGAAGATTGGGTGCCGCGGCCCAATTTTGTTGGACAAAGATGCTTCTTTGCACTTTCGGGCGCTGCACCTCTGAAGATTGAGGGGTCCGGTGCTGAGCTCCTGTCCATGCTTTCCATTCTGATGCTTCAGGGGCTGCGATTCTGATTTATGGGCACTGCAGCCCTTGATTTTTGTCCCAACCTTCTCAAACTCTTTATTTCTTCGCTTGAGTCCATGGAACCTGCAATTTAACATAGAAATCCCTTTAAATAGCAATTACTCCTCAAAAACTAACTAAATACTTAAGTAAAGGACACCTAAAGTATGAGTATAAAACTCACTCAATAGAATTCTGTAGCTCTTAAGAGTAGAGTGTCACAAAATGGCAAGGGAACCCTTGACAGATTCACCTATATGAGTATTGTGAAATGAGGCCACTTCTATGAGAATAAGGGCTTAATTCTTGAATAATACTTATGAAACCAAGATAACGCACAAATGTTGATTTAATGTGTGGACTTAGGGCTCTATATTGCAATTGGATTATTTTGTGTAAGATATATATCTTGTCTCTCTTAAGCAGTCATAGTTCAAGGTAATAGACCACTATTGGCTCTGGAACAAGTATATATATTTTTACTAAGTAGAGGTTCAAGGCAATGCTACCTCTATTATGGATAATAGTCTGTCTCTACCCAAGTATCTATGTGTTTGTCTTTTGTGTTTATTTTTATAAAATAAATGGGGGATTGTTGATATTTTATTAAAAATAAGTATATGTTTAATGCCCAACAGTTATATATGTTACAACATATCTATATGTTTATTGTGTTTAAAGGCTTTTGTTATTAGCCTTAAATACATTCAGTTATGGCTCTGCAACTGCAATATAAAATGCTTTGAAGTGTTTTGGTTGGCTGAATGGTTATGGCTTTAAATTGGCTAATATATGGCTGTTTTATTTGTGCTTTGATTCTCTATTTTAAAAGCTTAGAATATTTATTTAATTGTGGCCAAACAACTAGAATTTGGAAAGGTGGTACACTACACTATATATATGTGGTTACCGGGCTGTTGTATCCTGGAGGCAACGCGTCTGGAACTCGCTGCACCCGGTGGATATACTAAAAATCACTTGTGAGAGGCGTGAATTATCTTAAAGAAAGCGAGATACCCGTGCCACATCCAGGTGCCACATCTCAAATTTTCTCTAACCTATTATTATTATTTGTATTTTTTTTTTTTTCTTGTAGGCTTGGGAACAACATGGCCTGCTATAATACTCTTCAAAGAAAAACGTACATATAACTGGTATGCTCTTTTCTTTTTTTTTTCTTTATATAAAA
Source organism: Cercis canadensis (assembly GCA_003255065.1). NCBI lineage: Eukaryota > Viridiplantae > Streptophyta > Magnoliopsida > Fabales > Fabaceae > Cercis > Cercis canadensis. Next base: position 87,650 of record QAOA01008326.1, read on the forward strand.
CCCTGCTTTCTTTATTTATGTTTCTTGTAGTTTTTCTTTCAAGATTCCCTGTTTATGTAGTATAGAAATATTTTCTAAGAATATTGTATGCACAAATAGAAAGAAATAAATAAATTCACTTATTATAGATCTAACTTCTAAAGTCAAAGCACCAATTTTCTGTTATGTTTAGGTGAATGATTCTAAACATTTATTTCCCTTGTGATATTAGGGAAGTATGAATTCAAGATTTATCCTTTCTTGCTCTAGGGTTAGTTGTGCCCATGTTATAAACTCAGTGTTGTACGTATTGTTATCTTCTAGTTTTTATGTGTCTTATTAGAGAAACTACATTCTAAACAGTTATTTCCTTTTACGATATTAGAGAGGTATGAATTATACAAAGAAACTACAGAAGGGTACTTCTTTACTTCAAGGACTGCCAAGTACCCAAATGGAAGTCGACCTGATCGAGCAGCGGGGACAGATGGTTACTGGAAACAAACTGGGACTGGTAGAAAGATCAAAGTTAATGGAGAAGTAGTTGGTTCCAAAAAGTGCTTGGACTATTACGTGGGGCCACATAAAAATTCCAAAAGGACCACTTGGAAAATGCATGAGTATGTTCTTGAGAATGACAACATTCCTTCTAGCTTCAAATGGGGGAGAGATAGCAAGAAGGTATGTACCTAGTTTCTTCTTCTTATCCCTTACCACAGATACATAACATTCCGTTATCAACTATATTACTACCTTTTTATGAAATTACAATAGCTCTAATAGTTTAAATTAATTTTTATTTTTATTTTTGGTATTAAATGTTTTTGTTTATTTCTTGCTAGTTGTTGAACGATTGCACTCTCTGTTGTATTTACAAGTACGAGAAAAGGAAAAATCATCAAAGTAAAGATGCTGAAGATCTGAATGGAGAGCAACAGATTCTGGGTTCAACTTTGTGACGGGTGCCGAACGGTACAAAATTAAACTACTAATTGCAACTAAATTGTAGTATAGGATGCAACCAGTGTCGTCTCCCAAGGATTCACCAGAACAACTAATCTTTTAAGAACTTAAGCAAGAACAGAATAAGGGGGGGTTTTGTGTTGAATGCAATATACTAAGAATTAAGAAAGCAGTAAATTGAATTTATCAAATAAGAGAAAACGCAATCAACTCAAGCAGGCAACCAAACTCTAATCCATCCTTGTTCACTAAAGATAACCTAGATCTGATTTAATTCTTGGTTAAGTGTTACCTGGAACCCCTAACAATAACACTTAGAATTCCTACTGATTTACCAATCAGGATTCAATTAATCATGGAATTAAGACTCTAGGCAACCGCTCTATATCACTAAATCCAGATTAATTTAATAACCGAATTATCCAAGTTAACCATATATTAAAGACCTTTAAAGTATGATTATCAATCTGATTACTGTTATGAATCTAATCAACCGATTTAAATTCATACAACTCATGGAATCAAAGTACCATTCAATCACATGAAGAAGGGGAGAAGCAGTAATTCAAATTAAATTAAATCAAACCCGGTTGAAGCACAGGAACTCTGGATTGTCAAGTTTGGCTCCTCTTGAATTGATTACAAACGAACTTAGCCTTCCATGGAAGACTTGAACACAAAGCAAAGGGGAAAAACGAACTAAGCAAAGGAGGCAGCAGCAGCTCAAGGAATTTCGTATCTCTTCTGATTGTGTTTATTTGCCTCAACAACTTGAGAATATATACTAGTTGGCTGCCTCCTCTAGGTTTCCTAATGGTTTCCTAATTACAAAATAAACCTAGTTTCCTAAATTATTAATGGTAAAAAAACATGATCAAGCCCTAGTGTCATGTGTGCTGGCCCAATAAGTAGATTTTTGCCCAAATAAACATGCTCTGGTCCAATAGGCAGCCCTAAGGAAAGGAATCAGTCAATGCTGGGCGGAGTGCTGGGCGGAGCAGAAAATCTGGACTGCTTGCACGCGAATTTCAGTTGTCCAGACGCGAGAATCAGCTTCTGGGCTCTTCATATGAAATGTGGAATTTTCTGTCAGCTTTCCAACGAAACTGGAATCACATCAATCGGACATCTATAGCAAAAGATATGGTGAAAAACGTAAGCAGTGCCAGAATTTAACAGTTAAGCAATTAAAATCTACAAGCACCAACAAGTCCAAATCTACAAAACATGTCTAAAAGCCATAAAAATCACTAGAAACACACACTAAAAGACTAAGTATAAGAGAAACAAATAGTATAAAATAATGTGTTATCAAATTACCCCACACTTAGCTTTTTGCACTCCTCGGCAAAATCACAAGAAACAAACTAACTAGAATAAGAAAAACAGCTCTCCAATCAAATCAAGAATGCAAAGATTAAGGTAAGAAAACAATTCAAACTTAAAGAATAGCAACACTCATGGAACAATATCTCTTGACAACTAAAGAACAAAAAACATGGCAATTTTATTTAATAGGAATGAGTCAAAGTAGATAGCCTCTCACAAGATAAATAAATGCTCTCAATTCTCTCAAGCGTCTAAGGTAAGTATTTCTCTCCCATCATCCTATCAAAATCACACTACCATAAGCTTGTTCACTTTCTCAATCTCCACTACCTATGTCACATGCATAACACAAATCAAAAGGACTTTTAAAGGGTTGTAATGGGGAAAGGTAAAAGGATGTCAATAATATGGAAAAATGGCTAAAGCACCCAAGGAATCACAAAGAGCATCTAATTATGGAGAATTTCAAGTACTTTATGCATCTTGACTTTGGGCTTCAACTCATTTTTTTTTTTTTTTCCCAAAACAACTTTATTCTTTTGTTGCTGCTGTATTTTTTTTTTTTTTTTTTTTTTTGAAACATAACACTTAACAATTTCAACCACAACCAATCAGCCACAACTTGATGCTTTGTTTTTGTAAGAGTTTACTCCTTTTTTATTCAATGCAATGCTCTGCAATTCCTAAGGGTTGGGTAGGACATGGTTTTACACTTAGGCTTGCAATGAGCTACACATGAAAGAAAAGATCAATAGGCTCAAAAAGGGGAAATCAAAGGATAACATCAAGGTTAGCTATTTGGTCAAGTAGCTTCTCAAAGAAAGGAATGCCTTAATCACTTCTATGCATGCATGTGCAAATGTAACCTCAACTAAGAAACAGAACAAGTTCTAGAGCGTCAAAATGATAGATGAAAACACACAAGAAAGAATCATGACATATGGCTCAAATCCTCACAGCTTATAAGACTACTAAGAATTAACTTATCCAAATCAAATTTTGTTGCCATATCACTTAAATCCAAGAAGCAAGATAATTGTCCACTCATGTTATAGCACTTAAGAATCAAAATTGCTTCAAACCACTCTCTTCATAACTCTTAAATTGATTGGAAAGAACTAGAAAAATTTAAAAACACATAAAACAGAAAATTAAGCCTAAAACAGAAAACATAACACTAAAAATCTAAACAGAAAATAGTAAAAACAGCAAGTAAAGTAAAATAGGAAAACAGAAAGCATAAAAACACACACAACAAGCTAATCCCTCCCCCACACTTAAATTTTTGCAGTGTCCTCAATGCAAAGCACAAAGCAAACAGTAAAAGCAAGCAAGGCACTAAAAATAAAAGAGAAAGGGAAAGAAAACAGCCTGTGGGTTTAAGTCTCATAAAGGGCAGCAGACAAGTGCACCTCCTCCACCACTTGCTCTTGAAAACCCTCATAGAAAGGTTTCAGTCGATGTCCGTTCACTGGGAAGGTCTGGTTGGTTGCCTCATTCTTGATCTGAATTGCACCATAAGGAAAGACATGAGTCACCACAAAAGGACCCATCCATCGAGAACGAAGCTTGCCGGGCATTAGCTTGAGACGAGAGTTGTAGAGTAGCACTTTCTGACCAATGTAGAACTCTTTTCTCACCAACATCTTGTCATGGACAGCCTTGGTCTTTTCTTTGTAGATTCTGGAATTCTCATAAGCTGCCAACCGGATTTCATCAAGTTCCTGCAGGTGGAGTTTCCTCTGTGATCCGGCTTGGGCTAAATCAAGATTACATTGCTTCACAGCCCAGTACGCCTTATGCTCGATCTCTACTGGAAGGTGACATGCCTTGCCAAAGACTAGCCTGTAAGGGGACATGCCTATAGGGGTCTTGTAGGCAGTCCGATAGGCCCACAATGCATCATCCAAACGCAGGCTCCAGTCCTTTCTGTTGGGCTGGACAGTCTTCTCTAAAATTTGCTTAATCTCCCTATTTGACACCTCTGCTTGCCCATTGGTCTGTGGATGGTAAGGGGTTGACACCTTGTGCACCACACCATACTTTCTCAACAAAGCAGCCATGTGCCTATTGCAGAAGTGTGAACCTTGGTCACTGATGATGGCTCTTGGAACGCCGAACCTGCAGAAAATGTGAGTCCTGACAAAATCTAAGACAACACGAGAATCATCAGTCCGGGTGGCCTTGGCCTCTACCCATTTAGAAACATAGTCCACAGCTAAAAGAATATACACAAAACCAAAAGAAGTAGGGAAAGGACCCATGAAATCGATGCCCCAAACATCAAATATCTCACAAAACAGCAAAGGCTGTTGAGGCATCTCATTCCTACGAGAAATATTACCTGTCCGTTGGCATTGGGCACAATTCTTACAAAAGCTGTACGCATCATGAAATAGGGTAGGCCAATAGAGTCCAGAATCTAAAACTTTACGAGCAGTGCGCTGAGGTCCAAAATGACCACCACATGCAGAAGTATGACAGAACTGTAACACAGACTCAGACTCATGTCCAGGCACACACCTCCTAATTACTTGGTCACTACAGAGTCTCCACAAGTAGGGGTCATCCCACACATAATGTTTGGATTCACTTTTAAGCTTATCTACTTGATGCTTCTTAAAATAAGCAGGTAACTCAGAAGCAACTAAGTAGTTTACCAGGTCAGCATACCAAGGATCTGTACCTTGCAGCTGATAAAGCTGCTCATCCGGGAAGGTTTCTCTGATGGGAAGGTTGTCCAAAGTCAGTGGTATCCGACTCAGGTGATCTGCTACCAAGTTCTCGGCTCCACTCTTGTCTCTGATCTCAAGGTCGAATTCTTGCAAGAGCAGCATCCACCTAATGAGCCTAGGCTTCGCATCCGGCTTCTTGAGCAAGTACTTTAAAGCTGCATGATCAGAGAAAGCAATGACTTTAGAATTAAGCAAATATGAACGGAATTTATCTAAAGCAAACACAATTGCAAGGAGCTCTTTCTCAGTAGTGGTGTAATTTGCTTGGGCAGCATCCAAAGTGCGAGAGGCATAATAAATCACGTGGGACAGCTTGTCCACTCGCTGTGCAAGGACAGCTCCTACTGCAAAGTTTGATGCATCGCACATAAGCTCAAAGGGAAACTCCCAGTTAGGTGGCTGCATGATGGGAGGGGAGGTAAGGCTCTGCTTCAGCTGATCAAAGGCTACTCTGCACTGCTTATCAAAGTCGAAATCCACTTCTTTCTGGAGAAGCTTAGACAATGGCAAGGCAATCTTGCTGAAGTCCTGGATGAATCGCCTGTAAAACCCTGCATGACCAAGAAAGGAACGCACTTCCCGCACACAAGTGGGGTAGGGTAAGGAGGCAATAACATCTATCTTAGCCTTATCTACTTCAATGCCTTTGCTAGAAATTACATGCCCTAAAACTATGCCTTGTTCGACCATGAAGTGACATTTCTCAAAATTAAGAACAAGGTTAGTCTCAATGCATCTATCAAGTACCCTAGCAAGGCTATCTAAACATGCATCAAAAGAGGAGCCATATACAGTAAAGTCATCCATGAATACCTCCATGCAGTGTTCTAAAAAATCAGAAAATATGCTCACCATACACCGCTGGAATGTACCAGGGGCATTACACAGGCCGAAAGGCATCCTCCTATATGCAAATGTGCCGAATGGACAGGTGAAAGTCGTCTTCTCCTGATCCTCTGGGGCTATGTGAATCTGGAAGTAGCCTGAGAAGCCATCCAGGAAGCAGTAATGGGACTTCCCTGCCAGTCTCTCTAACATCTGATCAATAAAGGGTAGAGGGAAGTGATCCTTCCTTGTCGCCTGGTTGAGTCTTCTATAATCGATGCAGACGCGCCAGCTGTTCTGCACTCTGGTGGGGATCAACTCGTTCTTCTCATTGGCTACCACAGTTATGCCACTCTTCTTTGGAACCACTTGAACTGGACTCACCCATTTGCTATCTGAGATGGGGTAGATAATGCCGGCTGACAACAGCTTGCTCACTTCTTTCTTGACCACATCCAGAATCAACGGGTTAAGTCGCCTTTGGGGCTGTCTCACTGGTTTAGCTTCTTCCTCTAATAAAATCCTATGCATGCAGGTGGAGGGGCTAATGCCAGGAATGTCTGCTAGTGTCCATCCAATAGCTGTCTTCCGCTGCTTCAGAATCTGCAACAACCTCTCTTCTTGTTCAGGTTGCAGATTGTTGGCTATGATGACAGGCAGCTTTTCTTCTGCTTCTAGGAAAGCATACTTGAGATGGTCAGGTAACGGTTTCAGCTCAAGAATAGGTGGTTGCTGTACAGAAGGAACTAGCTTGGTTGGAGAAACCAAGTCTGCTGTGTGAAGCTCAGAAACACCTGCAAGCTCTGCACTATGCTCCAAAACAGTCTCATCATATCCCATATATGCAGAAATTTCAGAACAGGCAGCACAACTCCCATCACAATTAGTACATGCGGGGCAATCTAAAGTATCTAGCAAGCCTACTATATCAGGAAATTCAGCTACCAATTCAGCATGCACATCATCAACTAGCAGGTCTATGACATCTATTTGGAACACTGAATGCTCTTCTAGAGGGTGTTTCATGGCATCACTTAAATTAAAACGAATTACAGTGTCACCAAATTCCATGGACAGGGTACCAGCATGCACATCAATTATGGTCTTAGCAGTTTTAAGGAAGGGTCTACCTAAGATCAAAGGGGCATGTCTAGATGTAGACTCATCCTCCATATTTAACACATAAAAATCTGCTGGAAATATTAAATCATTTACCCTAACCAAAACATCCTCAAGAAGGCCTGCAGGATAGGCTGTGCTTCTATTAGCAAGCTGAATGACTACTCCAGTGGGCTTCAGTTCTCCAATCTGCAGTGATGAATAGATGGACTTGGGCATCACGTTGATGGAAGCACCCAGATCTAGCATGGCATTTGTAAACTGCTTGTCTCCAATAGTGCAGGGAATGGTGAAAGTTCCAGGATCAGTGCACTTTGATGGTAAGTTAGGCTGGATCATTGCTGACACGTTTCTGCTCATGCTCACTTTCTCATTGCCTTTCAGTCTTCTCTTGTGGGTACACAAATCCTTCAGAAACCTTGCATACTTGGGAATCTGTTTAATTGCTTCCAGAAGAGGTATATTGACTTCTACCTTCCTGAAAGTATCCATGATCTCTTTATCTAGCTCATGCTCAGCAATTTTCTTGGACTGTGTAATTCTGTTTGGAAAGGGGAGAGGAATACTGGGGGTAGAGCTCTCTGCCTGATCCTGAAGGTGGATTGGCTGCTGTTTTGGAATAGCTTTAGGGGCTGCAGGGTCTGAATTTTTTTCTTGAACAAAATTTTGAACCGTAGAAGGTAAGCTAGGTTCTGGAGCACTCACTTCTTTACCACTGCGCAGGGTTATGGCACTCACATTGCCTCTTGGATTGGTGACTGTCTGAGAATGTAAACTGCCAAAACCTTGAGACTTCATCTCACTAATGGTGCTTGCAAGTTGACCTATATGAGTCTTCAAGCTCTGAATGCTAGTCTCAGTCCTCTGTTGAAATTGGATGTTGCTACTTGCCAATTGCTTCACTAAGTCTTCCAAGCTCGGTTCTGGCTTGTTAGCTTGTTGCATAGGCTGCTTCATTGGTGCTTGGTACTGCTGGTTGCTTGAACTTGCATTGTACCTAGGCTGTTGTGGCTGGTACGTTTGTTGTTGCTGCTGCTGGTAAGGTTGGCCAGAATTTCCTCCATACCTTAAATTAGGGTGATCTCTCCAACCAGGGTTGTAGGTGGAGGAGTGGGGGTCATATCGGGGCTGCTGGTAAGGTCTGCCAGGAAAGACTCCAGCCACTACTTCAGTGTTGTCTTGGAGAGTAGGGCATTGATCTGTTGGATGACTAGACAGGGAACAAATTCCACAGAGCTTGGCATGAACTTGAACCAGTGTGTGCCCCATTGCTAGCTGTCTAACCAAGGAGGTCAATTCCTCCAAACGAGTCTCCACCCTTTGTTGATCTGCCATCTGCACCTCATTCACTCCTCTAGCTGGGGTGAGCATCCTTGTGCCAAATTGCTGTGCATTGTCTGACATTTTGGATATTAAATCTCTTGCAGCTGCAGGGGTCTTGTCCACTAAGGCACCTCCAGAAGCAGCATCCACATAGCCTCGATCCATAGGAAGAAGTCCTTCGTAGAAATATTGGATGAGCAACTGGTCACTGATTTGATGATGGGGGCAGCTTCCACAGAGTTTCTTGAATCTCTCCCAATACTCATGTAGTGTCTCTCCACTATTTTGCCTTATGCCACATATTTCTTTTCGGATGGCAGAAGCTCTTGAGGCAGGGAAGAATCTTTCAAGAAAACACCTCTTCAAGTCATTCCAGCATGTGATGATGGATGGCTGCAAGTATAGCCAATCCTTCGCTGCTCCATCTAATGAAAAGGGAAAAGCCCTAAGCTTGATGTGCTCCTCTTCAATTGACTGAGGCTTCATGGTAGAACACACTATGTGAAATTCCTTCAAATGCTTGTGAGGATCTTCACCTGCAAGTCCATGAAACTTTGGGAGCAAGTGTATTAATCCAGACTTTAATTCGAAATTAGCATCAGGATATTGAATACACAAAGGTTGGTAATTATCATCAGGGGCAGCCAACTCCTTAAGTGTCCTAGCCCTAGCATGCATGTCATTATTTCCAGCCCCATTATTAGCAGCAAGATCAACCTCAGGATTAATGTCATTGGCAGCCATATTATGCTCTATGTGATTAGGAGTTCTACGTGCCCTAGCAAGTGTGTGCAAGGTTCTCTCTATTTCAAAATCACTTTCAAGTAGTTCAAATTGAGAGGACCGAGTCATGCACTATGCAAATCAAAAGATAACAACACTCTAAAACACACTAGAACACACCAAAACAGTAAAACAGTGAATCAATGAAAGAAAAGTGCAAAAACCACAACACACTAAATGCACTAGACAAATGCAAAAAGACACCAAAATAATACTAATTGACCGAACAAAACATTTTTTAAAATTTTTCTACCACCACAGCATGAAATATTGATGAAAAGCAAACTCAAAAATCAAATAAAAAATCTTAAAAAAATTGAAAAAGGGGTCCAAACGATGGAATTTGGCCGAGATAGGGTGGTGCTCAATGCTTTAGCATTGAGCTATATTTCTCACACCGTTTTCCTTCAACTGACCAATTTTCAGCTCAATCAGAGCACAAAAATCCGTACAGAATTTTGACCCGTAAAATCGTAATTTCAAGCCAAAACGCTAGGGAAACAGGGAAAAATTTGGGAATAGGCACAAGAATTCACACAATGGGAACCTAAAACAGTAAGGCAAACAAGACAGCAAAAAAAAAATAATCATAGACCTTACACAATATAGAAATTTTACCAAAAAGTGAACTAAGATAGCAAAGGGGACAAAATAGCAGCAAAGGAGACAAAACAAGGGCAATAATAGCACAAAGTTCAGCTCACAGTGCTTCTCACAAAGCAATTTCTTTGTCCACTAATTTGCAACTCAATCCCAGTTGATCAGAATCAAAAACAAGACAAAAACAGAAACACTAAACAGAGAAAGACAACCTAAACAAATAAGGAAAACAAAATAGGAAAGCAAGTAGAACAAGGGGAAAACGAAGGCAGAACAATTGCTAGAAACAATAACAGTAAGCAAGCAAAATAGTAATAAAAGAGTTCTAAGAAGATTAATTTGTTAGGTGAAATCCCCGGCAACGGCGCCAAAATTTTGACGGGTGCCGAACCGTACAAAATTAAACTACTAATTGCAACTAAATTGTAGTATAGGATGCAACCAGTGTCGTCTCCCAAGGATTCACCAGAACAACTAATCTTTTAAGAACTTAAGCAAGAACAGAATAAGGGGGGGTTTTGTGTTGAATGCAATATACTAAGAATTAAGAAAGCAGTAAATTGAATTTATCAAATAAGAGAAAACGCAATCAACTCAAGCAGGCAACCAAACTCTAATCCATCCTTGTTCACTAAAGATAACCTAGATCTGATTTAATTCTTGGTTAAGTGTTACCTGGAACCCCTAACAATAACACTTAGAATTCCTACTGATTTACCAATCAGGATTCAATTAATCATGGAATTAAGACTCTAGGCAACCGCTCTATATCACTAAATCCAGATTAATTTAATAACCGAATTATCCAAGTTAACCATATATTAAAGACCTTTAAAGTATGATTATCAATCTGATTACTGTTATGAATCTAATCAACCGATTTAAATTCATACAACTCATGGAATCAAAGTACCATTCAATCACATGAAGAAGGGGAGAAGCAGTAATTCAAATTAAATTAAATCAAACCCGGTTGAAGCACAGGAACTCTGGATTGTCAAGTTTGGCTCCTCTTGAATTGATTACAAACGAACTTAGCCTTCCATGGAAGACTTGAACACAAAGCAAAGGGGAAAAACGAACTAAGCAAAGGAGGCAGCAACAGCTCAAGGAATTTCATATCTCTTCTGATTGTGTATGATTTGCCTCAACAACTTAAGAATATATACTAGTTGGCTGCCTCCTCTAGGTTTCCTAATGGTTTCCTAATTACAAAATAAACCTAGTTTCCTAAATTATTAATGGTAAAAAAAATGATCAAGCCCTATTGTCATGTGTGCTGGCCCAATAAGTAGATGTTGGCCCAAATAAACATGCTCTGGTCCAATAGGCAGCCCTAAGGAAAGGAATCAGTCAATGCTGGGCGGAGTGCTGGGCGGAGCAGAAAATCTGGACTGCTTGCACGCGAATTTCAGTTGTCCAGACGTGAGAATCAGCTTCTGGGCTCTTCATATGAAATGTGGAATTTTCTGTCAGCTTTCCAACGAAACTATAATCACATCAATCGGACATCTATAACAAAAGATATGGTGAAAAACGTAAGCAGTGCCAGAATTTAACAGTTAAGCAATTAAAATCTACAAGCACCAACAAGTCCAAATCTACAAAACATGTCTAAAAGCCATAAAAATCACTAGAAAAACACATTAAAAGACTAAGTATAAGAGAAACAAATAGTATAAAATAATGTGTTATCACTTTGCAACCTCAAGATAATGATGCACTGATGAATAACACAGAACCTGGCCTCCCTTATAATTATAACAACAGCTCCTCTCTCATTAATGACCCGTTGGCCTCCCTCATAATTATACCATTGCCTGGGTGCTTGTTTTAGGCCATACAAGCTCTTTTTCAACCTGCAGACAAGATCTTCTTCACCCTTTGCTGCAAACCCCTCAGGTTGTTCCATGTATATTTCTTCCTCCAAATCACCATGAAGAAATGATGTTTCACATCAAGTTGTTCAATCTCTAAGTTCAAGTTAGCTGCTAGCCCAAGCACAACTCAGATTGAAGACATCTTGACCATTGGTGCAAAAATTTCTTCAAAGTCAATTCCCTTCTTTTGATTGAAACCCTTCACAACCAACCTTGCCTTGTACCTTGGCTGTGAGCTATTCTCCTCTGTCTTTACCTTGAACACCCATTTGTTCTTGAGTGCTTTCTTGCCCTATGGTAGTTTTACTAAGTCAAATGTGTTGTTCTCCTGCAAGGATTTCATCTCTTCTTGCATGGCTTTCAACCATTTTTCTTTGTGCTCATGTGTTAAAGCCTCTTCATACCTCTTTGGCTCCCCCCCCCCCCCCATCTGTCAACAATACATACTCATGTGGAAGATATTTTTGTGAGGGACGAGGTTGTCTAGTGGATCTTCTTAATTTAGGCTCAACTGGTGGTACTGGTTCTGGTGGAACTGGCTCAACTGTGGCATCAACATCAACCTGTGGTACAGGTTCATTTTCCTTATTCTCACCATCTTCATCTGCATCTCCCCTGTCATTAGCACCTCTAGCAGGAAGTTCTAGTTCAAATACACTATCATTTATGGCTACTGGCTTTGGCATGTCTTCTTTTTCAATGTGTTCTTTAGTTTGGTCTTCAAAGAAAATAACATCTCGGCTTCTGACAATTTTCTTGCCAACCGAATCCCATAATCTATAACCAAACTCTTCATTACCATAGCCCAGGAAGATCCACTGCTTCGTTTTTCCATCAAGCTTGGATCTTTCATCTCTTGGAATATGAACAAATGCCCTACAGCCAAATACTCTTAAGTGTTTATATGAAACATCTTTCCCTTTCCAAACCCTTTCAGGAATGTCACCATTAAGAGGAACTGACGGAGAAAGATTGATTAAATCCACTACAGTTCTCATTGCTTCACCCCAAAAGGCTTTAGGAAGTTTTGCGTAGGAGAGCATACATATGATTCTTTTTGTAATGGTTCTGTTCATTCTCTCTGCAACCCCATTTTGTTGTGAAGTCTTTGGAACTCTTTTCTCAAGCTTGATGCCATGGTCCTTGCAATACCGCTCAAATGGACCCCTGTATTCACCACCATTATCTGCTCTAATACAATTTAGTTTTTGGCCTGTCTCCTTTTCAACACTTGCATGAAAGTGTTTGAAGACATCGAGCACCTGGTCTTTAGATTTCAAGGCAAACACCCACACTTTTCTAGAATGATCATAAATAAAAGTGACAAAATATAAACAGCCACCAAGTGTTCTATAGTCCATAATGCAAACATCAGTGTGGACTAAATCAAGAATATGTGACCTCCTATGTGGAGAACTATGAAATGAGACTCTGTGTTGCTTACCAACAAGACAATGAGTGCATGATTTTAAAGAATTACCTTCAATGTAGAGCAATGTCTGCCTGGCAAGAGTATTGAGTCCCTTTTCACTCAAGTGGCCAAGATGCATATGTCATAGCTCCATAGAACAATCCTCTGTTGCATTCACCTTAGCTGCTATCAACTCTGGTGACATGAGATAAAGAGTGTCTATGTTCTGCCCTCTTGCAACCACAAGAGACGCCTTGGTGATTTTCCAACTTCCACCACCAAATGTAATTTCATGGCCATCTTCATCAAGTGCTTTAACTGAGATTATGTTGAGGCGAATATCTGGAACATATCTAACATTCTTCAAGTACAGCTTGCATCTAATGCTTGTTTTCAACCAAACATCTCACATACCAACAACTTTACATACTCCAATGTCTCCCACCCTCACACTACCAAACTTTCCTACAGTATAGGATGAAAAAGACTCTAAGTCTTGAGTCACATGGAATGAAGCACCAGAGTCTACTATTCAACCGGTGTCCTGGCATGTAAGGTTATCCCATGCTCCAACTACAACTACATCACCATCAAATGCAATTGCAACTATATCTTTTTCTTCTTTCTTATATTCACCTATTTCCCTTGATTTCTCATGCTTTAGCAATCTGCATTCCTTTTTCATATGACCCATTTTGTTGCAATGGAATCACTTGATGTTCTTTCGGGACTTTGACTTACCCCTAGACTTGCTGCGTCTCTCGCCTTTCTGGGAGTCTTTAGTTTGGTTTCTCCCCATTGATTCACTAACCAAGGCTTCTGATTGTGATGAGGACCCCACTGATTTTCTTCTCATCTCTTCATTCAGGATGCTACTCTTGGCAAGCTTTAAGGGCACTATACCATCAGGAATAAAATTGCATAAGGAGGTCCTGAAGGTTTCCCATGAATCTGGCAATGAGCCCAAGAGAAACAATCCCTGAATATCATCTTCAAACTTTACTCCCATATTAGCAAGTTGGTTCATAACTCCCTAAAAATTATTCACATGATCTGCAACTAAAGACCCTTCTTGATATTTCAAGGATAACAATTACTTGATCAAATACATACTGCTATTTCCAGTCTTTTTGGCATACAATTGTTCAAGCCTGCTCCACAGAGTTCTGGCATGAATCTCTCCTGCTATATGATTCTAGACATTATCATCAACTCACTGTCTAATATAGCCACACACCTATCTATGCAGTAAGTTTCACTCATGATTTGTTATATTTTCAGGTTTTTTAGTAGCAAACACAGGTTCATGAAATTTCTTTACATAAAGTAAATCCTCCATTTTTCCTCTCCAAATAGTATAATTGGAGCCATTCAAGCTGATCATTTTACTTGTGTTGGTTTCCATTTTTTTTCAGCTCAACACAGATACCACACCAACCAACTCTGATACCAGTTGTTGGGAAAAAAGAGATTACCCACACACAGTGTGTTTTTCACAACGGAAGCAATAAAACAATTCTTTTTCTCCTTGTATAATATAGGCTTGGCTCCAAACAATTTCAGGCAACAAATAATAGCACTAACAATGCTCAACACATCAAAGGAAAAATAAAATCAGCAAGCATCATAATTTTTCATGTGGAAAACCCCCAGTGAGAGGGAAAAATCACGAGACCAAGTCCAGTAAAATATCTCCACTATTCTCTAATAATGGGTACAGCAATATTCAGTTCTCCTAGCAAGCTAGGGATCAACAACAACAAAATACTCACCAACAAGGGTGGATTACAACAATAAAACCCACAAAGGGGTATCACAACTCTAGCAACAAAAAGGAGGAAATACTACAAATTTCTTACACCACAGTGCAGTTCACACAGCCAGGAACAACATACTAAAATTTCAGCTCAAACGGAAGACATTTGCTCCTCCAAATCTCTGAATGAAATGGCAATCCCTTCTCCCCTTTTTTCGTCGTCGCTACTCTGTTTCTTTCTTCTCTTTCGGGTTCTATTTCTTTCTCACCCGTCTACTTCTTTTTCTTTTATTTGTTTTTCTTGTTTTTAATGTCTCGTGGGGCCCACTCAACACATATACACATCTATACCCAATATTCATTCATCGAATGAAACCCACCATGAAGGTTAAAGTAAACAATTGCATACATTAATAAATTTACACCCACTCAATTTTCAATTTACACTTTTGGCCACTATGTGATGACAAGTTCACGTGACTATTTTTCTTTTCTTTTTTAATTTCTATGTCCATGATTAAGTTTGTTTTGTATCTTTTTTTTTCTGTTTTTATATTGCGCCTAATAGGGTAATTATTGTTTAAGGCCCAATGGCTTTTTTTTTTTTTTTCAAAAAAACTTATTTTTGGATAATCCTAATTTCTAAGTAGTAGACAATTAGTGTGTAATTTTAAAATGAACTCCTAATCGATTACAAATTTTTAATTTATCTAATTGAGTACATTAAGGATATAATGGGCAATTGGAAATGAACTTAGAGGAAGAACCTAAATTTGTATGAGTATAATTGAGCATAAAGTTGAATTAGGGTTGCTTCAATTCTCTTTGGGTAAATTCCAAATGTACTTCAAAAATATTAATCAAGATTGATTTGGATCTATTTGATGTACTAAGTGTTCAATCACCATTAACCCAATTTAATTATTAATTACACACAAATTTACTAAAGGGAAAATTAGATATAATCATGGCATATTAATAATAAAAGAAAAAAAAATGAACCCTGAATTTCCTCCCCTAGTTCCCTCTCTTCCCCCATTGATGGGTAGACCTCCTAATGGTGCTGACATCCCTGAACCTGCCTTGATGAGTAGTCCTGAAGAGTCTTCTCAAGCTCAAAATCATCCATCCTTTAGAGATAAGCTCATGGGTGGGAGGACTGCACCACGTCCTCATTCTAAGGTAGACTTGATAACTGCAAATTTGGTGAGAATATATTATGAGAAAGGCAACCCATTACTTCCAAAGATTATTGTTGTTGATAGTGTACTAGCAGAGTTCAATATTCCATGGGATGATGCATTAATAGTGAAATTGTTAGGTAGAGACATTAGGTACATAGCCATGAAGAATCGCCTGAAAGCAGTTTGGAGACCAAAAGGAGATATGGACCTTATGGATTTAGGCTATGGTTTCTTTATGGTCAAACTCAATTTCGAAAAGGATCGTAGTAAGGCCATAGAAGGAGGTCCATGGATGATTTATGATCACTACTTATCAGTGAGGAAATGGTCACCTGAGTTTTATCCTGAACACACCAAAATAGACAAGACTCTTGCTTGGGTTCGGTTTCCAGGATTCAATTTATTATATTATGATGAGAGTTTCTTAATGGCTATGGCTTCAGTAGTAGGAACCCCAGTAAGAGTGGATATAAATACTTGGGGTGTAACTAGAGGTAGGTTCGCTAGAGTTTGTGTGGAGGTAGAGCTGCATAAACCAGTTGTTGGTAAAGTGTGGGTAAATGGCCACTGGTATAAAGTGGAGTACGAGGGACTACATAGCTTGTGCGCCAAGTGTGGTTGCTACGGACATGTGAGTAGAGACTGCACCGCTCACAATGAGCAAGAGATGGTGGCAACAGCAACACATGGAGGGAAAGACGACAGTCAGAGGCTAGGTGTGGAGGTCACGGACGTTACAACTGTTTTGAGTATGGAAATTAAAGACCACAACAATNTCTCAAGCTCAAAATCATCCATCCTTTAGAGATAAGCTCATGGGTGGGAGGACTGCACCACGTCCTCATTCTAAGGTAGACTTGATAACTTCAAATTTGGTGATAATATATTATGAGAAAGGCAACCCATTACTTCCAAAGATTATTGTTATTGATAGTGTACTAGCAGAGCTCAGTATTCTATGGCATGATGCATTAATAGTGAAATTGTTAGGTAGAGACATTAGGTACGTAGCCATGAAGAATCGCCTGAAAGCAGTTTGGAGACCAGAAGGAGATATGGACCTTATGGATTTAGGCTATGGCTTCTTTATGGTCAAACTCAATTTTGAAAAGGATCGTAGTAAGGTCATAGAAGGAGGTCCATGGATGATTTATGATCACTACTTATCAGTCAGGAAGTGGTCACCTGAGTTTTATCCTGAACACACCAAAATAGACAAGACTCTTGCTTGGGTTTGGTTTCCAGGATTCAATTTATTATATTATGATGAGAGTTTCTTAATGGCTATGGCTTCAGCAGTAGGAACCCCAGTAAGAGTGGATATAAATACTTGGGGTGTAACTAGAGGTAGGTTCGCTAGAGTTTGTGTGGAGGTAGAGCTGCATAAACCAGTTGTTGGTAAAGTGTGGGTAAATGGCCACTGGTATAAAGTGGAGTACGAGGGACTACATAGCTTGTGCGCCAAGTGTGGTTGCTACGGACATGTGAGTAGAGACTGCACCGCTCACAATGAGCAAGAGATGGTGGCAACAGCAACACATGGAGGGAAAGACGACAGTCAGAGGCTAGGTGTGGAGGTCACGGACGTTACAACTGTTTTGAGTATGGAAATTAAAGACCACAGCAATCATGAAGGAGAGGAAATCATGCATGGTGATTGGCTAGTTGTCTCCAGAAGGAGACATTCAAGGAAGGTCAAAACAACCACAAATGAGCAAAAGATTAGTGATAATGCACAGAGAAATAAATTTGCTGCTTTAAATCATAAGGAGAGAGAGCTAGTGCATTCATATAGAAACCCAAAGTTTAAGGGAGCGGTGAGAGTAGCTTCCGGCATGGGTCAACAAAGTGTGGTGAGTAAGGAAACACATAAAAGGTAGCGCAATGAAGGCCTAAATTTAGATTTGATTCATAAAGGGACTGGGTCGGGTAGGGCTATTTTAGAGCCTGAAATCATTCGACAACTAAAAAGGTTTGAAGTTGGGAACCTCTGTCAAGAGGAACGTGCTAAGAGAGAAACCATGGCAAGCAAAATAAAGGCACGCATGCAAGGGACTGTGCCTTCTCAGAGTCATCAGAGGGAAGATAATATAGACCCGGGAGCTAAAGGAACCATGCAGGGGATATTGGCGACTCTAGATAAGCAGCGTGATGCAAATACCAAAATCTTCAATTTTCATGGCCTATTTGGATCTCAGCCACCAGAACCAATCTTGGAAGAGGAAGAATTGGTAAACATTGAAGTGTTATTTGAGTCGATTGACGACGAGACATAGTTTATGCCGGACAGTGTCCCAATGGAACTGAAGGTGGATATGCATGTTGAACTCTGAGGGAAGCATATCTAATTTCAAGTTTCAAGTGTTCTTTGTTGATTATACTTGTTTAATGATGCTAGGATTCAATAATTTTTCTATTCTTGCGTGGAATATAAGAGGTACAGATAGTAGCAGAGCTAAAACAAACCTCACTGAATACCTGAGACATTTTAAGCCAGTTATGGTGTTCATTTTGGAAACTCACGTTTAGTTTGACCAAGTAAGAAGATACTGAGAGAGAATGGGTTTTACAGTAGTTCATATTGTTGAAGCTACGGGCCATGCTAGAGGAATTTGGTGTCTTGCCAACTGTCTAGAAGTAGACATTTCTATGGAGGATGTATGTGCTCAAGCTATAACTTACAAAATGAAGCGAGGTCAATCAGAATGGTAGTGCACTGGAGTTTATGCCAACCTGACACCTACTATTCGAAGTCATCTTTGGGATTACTTGAGTAATCTCCGTCAAAATATTCAGGTCCTTGGATGTTGTTGGGTGATTTTAATGATATTCTTCTTCCTTCTAAAGTGTGGGGAGGAACTTTCTATAATAATAGAGCTTTGAGATTTTCTAATATGATGGAGTCTTGTGAGCTTATGGATATAGGGTTCATAGGGCCAGCTTACACTTGGCACAGAACCATTAATGGGGTTACAAAAATATTTCCAACAGGTTAGATAAAGCTTTAGTGGATGTAGCTTGGAGGACTTCCTTTCCTGAAGCTTTCTACACACATCTCTACCACAACTATTCTGATCATAATCCAATTCTGGTCAAAATGAAGGGGAAAAAGACGTATTTGGGTCCTCGTCCTTTCCGTTTTGAGGCAGCCTGGGCATCTTATCCTCAATTCATTAGTTTAGTTTTTAACGCATGGAAAGATAATGAAGGCGATATTGTTTCGAATTTAATCAAATTAAAAGAGGTAGCCATCAAATTCAACAAAGAGGTGTTTGGTAGTATTTTTCAGAGGAAGAGAAACCTCACTGCTTGGCTTGTTGGCATCCAGAAAAGTTTAGAGAGGGTTGATTCAGTGTTTCACATTAATCTTGAAACAGATTTGGGTAGGGAGTTGGATAAGACTTTAGCCTAACAAAAAATTTTATGGTACCAGAAGTCCCGCGAGAAATGGGTGCAATTTAGGGATGCTAATTCTAAGTTTTTTCATACTCAAACAACGGTGCAAAGGAAACGGAATAGAGTGGAGGGTCTCTTTCTTTTCGATGAGAGCTGGTCTAATGAGCCCAACCTCAATCAGCAAGAAGCTATCACTTATTTCAAGAACTTGTTTGGTAATACTGAAGCCAACAACAACTCTCAATTAGTGTTTGACTCTTTGCCTAGTATTAGTGAGGATTGCACTGCTATGCTTACGAAAGAGGTCACCAAGGATAAAGTCTAGACAACGGTTAAGCTCATGCATTCTTTTAAGGCTCCTGGTCCTGATGGTTTCCAGCCTTTCTTTCTTAAGAAGTATTAGGGAGTGGTGGGTGACAAAGTAACAAATATTGTTAGGCATGCTTTCATGGATGGCTACTTTGATGATAGAATTTCTGAAACTTTGATAGTATTGATTCCTAAGGAAAACAACCCAACTAGGATTACTCAGTTCAGGCCAATTAGCCTCTGCAATGTAATGTATAAAATTATTACAAAAGTGTTGGTTAATCAGCTCCGCCCTTTTCTGATGAAGCTCATTAGCCCTCTCCAAAGCATCTTCATTCCAAGTAGAGGGACGCATGATAATATCCTAGTTTGGCACTTTGCTAATTCAGTTATTTTGGATTATATGTTATTTCTTACTCTGTCCTAATAGAAAGCTCATGAAAATTGCTTAAGTTGCTTGGTAAAATACTCTGAAGTATGGCTAAATTCTTAATCTTAGGGTAAATAGCATTTTTCGTAGCTTGGTTAAAATTCTGGGCAAAAGTCAGAAACTGGAAAGGTTGAACACGGCCGTGTTCATTAAAAGTGATGGCTGTGTCCTAAAGGGTAGAGAGGAAAGAGTGAGAACACAGGGCCATGTCTTGGCTGTGTTGAGAAGGCAGAGAGGGCTGAGTGTAAACATGGGGCCGTATCATAATTGACCAGGCCGTGTCGTGGCCATGTTCGGCAGACAGAGAGGAAGGAGGGTTGAACACGGGCCATGTTCATTACCGTGTTATGCCTACTGGAAGTATAGAACGAAAAAAAAAAAGACTCAATTGAGATTAAAGACCCTTTAAGAAAACAAACCATAGAAGGAAGAAACGTGCCAAAGGTCAAAGGCCTAAGCTAAAGCATGCTAGAATTTACCAAAATTAACTAAGTTTAGGTAAAAGGCTAGTTACCCTATTTTTGGCCACCAAGATGTATTTCTTAGTGACTTGGTTTATTTTCTTATTGATTTGAAATTGGGACTTTGTCTTTCATACCTTGTTTCAAATTTTGTTTGTTATTGTATCTTAGTTTCTCATTATTCTACCTGTAATTTCCTTTTTGTTGAGTGTTGTCCTTGCTTGATTAATTTGTGCACCCCACATTACTTGTGCATTATTGTTCTTCTTACACATTCTGGCATTTTTCTGGGTGATTGATTTGGTTTGGAACACTTGTGTTAGTGGCTGCCCAGCTGTGCCTTTGCTCACTATTGAGATTATCAAGAGGGAAATAAAGTGGTAAAAGGCAAGAGAGGGTGAGATTATTTTTGACAAAATCCATTAAGAGAGTGATACACGAGTGAAAAAGGGACAAACACCTTGAGTGCTATACACGTGAGAAGTGTGGTGAAGATTCTCTTATTCTATCCATTTTTGTGCAGGTTTTATTTCTTAACCATGGAAGAGGATAATGAAGTACTGGATTTGAGGCTTACCTTACAAGCCATAAACTAGCATTTTGCTAGAATGGAAGTGAGGCATGAGGAGGTGATGGATAGATTACAAAGGCTGGAGAATAGACAAGTAAGAGAGCCAATTCCTAACTAAAGGAGAAGAGAAAGAGATGACAATTACTCTAGTGACAGCTCTACTGAAATCATTCCTCCAAGAGGACCACACTGAGAAAGAAGAATGGGTGATGACTATAGCTCCATTAAAATGAGCATTCCTTCTTTCCAAGGAAATAATGATTCTGAGGTGTACTTAGAGTGGGAGAAGAAAGTGGAGATTGTTTTCAACTGCCACAACTGTTCTGAAGACAAGAAGATTAAGTTGGCTACCATAGAGTTTGTAGGCTATGCCTTAACATGGTGGGATCAACTAATGACTAATGTGAGAAGGAATAAAGAAAGACCAATCACCTTTTGGGAAGATATGAAGATTTTGATGAGAAAGAGATTTGTTCCAAGCTACTATCAAAGGGAATTGTACCAAAAACTTCAAGCTTTGGTGCAAGGCTTTAAGAGTGTAGAGGAATATCATAAGGAGATGAAGGTGGCAATGATCCGGACTAATATTGAAGAAGAAGCTGAAGCAACCATGGCTAGATTTCTTCATGGGTTGAATAGGGAGATAGCCAATGTGGCTGAGCTCCATCACTTTAGTGACATAAAGGATCTTGTGCATAAAGCCACTCAAGTGGAGAGGCAAATTAAAAGAAGGGGTTCTTCAAGGTTTGGGACAAGTATTACTTCAACATGGAAAAAAGACAAAGAGGATGAGACTTCTAAAACAAAAATAGAACTACCTAAACTTCTTGCCAAAGAACCTATATTTACTTCCAAAGTAAAACCGAGACCTCACATCCTCAAAGTTTTAGAGATGTTAAGTGCTTTAGATGTCATGGAGTATGACACATTGCTCCTCAATGCTCTAACAAGAGAGCAATGATTCTTAGGGGAGAGGAGTATGTGACTGAAATTGAACATAAGGAGGAAGAGAAAACTGAATCTAGTGAGGAAGAACATGGTGAGGGTATGATAGCCGAGGAGGGTGAGTATTTGATGGTAATTAGGAGAGCTTTGAGTGCTCAAATGGAAGAAATTGATGAAGCACAAAGAGAAAGTATCTTCCATACGAGGTGCTCAATCAAAGGAAATGTGTGTGGTGTTATCATAGATGGAAGAAGTTGCATTAATGTTGCTAGCAAGACTCTAGTTGACAAGCTTGATTTATCCACTACCAACCATCCTAAACCATACCTTCTCAAATGGCTTAATGAAGAAAGTAAAGTGAAGGTGACTAAACAAGTGCTAGTTACATTTTCTATTGGGAAGTATGGAGACATAGTGCTATGTGATGTTGTCCCAATGCAAGCTAGTCACTTACTTCTTGGGATACCTTGACAATTTAATCAAAAGGTGACTCATGATTGCTATTCAAACAAGCTTTCATTTGTTTTCAACAAGAAGCCTATCACCTTAATTCTCATGACTCCAAAACAAGTCCTTGAATATCAAAGGAAGCTTAAGAAAGCTAGTGAGCTTGAGAGGAAAAATGAGAGCACAAAAGAGGGAGTGTTTGAGGGCTTGAGAGATTCTACTTGTGGAGTGACCAGGAGCCTTAAGAGTAAAGACAAGAAAGAGTGGGTTGAGGGAAAAGAAGACAAGAAAAAGAGAGTGTTTTCTAATTGCTATGCAATTAAGAGAGTATCCTTTTCTTGTAAAACCATGATTACTAACTCTAACTATTTTTTTCCTAGTGCTAATATGCCTTCTATGCAGGATATAGAGGAAGAATCCACTAAAGAAATGCATGATAGAGCTCCAATTCTCTTGAAGGCTGAGACATATAAAGCTTCCATGGGTGAAACATATTCTTCTCCTAGTCAAATTGAAACTTTATTGAGTCAAGAATATGTTGAGAACCTGTTTAATAAAGAACCCAATGATATTTTTGCTGTTAATGCATTTGATAGAGTAGTAGTAGAAAATAATGTCATAGGTGATTTTGTTCTACTCTCTAGTTCAAATGCAAAATCTTTGGGTCTTGAAAATGTTACAGAATTGCATGCTTTTGATTATGATTATGTGCCTAAAGCTCTTGAGGAGATTGTTTGTGGAAGTTTAGCTAGGCATGATGATGTATTGACTCAAAGCCATGCAATATGTAAGTGCAATAGAGTGGGTAATTTTATTCTTCCAAGGTATTCACTTAACCCTACTCTACATGTTTATTTGTTGAAGCTTGAGCCCAAAGATGAAGTGTTCATGCATCTTTCTAGTCTTGTTCAGTTGTTTCATGAATATGTGAAATGTGCTAGTAATGACTATATGATTGACAAGCTTCTTGTTTGTTTGTTGAGGAAGCAACATCCAAAGAGTGAATATTTTCAAGTAGGAAAATGTAATTGTCATAGCATGCTTTATAGTTATGAGGAAGGTATCCCTAGTGAGCACTTAAATGTTACCCATTTTCATTGCTATAAAGTTGTGAAACCTACTTTGTATAGGCCATTTTCATTGAACCTAGGTTGCTGTCTTCATTTCCCATGTTATCATACTGTTATAGGCTCTAGTAGGCATGCATGTGATTATTGTCAGCAGCTATATAGTTTGGTAACTACTTTAAGGTGGAAAAATGACATGCTATAGAACCGAGAAAATAGAAAAGGAAGTTTAAAATTAGAGGGGACTGAGAATGCAATGATGTGTTCTATGTGCTCATTGATAAAATCTTGCTTCCTTGTCTCATTGGCATGCTGCTCTATATTTTGATCTATGAAATTGTCTATTTTTGTGATGAGCCTTTAACATTCACCAGGCCAAAGGGAGGTGTTTCTCTAAAAATCTTCAACTTTATTGCGGCTAACTTGTCTCCTTTTCTTGATATAGATACTTCAGATTTGAGGTCAAATCCTTTTGAAGAGGGAGGGAATGATGAGGATCAAGGAAACCCTCATCTTGAAGTCCTAAGTGTAGCCGAGAGCAAGAAGGAGGTTGATGGATTGCCAGCGCAACAAGCTTGCAAGGAAAGGGACACATATGGCTTGGAAGGTGAACACGGCCGTGTCATGCCTGACCATAACCGTGTCATGTTGCTCGAAAGGCAACATGGGCTAGACAAGGAAGGCACACGGGCTTGTCCATGGCCATGTCTAGGCAACAAAGATGCTGGAAGAGGAACACGGGCTGGACAAGGAAGGAACACGGGCATGTCCTTGGCCATGTCAAGTTACCAAAGACATGCTGGTCATTGAAGGTAGAACACGGGCTGGACAAGGAAGGAACACAGGTTGTGTCTATGGCCGTGTCGTAGCAACAGAGACATTACACGGGCATAAACACGAGCTGTGTCATAGAAACACGGACATGACATGGGAGGAACACGACCGTGTCCATGGCCATGTCATGTTGTTAGAAACCTATGCATTTTAAGTTCTTTTAGGTTATTTACATTAAGCCTTGCTGAATATTCCCTTTAGCTATTTAAGGAGCTGAGGCCTTTGTCCTCAGACAACCAATTAACATTTTGGATAATAGAATTGAGAGTTTTCTCTCTTGTTCTCTCCATTAAGAGCTTAAGCCATCTTGGGGATCCTACCATGGTGCTTTGAACCTTATCACTCTCCTTCTCCCTAATCTAGAGTGTGGCGGTTTATTCATGTCTCATTAATGTTCAAGTTGATTGTTGATTATACGGATTAAGGAGGGTTAGTTAAGCCTTGGTTGAAACTAGGTTGCCTAATTTGTTAATCAAAGGTCTTCACATATTTTCCATTCCATCTTTGCCTGTTTTTCTGTTATTCAATCTTCTTGGGATCCTTGGCTAATTTGAATTGGACTTGGCTTGATTCTCAACTAGATCCACATCAATTTGGCTCACTTTGTAGTCGGACCTCAAATCAACATGCTACTAGGTTTGACCATGGAACTTAAGGAACTTGGAACGCCCTAATTGTTGGTAACATGAGACAATGATCAAGTTATTGCGCATGGTGTCATAACATACCCGAAGGTCGCTATAACGAGGATGGCTAAAATAAAAAGAGATTTAGTTTTCGAAATGAAAACTCTGGAGTCGCCACCAATTGTATTAAAAATTTGGGGAACAATTGGAAAACCCTTTAATTTCTAAAAAAATATGTCTGCGAACCAGAGAGGGNAGTTATTGCGCATGGTCTTCTATAACCAATTTTTTTTTTTCTGATTTTTATAGCTTTTTTATTATTAGATAGATAGAGCTAAATTTTTTAGTTGAAGAGCAGAGAAAATGAGAATACAAACCTGAAACCTTAACCATTTAGAGAGATTCTTAGATTAATTGTGTTGTATGTACTTTGTTGATTGAAAGAAAAACCTAAAATCTTATAGATCCCAATGCAAGTTGACTTTATTAGTTACTTCATATGTAGACATAATAGTTATGTTTATAGCTTTCTTGCTTTACTCTTTTAATGTCTACTACTTGAAAAATGCTTGTAATTTTCAATATTTAATTTTTCACATATTTGAAAAAACAGCAGCAATGCAATTTGCAGAAATCATACCTTCCATACTATTGTGGCTAGTGTCTAACTCTTGAAGCATGGTCAAGTTCCCAATGTCTCTTTGTATCATACCAAAAAGTTGATTCAATTGAAAGTCTATGACTTTTAGTTTCGAAAGATCACCGACTGCTTTAGAAATGTTTCCTACAAAGATAAAGAAAAGAGAGATAGAATTAATAAAAGACCTGGCTCAATAGCTTATGTACCTTACATAGTATGGTGTAAAACAACCAATTATTTGGCTCATTTATCAAAATATGATGATTTTGAAAACTGTATATCAAAATGGTATGATTTTTAAACTATTTCTCTGGATGGCACATAAGCATTATTGTATTTTTTTTTTTTTTGTGTTACTGGCCCACCCCCTGTTGTGAGACTTTAATAATAAAAAAATGAAAAATAATGTTTATGTGGCGAAAAAACACATGCACAGAAATAGTTTAGAAAAAACACACTATTTTAATAAATAATTTTTAAAGATACATATGACAAAATTAATTTTAAATTTTGGTACTAAATCTCTAAAAATTGAGTCTCACAAATGTCTACTAAAAAAGTTTAAAATTTAAAATTTAATTAGGTTAAAGTTACACAATTTTAAAAAAGTTGACTGAAGATGAAGTGTAATTTTTAGCTCAATTAAACTTAAAATTTGTCAACTATTTCAATGTTTGACTCAAATTTCGAGATTAAGTTTTTTGGCTAGTTGTTCAAGATTGTATGTACATGCATAAAAATAATTATGTGTATTTCTAATAAAATAAATAAATGACTAAAAAATTATTAATATTTTGCTTCACAACAAAAGGATTGGACTTAAATGAACAACTGATAAATTCATCCATAAAAAAATGTTTTCCTATAAAAGTACATCATTTTTTAAATAGAAATATGTACGCATTAAAAGAATAGTATCACACATCATAACATCTAATATATTACCTAAAAACGAGTTATGAGCCAAAACACCACTTCTAGTGAAGAGATGTTGAAGATTTCTGTATGTATGCTGTCTGAAAGCTTGTTCATTGTAGTATTTAAAGTCTTCAATCGATAAAGTTGACCAATCTGAATTGGAATACTTCCACCGATATGATTAGAATTCAAATCCAAGGTCTCAAGGTTTTAAAAGGTAGATATGGATAGTGGAATAAAACCAACAAAACTATTATTTTGGAGACTCAAATGTATAATTATTATCGATTCATCTATAGTAGTCAACAAAAGTCTACTCAATTGGTAAGATTAAAATTAAATTGTCCAACGGAAAGATTTTCAGTTCAAATTTTGATGACAATCATTTATTGGTAAGTATCCACTGATTGTGGTGCATCATGCCTTGGAGTTGGAGCAATGTATCCGCCACTTAGAGTTTTTGTGAACCTAAAAAAAAAAAAAAATCTATAGTAATGTATAGATTAGAACCCAATTTATTTTTTAGTATAACTTAATTAATAGATAAAATATTTATAAATTACTACAATATTTAGACATTACAAATTACTATTAATTGTTCTATCACTATTGTTAATAAAGAAATAGCTTGATAAGGTTTCATATTTATATCTTCTCCTAAAACTTTCAATAAAATATATTTATCNTCGGAGAAAACCAACAGGCTTAACAGGACAGAGAAACAGCCAAATTTAAATCAAAACTGAGAGCAGGGGGGACATGCAAAAAATTTGAAAATAATATATATTAAAACCACACATCTTATGGTTCTAATGAGAGCAATATCAATTAATTTGGAACCGTATCACTCCAGAAAGAAATAAAAGATTTTACACTGCCAGAGAAAACCGAAGGCTTGACAGGACAGAGAAACAGCCAAACTTAAATCAAAACTGGGAGCAGAGGCGACATGAAAAAAATCTGAAACTAATATATATTAAAAACACACCTCTTACGGTTCTAATGAGACCAACATCAATTAATTTGGAGCCCTGAAGCTTTGTCTAGAAAAATAAAACCAACTACTGCCAGAGCGGCCTAAAAGCTGCGAAAATGAAGAAATCTTACCTTGGTTCTCTTTCTCTTTGCCCTCTCTTCTTCCTTGTTTCAGTTATGTTCTCTCTATTGCTCTTTTTATGTGTATTGCTGTTGGTTCTCTCTTGCTCTGTGTTTCTGCTCCCCCTCCGGTCTTTTTCTCTGCTCTATGTTGCTCTTGCTTTTCTATCTTGCTATCTGCTTTTTTCTATTTTTCCTGCTGCTCTATTTTTTTTCTCTGTCTGCTGGTCTCTGTTTTCTGGTGCTACTTGCTGTGTGTCTCTGCTCTCTGAAAATCTGCTTCTCTATTTTTCTATTGGTCTCTCTGCTGCCTTCTTTGTATTCAGTCCCTTCTCTCTGCCCTCTTTTATGCTCTTTGTTTTCAGTTTTATCCACCTCCATCTCTGCACTCTCTCACGTTTCTATAACTGCTGCTCCATCTCCCTCTCTTTTGTCTCCCTCTCTCTCACGTCTCTTAACTTCCCATGCACCCACAACCTCTTCCTATTTCTTTTCTTTTTTTTTTTTAATGAAAAATGCTGCCCATATACCTGCCCCACGTCTCCTCCATTTTTTTTTTATTATTTTTACTATTTTTTTTTTGGTTTACTGGATGGAATATGATGTCCACAGTTTGCCCCTCTTTACATGTTTTCTATTAGAATGACGTGTGAAGCTTTTGCTTATCGCGTTTTTCACATAGAGAACATGTAAAGATAAAAGACACATATTTCATCCGATACTCAGGGCAGAGGTTAAAATGTCAAAACAAAATGACGAAAATATAGTGACCAGAAAGTGAAATTACGAGAAATGAAAGTGACATAGAATCATAACGGCATAAAATATAATAGCGAGAAACTTAATGGCATGAAATGTAATGACATGAAAATTAATAATATGAAATGTAACGACTGATAAATCAATGGCATAAAATGTAATGACTTGAAATAAAATGACAAGAAAATTAATGACACGTAATGTAACGGCAGAAAAATTAATGGCATAAAATTTAATGACTAAAAATAAATAAATAAATAAATAAAATTTAATGGCACAAAATGTAATGGCAATAAAATTAATGGCATAAAATGTAATGACAGAAAAATTAATGGCATAAAATGTAATGACGCAAAATGTAATAGCAAGAAAATTAATGGTACGAAATGTAATGGCAGAGAAAATTAATGGCATAAAATGTAATGACTAGGGAATTAATGGCACAAAATGTAATAGTGAGAAAATTAATAGCACGAAATGTAATGGTAGATAAAATTAATGGTATAAAAATGTAATGGTGAGAAGATTAATGGCACAAAATGGCAAGAAAATTAATGGCTAAAAAATGTAAGACATGTACCCCATGGCACTAAGATGAGTCATCTTTGATCCCTTGCAAAGAAAGTGGTTCAATCAAAATTTACTCTTTCAAAAATCGAATTCCTCATGCATATCTTTTCTCATTAGAAACTGGACTTCTATCTTTGTCAGATAATTTCTCCTTATTCTCCAAACGATGAAGTCACACTCTTTTCTAACTGTAAGCATCCAAAAAAACTTCTAACAAATCTTGGGATTTACTTTGATTTAGAAGATATCCTTCTGAAGTCTAGAAACGATGTCAATGTGACCTACTTTAAGGAAATAAATGAATATGCCATATAAATAATCCACTCACATTTTATTCAAAATCATAACTCAATAATTTATCATGGAGAGTACGTACAACTGAAAGAAGTAAATTCAATGAATTAACCTCTTCTATTTAAATCAAGAAAGGAAGTGTACGAATATCACAGGATTTAAATCTCAAAGAGAACTCATCGAAATCAAAATTTGGCCCAGTATGGGGTCTTGGTGAAATTGGACTTGCCCTATCAAGTAGGTGCCTACGTATCCTTGAAGAGGAATCAAAGCCCACGTAGTTCGGGATGAAAAATTCAGAAGTCACATAGAATGAATGATTTTGCCCCAGTTGTAGCTCTGTGATATCCAACTTTATTGATTCTCATATTGCTTTGGATCAAACTTGCATTTGACTGAGACGTCGTTTATCCTTCTGATATTGAAATGCATAACTCTTGCTTTCCTATATGCTGAGTTTCTTCCCTTATCTCAAACAACCTTTTCATTCTCGGTCAATTCTTTCATTCTTGCACAAACACTCTTGCAGGCGCAAACATCTTAGATTGCCTTTTGAGGTTTTCAATATTGCATGGCCTAATTTTTGCCTAAATTGCCTTTTCAGGTTTTCAATATAGCGGGCATTTTTTTTTTTTTATGAGTAATATTTTCTGACTGCATCAGAATTTATTGGCTTAGTCAGCTCTTTCCCTTCCATATCTGTGAGAATCAAAGCACCTCCGGAGAATGCTTGTTTGACCACGTATGGGCCTTTATGAGTTGGGGCCCATTTTCCCCGTGCGTCTTCTTGATGAGGCAAGATTTTTCTCAACACCAAATCTCCCAGTTGAAACTCTCGAAGTCGAACCTTTTTGTTGAATGCTCTGGTCATTCTTTGTTGATATAACTGTCTATGACAAATAGCAACTAATCGTTTCTCTTCAATCATATTCAGCTGCTCATATCTGACCCGTGCCCATTCTGATTCTTCTAGATCAGTTTCCATCAAGACTCGGAGAGAGGGGATCTCTACCTCTATGGGAGTAACAGCTTCCATACCATATACTAGAGAATACGGCGTTGCCCCAGTCGACGATCGAACCGCTATACGGTAAGCATGCAAGGCAAAGGGAAGCGTTTCATGCCAGTCTTTATAGGTCACGACCATCTTTTCCACTATCTTCTTGATATTTTTGTTTGCGGCTTCTACTGCTCCATTCATCTGAGGCCTATATGGCGAAGAATTATGATGCTTGATTGCGAACTGTGTGCACAACTTTTGTATATCCGCGCCATTCAAATTCAAACCGTTATCAGTGATGATTTTCTCTGGTTGCCCATATCGACAAATGATATTCATCTTCAAGAATCTAGCAACTATCTTCTGAGTCACTTTCGCATAAGAAATAGCCTCTACCCATTTTGTGAAATAGTCAATTGCTACTAGAATGAAACGGTGTCCATTGGATGCTTTCGAATTGATTGGACCGATGACATCAATTCCCCACATAGAAAATGGCCAAGGGGTTGTCATACTGTACAACATGGACGATGGTATTTTAGTGCGATCGGCATAGATTTGACACTTATGACACTTTCTAACATAACTGATGCAATCTCTTTCCATTGTTGTCCAGTAATAACCCACTCTTAGAATTTTTCGAGTCATCATATGACCATTTGCATGAGTAGCGCATATTCCTTCATGAATAGCACTCAAAATGCGATTAGCCTCTTTAGCATCCACACATCGTAAAAGTGCTCCGTCATGACTTCTTTTGTATAAAATCTCTCCACTCAAAAAGAATCCCAATGCCAGACGTCTAATAGTCTTCTTATCATTTTCATTAGTGCCAACTGGATATTCTCTAGACTTAATATATTGCAGGATATCATAGTACCAAGGGTGACCATCCGGTTCTTCTTCCACATTAGAACAATAAACTGGTTCTTCGTCTGACTTCACCTGTATTGGTTGCACCATTACTCCACAATCAAGCTTAGTCATTACTGCTAGTGTAGCCAAAGCATTTGCAAATTGGTTCAGATAAATGAGAAAAGGTGATGTCTTCAAATTTCTTGATTAACCGAGTCAAATATTTCTGATACGGAACCAATTTTGAATCCTTGGTTTGTCATTCTCCAGTCACCTGATAGATAATGAGAGCAGAGTCTCCAAAAACATCCAAGGTATCAACTTTTAAATCCAAAGCTGCTTGTAGACCTCTTACATAAGCTTCATATTCCGCCATGTTATTAGTGCAATCAAAATCCAATTTAATGGCTATAGGGAATTGTTTTCCTTCCGGTGACATTATCACGGCTCCTATTCCTTGCCCGTGCACATTCACCGCACCATCGAAGTACATCTTCCACCTTACTTCTTCTTTTTCATCATCTTTTTCGACTACGAGAACGTCTTCATCAGGAAACTCAAATCTCATGGGTTGGTAATCGTCTACAGGATTTTCAGCTAAGTAATCAGCAATTACACTTCCTTTGATAGCCTTCTTTGTCACGTACACCACATCATATTCTGAAAGGACAATTTGCCACTTAGTTAGTCTTCCAGAGAGATAGGGCTTTTCAAAAATGAACTTGATGGGATCCATACGAGAGATGAGCTATGTAGTATGGTATAGCATGTATTGTCGGAGTCTACTAGCCACCCAAACTAATGCACAACACATTTTTTCTATCATGGCGTATCTCGTCTCGTAATCAGTGAACTTCTTACTCAAGTAATAGATGGCCCTCTCTTTTCTTCCCCCTTCATCATGTTGTCCTAATACACTCCCCATTGATTCTTGAAGCACAGTCAAATACAGAATGAGAGGCTTTCCAGGTATCTGAGGTACAAGCACTGGTGGGTTAAGCAATACTCCTTGATTCTATCAAAAGCTTCTTGACACTTTTCATCCCACTCTCCAGGATTATTCTTCCTCAGCAATTTGAAGATAGGTTCACAAGTGTGAGTAAGATTTGAAATGAATCTGGCTATGTAATTAAGCTTCCCTAAGAAACTCCGTACTTCTTTTTCTGATCTTGGGGATGACATCTCCCGAATTGCTCGAACTTTATCTGGATCTATTTCAATTCCTTTCTCGCTAACGATAAAACCTAACAATTTACCAGAAGTCGCACCAAAAGTGCATTTGTTTGGGTTCAATCTTAACTTGTATTTTCTTAACCTCTCGAACAATTTTCGAAGCACATTCACATGGCTTTCTCCTTGTTTTGACTTCACCACCATATCATCCACATAAACCTCGATTTCTTTGTGTATCATGTCATGAAAAAGTGTGACCATGGTCCTCTGATAGGTAGCTCCTGCATTATTCAACCCAAATGGCATTACCCTATAACAATAGGTACCCCAATGTGTGATGAACGTAGTCTTCTCTTTATCTTCATCAGCCATTGGAATCTGATTGTACCCCGAATACCCATCCATGAAAGAATACCGGTGATTTTTGGCTGTGCTGTCCACAAGCACATCTATGTGTGGCAAAGGAAAATCATCTTTCGGAATGACTCTATTCAGATCCCAGAAATCCACGCACATTCGTACTCGACCATCCTTTTTAGGCATTGGAACTATATTGGCAACCCATTCCGGATAAGTTGATACTTCTAAGAAACCAGCCTCAATCTTCTTGATCACCTCTTCTTTTATCTTGCTAGACATTTCAGGCCTCATTCTTCTCAACTTTTGCTTGACTGACTTGCAATCTGAATATAGCAGAATCTTGTGGGACACAATGTTAGGGTCAAGACCAGGCATGTCTTGGTAAGACCAAGCAAATACATCACTATACTCTTTGAAAAGAACAATCATTTCCTCTTTTTCTGGGTTATCGACAATCTTCAATTCTCTTTTCTCATCTTTTGTACCCAGGTTTATGATCTGAATCTCTTCATTATGAGGAAGTATCGCTTTTTCAGCCGACTTAATCATTTTCTCAAATTTACCAGAAAGATCTAAATCTTCATCAAAGCAGTAATTGTCTTCACCCAATGCAATATGAGAATCAAGTATTGGAGACACATGAGCTTCTACTTAAGACATTAGATCTATATTAGCAAGACTCCTGAGAATAAGTTAGAACATAACAAGAATTAAGATGAATAAACAGATGGAAGTGGGTAAGAAGGACATAAAAAAGTAAAAGGATGCCAAAATGAATGAAAACTCCATGACAAATTATTTTATTAAATTTTTTGAATAAAACATGGTCCAATACATAATAAAGATAAAATTCAAGTGACTTTGGACTTCAGGCAAAAGAAATAAATATGGCATAAACAGATATTACTTAAAGAGGACCACATCTGGCATTGGCTCAATCTCCCAGTTATTCAATTCTTCTAAATCTCCGCAAAG
>QAOA01008326.1:127445-142649 GCA_003255065.1 Cercis canadensis
TGATTCCGCCCACCCTTTCATTATAACCGATGGATTAGCATAAAAATAGTCTGGTTCGGTCGGGTTGGAGTGGGTTGGTCGGGTAATGAACACCCCTAAACTAGCACTAGCAGTGTCACATATACCAATCCAAACTCTCCTTGCAACGAAGTAATCAACAACCTTGAGCCCCAAAGTCAAGACCGAAAATTGCATGCTCTCAGGGTGATGCACGAGAGAGAGGATGAAAATGATTTCTGTATAAACAAAATGGAAGTCAATTTCCACCAAAACTACAAGATTTTCTGTATTTAAATTTGTTTGAAAAAACAAACATAAGAAAATGCAAGTCTATTTTCCAGAAAGCAAATTTCAGGAAAAGCAAATGAACTCTTAATATATTTTTCGTGATTGTTTATAAAATTAAACGGAGTCAATTCTAGGCAAATAGAATTTTTCTTAAACCTTGTATAAATTAATGTTGTCATT
Organism: Cercis canadensis; assembly: GCA_003255065.1. Taxonomy (NCBI): domain Eukaryota; kingdom Viridiplantae; phylum Streptophyta; class Magnoliopsida; order Fabales; family Fabaceae; genus Cercis; species Cercis canadensis. Next base: position 127,914 of record QAOA01008326.1, read on the forward strand.
AAGCATTTATCGGTTCTACGTCATAATTAATGACATATTACCTTATACGCTAATTCACACATTAACGGATGGATGGAGGGACCATATTATAGGGGTATTTAATATTATAGGACAAAATTGAGAAAATGTTTCTCCAAGAGATGACGTTTATAATAGATGCATATGTGAGGGACTGAAAACACATTTTACTCTTTTTTTTTTTTTAAGAGTAAAACCCATTTTTAGTCTTTGAAAAATGTATCTATTAAAAAATTCGTCCTCTAAAAATTTTCGATAATAAATTGGTTATTAAATTATTATTTTTGCTGACAAATTAGTCTTCCGTTAGGGTTTGTTAGTCAGATTTAACGAACTTTTTCACGTGGCACTTAACGTGCTGATGTGGCCTTTAGTTATTGAAGTGGTATGCTGACATGGCAAAAAACTTGACCCGTGTACTTTTTTCCACTAAAGTCACTCAAATTGCTCATTCTCATTATCTCCTCAGGCATAGTTCCGTTCAAGCTATTGCCTCTCAAACTCAAGGTTTCAAGAGCTGAAAGGTTAACAAAACTCACCAGAACTGAACCAGAGAGCCATTAATTAAATTCGAAGACAGATCCAAAACTTTTAAGGTTTGAAACGCACTAGGAAGACCGCCAGACAAGTAATTATTCTTCAAAGCAGCAACTGTTAGATTCTGCATATTCGACAGATTGGTGGGTACTTTTTCCGCCAAGGCATTGTCAGAAAGGTTAAGAAACTGAAGATTCCTAAGCTGCACTATGGAATCCGGAACCTCTCCAGATATCAAATTGTTAGACAAATTAAGAAATTGAAGCTGAGAAGCCAGAAAAAGCGAAGAAGGAAGAGACCCATTAAGCGAATTGTTTGAGGTCAAGAATTTGGAGGTGCTCAATCAAACCCAGATCGGTAGGAATAGGACCCAGAAACTGAGAATTCGGGAGAGCTAAACCAATTACTCGAGCTTGAGCATTACCTGATATGTCCGCACATGTAACACCCTTCCATGAACAGGGTGTCTTGTCGCTGTAATTCCAGTTTCCAAGCACGAACAGAGGGTCACTCAGAACAGAGTATTTGAAAGAAAGCAACAGAGACCCGTGTTTGTTCCACCAGAAATAGGAAACATCGCGAAATTGGAGGAGTTAAAGATGGCCAACAATTCATTCACAGGCATGATTCCGGTGCAAATCAAGAAATGTGGGTTCCTACGTGTTGTTGATTTTGAAGGAAATCGATTTTCCGGCAAAGTTCCTTCGTTTTTTTGGTGATATGACAGCTCTGGAGGTGCTTTCCCTTGGTGGGAATCTCTTCTCTAGTTCAGTTCCGGTGAGTTTTGGTAACCTTTCAGCTCTTGAAACCTTGAGTTTGAGAGGGAATAGCTTGAACGGAGTATGCCTGAGGAGATAATGGGAATGAGCAATTTGAGTACGCTGGACCTTTTAGTGGAAACAAGTACACGCATCAAGTTTATGATATGTCAGCATGCCACTTCAGCAACGCCACATCAGCACGTTATGTGTCACGTGGCAAAGTTTGTTAAATCTGACTAACAAGTCCTAATGGAGGACTAATTTGTCAGCGAAAATAATAATTTAAGGATCAATTTATCACCAAAAATTTTTGGAAGATGAATTTGTCAATGAATATATTTTTAAGGGATTAAAAAAGAGTTTTATTTTTTTTAATGCTTTCTAAAGAAATTTTTTAAGCCAAGCTTTTTTTAAAGTTCTAATTAATTTTAGGTTCGAAACCTATAGCTCATAATATCTGTATAGTGCCCAAAAAAATTGAAATAAGTTACATAAACTTTATACATTGTAGCATAATGAAGAAACATTTTGTCCTAGTTAATTGTGAGGGAAACTTAGGCACAAAATATATTGCTAACCATTTGATAAAAACCAAAACAACTTCAAATTTGCTCCAAAGACTCACTATTCATAAAAAGTGCAAATTAAGAAACAAAAAGGTACAAATCAGGCTGTACATATTTAGGAAAAACAGTAAAATAAAGTCATTTGCAAACTCATTGGTCACAATAGTGGCATCACATAGCCAATATCAAAATAAATCTATTTACAAAATAAAAACAGCCCCACTTTATGCCGCAGCAATATGTTGAAATTCATGAGCTGCAACCTTAGATCAAGACACCGATACCTGTCAACATAGCAAGTATAGTCTAAGCAATAGAGCTCCCCGCAAACTTGCATAAATATAAATAACAAGATGTATCAGACAGAAATGAGAGAGCATTCACAAGGCTCTTTTCTCTAAGAAATAAGGATAAAATAGAAATGAAATTCATTTTACTCACAACTCTCTAATGTGCAATACATGGACCATAAAATCAAAGAAAAAAGCCAAAAGATCTAATACTGCATCAGAGGAAATGCATCAAACATGTGACTCGTGTAAGCACATTACTGAATGAGAAGTCAAATTTTCCACCAGATTAAAAAACAAACAAGTCAGACAAGTGTGACACTATAACAACCACACTTGGACAGCTACTAGCATAAATAAAAATTGAAAATGCAAGCCACTGCTACTGGAACTGATTTAGCATTCCCGAAAGTGCAAATTAAGAAACAAAAAGGCACAAATCAACTGTCACAATTGTGGCATCACATAGCCAATATCAAAATAAATCTATTTCAAAATAAAAACAGCCCTCTAAGGTTTAGGAACCAGGATTTTGAGCCAATATATGTGCGACCAATGTGTACAAGATCCACTTGCATGAAGAAGTCAGTTATATTGCTGTCCTTACATAATATCATACCAGCTCAAATCCTATCTTGTGTAGTCAAAGACCTTGTATCTTGAGTAGGTCTTCAAGAATTGACATCGTCCTTTTACTTCTCTTGGNACAAGTCAGACAAGTGTGACACTATAACAACCACACTTGGACAGCTACTAGCATAAATAAAAATTGAAAATGCAAGCCACTGCTACTGGAACTGATTTAGCATTCCCGAAAGTGCAAATTAAGAAACAAAAAGGCACAAATCAACTGTCACAATTGTGGCATTACACAGCCAATATCAAAATAAATCTATTTCAAAATAAAAACAGCCCTCTAAGGTTTAGAAACCAGGATTTTGAGCCAATATATGTGCGACCAATGTGTACAAGATCCACTTGCATGAAGAAGTCAGTTATATTGCTGTCCTTACATAATATCATACCAGCTCAAATCCTATCTTGTGTAGTCAAAGACCTTGTATCTTGAGTAGGTCTTCAAGAATTGACATCGTCCTTTTACTTCTCTTGGCTTCATGCTTAAAACAAGAAGGTAGCTTCTTAACACTACTGTTTAGAAAATTGATGCCATAAATCTGTCCTGGAAAATACAGTAAAATGGCTATTCAAACAAGTTGTAATTCCAAAAAACTAAACTTGTGCAGCACATTGAAAGTGCAGGAAATTGACTTCACTTATCATAGAAAATAGAAAAGCCAAGAACGCCTACGTGTCATAAAAAATTTTGTTCTTTTGTTTTTAAAAGTTGAAAACTGCAAAAAGAAACAAGAATCATACACACTCACACAAATCTGAATCCGAAATAGCACCCAGCAAGTTTAAAAAATTGATGCCACAAATCTGTCCTGGAAAATACAGTAAAATGGCTATTCAAACAAGTTGTAATTTCGAAAAAAAAAAAAATGAACTTATACAGCACATCAAAAGTGCAGGAAATTGATGCAAATAGCATATAAGGAAGTGAAAGGAGATTGTACAAACCAATAGTTAAGTAATCAATGTTGTTACATGTAATCCCCATTGTAAGGAATATATGGTTTCAATTTCAGAATCTTTGTAGTTGTTTCATGTAATAAATGCAGGATATTTATGCAAATAGCATCCAAAAAAATGCAAGAAGATTATACAAACAAATAGCTAAGTAATCAATGTTGTTGCACGTAATCCACATTAGTGGGTGTCTGTTCTTACCTGTTTTCCACTACTGGAATAAAAAGCTTTGGCCATAACTAGGTATAAATTCTCTATGGATGGGATAGGGATATCTTTTTTTTTTTCCCCTCCTCTGTTAGACAGAACCTGCTAGCTTTGAGCTAATTCAAAGCAAGAGATCATTTGAGTTAATTTCCACTCATAAACATAATCTACTAGATTTTAGAATCTACCATGTTTTTCCTTTTCTTTTTACTAAATAATCGACCTATATGATTGCATGCAATGCATTTAAGTCAGTATTCAATCTACTGAGTGAGAAAATCAGTATCTAGACAAGCATATTTTACAGAATATATAATTAGCAGGGTCGAAATTACATGAATAGAGCTGCAGAGCTCTGAACCATTGTTATTAAACTAGCCAACAACAAAAACTCAATTTTCAATGGCCATAGCCATAACAGTTCATTATCAATTTTCAATAGGTTTAAGGACACTTTTCCTAGTCATAGGACCTAGTGTATTTGATATAAAATAGGGGTTCAGTTCCCTCAGTTTACTTCCCTCCCTTCCCTGTGTGTTCCTCTTCTCTTTTCCCAGCAACTATATATGGATTTACTTGTAATTAACCATTTTATGAATCTATGAGTTCTTCCCAAGCCTACAAGATAGAAAATAAAATACAAATAATAACAATAGGTTAGAGAAAATTAGATATGTGGCATCAGGATGAGGCACAGCCTGGTAGCCACATTGTTTATCCTCCAATATTCTGTACAAATAGGAGAAAATGACTATTTCCAACACCCTTCTCTACCCAACTGTTTAGTCACACAATATAAGCAAAGAATATGCACACACTACAATTAGGTTGCACTTACAAATGTATATATCATTCCAATTGTAGAAGCATATATATATATATATATATATATATATATATATATAGTGTTTTGTGACTCTTCACATTTTAAGGTAGCCGTTTGCCACTTAAAGCTATTTACACAATCCATAATATGGCTCAAACATTTCCTTTTAACAGCATATTAAATGCCAAACCGTTTGCCAATAAAAGAGAATGAAAGTTGGCTGCTATTAAAAGCCAAAACCATTCAGCCAATCAAAGCATTTTATAATGCAGTTACAGAACCATAACTAAATGGCTTTAAGGCTAATAACAAAAGCCTTTAAACACAATAAACTTATAGAGAAGTTGTAACATTTAAACATAAAATATATATATTTATTTTTAATAAAAATACCAACATGAGTTGATCCCCACCATTTCAGTAACAGTTGAAATGATTTTATACCGGTCTGCACACTATTCTGGAGCAATTTTTTTTAGGCCACAAAACGTTTTCCTACTAAATTTCTTTACACCCTATAGAGCGCTTCTTAATTGGTCTACAAGAAATATGATAGGATTCATACTTAAACTCTTATGTCATTGAAAAAAAATTTGTGTTGCTCATTAAATGTCCCATATTAAATTGGAACACTTTCTAAAAGCTAGATAAGGGTTCATTAGCATGATTTCTCCTTCTTTGACTAGAAAGAAGTAAGACTTCCACATCTATGCGATTGTGGAAGTTTTCTTTCACAATCGCATGCTAGAGAAGATATATGAAGAGCACTAATGTAGAATTTTCTCATGGAAAGATTGAAAATGATTAATGTTATATAAAATGATAAGGACAACAGAACAATTATACACTCCAACAAATCAATCAAAAAAAATTTAATATTAAAAACTATAGCCTAATGATTAATTAATATAAATTAAAAATGTGGTCTTAATTTATTGTGGAAGTCTTCTTTCAGAATCACATACAAGTGAAGAGCTATGAAGCGCACTAATGAAAAATTTCACATAATAAGATTTAAAAACAGTAATGTCATATCAATTGAGAAGGACAGCAGAGAAATTACATACTCCAACAATCAATCAACAGAAGTTTTCAACAAAAGAACAGATATATAGATAAGAATGAAAAAAAAAAAAAACTAGACTAATGATCAATTAATATAAATTAAAATATTCACTTAATTTTTTTTTAAAACTATGGATTTATTTTACCATTGTGTATAGAGGTTTATACTATTAAGAGTAAGGGAGAATTGCATATTTGGTGCCTGTCCCCCTAAAACCAAGAAATCTTGCAATGTCTGTCTTAATCCATAAAAAGAAATTTGGTTGATTAGCTTTAATCTTTGTTTATAAATTGGCTGTTAATTAGCAAGTACACAATTGCACAAGGTCAATGGTGGGAAATAAAAAAAATAATTTTATATTAACTATGATAGACATTGCAATTTTATGTTTAGTGGAGGCATTTCAATTACGGAATAATTTGGGCCACCACAGCCCCAACAATTCATAAAGTAAAGTAGAAAGTACTTCAATTGTTTTACTCCTGTTAGGTCACGGCATCATTGGGGTAGATTTTTAACAATGTTGAAGTTAATAAGTGCAAGTCTTTCAATTTAGTGAAGAATTAAGCCGATTTTGAATAAAAATTGAAATTGAACGAATTTCAATGAGTCATAGACATTGCAACTTTTTTTAAGTTTAACAGGGCATTTCAATTAGGAACTAATTTGGACCACCTCAAGCCATAAAGTAAAGAAACTACTTCATTTGATTTATTCCACTCTTGACCATTTGTCTTCACACAAAGCACCACTGGCGCCATTGAGCAAAGTTGAATTTAAGGGTGAATCTTTCAATCCAGTCACTTAGTGTGCACTGCATTGTTGGATATTTCCTACACGACAAGGTTGAATTTATGTATTTATTTCATACTCTATTGTTTTTGGGTAATATTTTCTTTAAAGAGACCTTTGGCAGACAGATTCTTTTTAGTTTTCTGGGAATCTCAACTTTAAAAACTAATATTCCCATGTTTGGGACAATGTCTCAAAAAAAAATTTTCCAAGAAAGAAGGATCCACGAGAACAATTTTGAGGCAAGTTTCCTACCAACACTTTCCCATGAGGGCGTGAGAATTTGAGATTCCTATGACCATGGAAATTTCTTTTAGACATAAATACATAGATATACCCTTTATTAATGGCATAATCGTAATGATACCAAAATTCTTTTATTAAAACAAACAAATAATCACTACAAGAAAATTCTTGTTTTCTCACAGAACAAATCCATGAGAAATGGTGAAAAAGTCCATGAGAAACAGTGTTCTCACACACCTAAGGGTGCGAGAAAAATAGGTGTGACAAAAGCCTTTTCTCACAGACAAATTGGTCCGTGAGAAATTTCTTACGGATTTTCTCACAAACATTTGTTACCCGTGAGAGTATCTCCCGCAAAAGGCTTGGAGTTTCTCACGGACCTGTTTTGTGAGAAAATCCTTTGTAAATAATTTTTTTATTTGTTGATTTTTTTTTGGCTCAAATGACTATTTATTTTTATAAACATTTTATCAAATTAATAAACAAGATTAAATGAAATGTAATTAAATTTTATTAATAAAATTTAATTACATTAGAAAAATGTTATACAATATAAAAAAAAAAAAACAATGGAATGGTATAGCAGTCCTAGGCACTAGTCCTGCTCATCTATCCCCAAGTCCTAAGTTGTGTCATCCTCAATGGTGGGCTGTGGGGCCGAACCAGATCCTGAACGCTAGTGCTGTTGTAGTAACTATCCCAGTGTAGAGGCAAGTGGCTTGGATGATATGTCATTCGCATCTAGTGTGTTGGCCACTAGGTGGAGGCGAGCCATTTCCTGCTGCAAGCTAGCCTTCTTGGACAACACCTTAGACATCTGAGGATCTGGGTAGATTATGAGTTGGCGGAGTCCAATACGCCAGCCTGATAGCCCAAGCCATACCCTTCTTATTTTTTTCGCCTACGACATCGATCTATAGCCCAGTGTCATCGACTGAAAAGGAAGAAGACTCGGCCTGGCTCTTAAACTGACACCTCTCAAACTCAATATGCATAGATAAAATTATTAGGATAGTATTACAACTAATACATGTAACTCACATAAAGACTTAAGGACAAATTTAATACTTACATAGTTGGACTATGCCCATGGATGTACCTAGCCCTTAGTAAAACTATGTTGGAGGTGACAGAAAACCTCCAGAGCCTTGGGCTCTCTGCCTAACTCCTTCATCTACAAAAAAGCATAAACTATTAGAAAATACAAATTGACATAAACTCAAATTTAACAAAACTGTTAAATAAAATATGTACCAGTCTCTATTTGTGTTCAAAGACAGTGATAGAGCCACCCCTGTGAAATGCGTGCCCTTAATCTAAGGAACAATTCTTCTTATTCCTCTCAGAGATGACACTATACTCCTAAGAGGCCTATATCGCTTTGAGGGCCTCAAGTACTGCAGGGGACAACCAATGGCCCTTGCTTTTCTCAATCCTGATATCTCAGAAAGAGGCACGAATGTTGTTTAAGCACTTAGAGAGCCAGACTTACGAATTTGGCTTTCATGTTGAAGCTGCCAGACACATCTCATATGCAATAGAAAATAGAATATCAATGTTAGTAAACATGTATACCAAATATGTTAGTAAATGAAGTTAAATCAATGATTTCTTACCTTAAATTAACTTTGTCTACTAGAGTTCCTTCACCTCATCAGAAACTGAGGTAAAGTCCGGCTAAGGTTACCTAAACTTCAACTTGTAGATAGTCGAAAGTACGTTCACGGGCTCCTTGGATGGGAGAAAGTTAGAAAAAACATAATTAATTGTTAAGTAATAGAAAAAACTAATAGTAAAGTAATCAAAAAATTGTTAATTAAGTATTAGAATTAACTTACTCCTTCCTCCCGTGTGGCTCAATAACCATCCAACTATTAGGAAATCGGGAGCAAGATCGTGGTCGTTGAGAGTCTAAAATTGATGAACTCACAAGAGATGACCCTCCAGTGGTTGATGATGCGCAGCCTGGGGTCGCAGCTCCTGAGCACCCTACTCCCGTCGTAGTAGGCAACATTGGCTCGGTCTGAGAAGGCCGAGCAACAACCTTGCCTTTGTCCCTCCCTAACAGCTGCCCAGCTATGAGAGATGACTATCTCAGGTGGTCTGATATCTGTCATACAATTTAAATAAAACCAATGAAATTGTGGTTAAAATAAAAGTAGTAATCTATAAAGTCAAACATAAACCTTAAATCAAAACCCATAACCCTAACCCTAAACCTTAACCCCCAAACCCCAAACCCTAAACCTAAACCCAAAACCTCAATTCCAAACCTTAAATCCAAATCCCTAACCCTAAACCCCTAATCTCTTAGCCCCTAAACCCTTGAACCGTATACCATACATCCCTAAATAATAAACAAAAAATTGGGCAGAATCTTCTCTAAAAATTGAACATTCCAAGAATTTAAAATTCCACACAATTCATCAAAAACACAAACCCTAAATTACAATTTATTCCAACATACATAATTACATAGCAATTGANATCAAAACCCATAACCCTAACCCTAAACCCCTAATCTCTTAGCCCCTAAACCCTTGAACCGTATACCATACATTCCTAAATAATAAACAAAAAATTGGGCAGAATCTTCTCTAAAAATTGAACATTCCAAGAATTTAAAATTCCACACAATTCATCAAAAACACAAACCCTAAATTACAATTTATTCCAACATACATAATTACATAGCAATTGAGGTCAAAACTTACAAAGTAGTTGAAAAAAATACAAAATTATTTCTACACCATTTGAAAAATTCAGAAAAAATTTCAGAATGATTTAACATCAAGCATATAACAAAATTGAGTTCATAATCTTAACAAATGATATATATTTCATCATCAATTTCACTACCTATGAACCTACACTATTAAGCTACATCTAAAACAACTCCTACACTATCTAAAATAAGCAACCTACACTATTAAACATCTAAATCCTATCATGTTCATGGTAATTGGCCCAAATAACTTACACAAAATGCATAAAAATTCAAAGACAAGAGATGAGGACAAGAACCTACCTTAATGAGTAGAAAACTAAAAATCTGAATTGGTAGACTCAAAGTAGGGGACCTGCGTTGCGAAACCCAAACTTCGGAAGTTGAAATGGCGTTGAATTGTTCTTGGGGGAAACAGAGGACAATGGAGAATGGAGAAAGGAGAGAAAATGGAAATGGAGGCAATAGTTGCACAAGGTTGAAGATAAACAAAGTTTCTCACGGAATTTCTCACAGATTTTTTTTTTTGTGAGAAACTAACCCTAAAATTCAAATTTTAAGTGAAATAGTGCATAAAATTGTCTGTGAGAAAATCCATGAGAGAATCACAATAGTCACTTTCTATGAGAAATGTCATGATTTTCTCACGGATTTTTAATCCATGAGAAAATTGTGACTAAAAAATATTTTTCTTGTAGTGAAAATAGAAAGGCAAATAAGACAAAATTAAATGGGAAGCATAAAATAATTAAAAATTGCAAAGCATAAAAAAAATTAACAAAGACAAAAAATTTCTAACAATAAATATTCATTAATTATAGGAAGTAATTTTATTATTTTTTTTCTTGACTAAAAATAGATAGGGATATTTTTGAAAAAAATGCTACGATTCCTAGTAAAGTTGTTTTAGAACCAAACATGGGAATAGAAGATTATCAAGAAACATTTTCTAACATTCTTGGGAATTATCATTCCCAATAAATATGATTCGCGCGAGCGAAAAAATAAATCGTTTGCCAAATGCCCCCTAAGAGAAGAACTTTGATAAGCTTGGCCAAGATAGTTGAGTACAATTAAGGATTTGTCCTGGTCTTCAGCACGAAAAAGGTTGAATTTATCTTTGTTTCCTCTCAGTGTTTGCCTTCAATCTAATCTGCTAACTTTCTTTTTCTTCTTTTGTTATTAAATAAAATCAATGGTTATTTCTTGTAGGGGTGTTCATAGGTTGGGTCCGGTCGGATTTGAGGAATATCTCACCCGACCGATGGTCATCGGATTGGAAATTTTCCCACCTGCCACCAACCACCTCATCAACGGAACTGATGGATTCGGTTTGAGATGGGTTGGGTTGGCTTGGGCGGGTTGACTCAATGTTCTATACTTCTATTGCAGAGGTAACACCGTAAGCCCTCTAATTGTAATTTGTTCCAAGCTTGCGAGTACACCAATATTTTTCCAAGTCCACAAGCAAAAGCACAGAAAACCGTGAAGATCAAATTCAAGAGTAAGTGAGAAGAGCCACATCGACATCGCAGGTGGATCCACAGGACAAGATAAGGGCCAGACACGTGAACAAGGTGGCGCTGGGTGAGCAAGCTCCTAGGCTTGCTCATGAATACGGCACCGTTTCTCCACCCCTTCCTCCCTCATCAACTGACCATATCACTATCAAGAAGAACAAGGTCCTTTTGCACCTCCACCGCTCCACGCCTCCATCTATTCAGTTATGACTTATGACTGTAATTAATATAGATAGAATTAAATAGGTGGAATGAGTTGAAAATTCAAAGAATGGTTTTTAAAAAATTGAAATCTTACACATTCTACTATCAATTTTTGAGGTTGGATTACAGTTTAGTTTGCTGAAATTAGCTTGATCTTTGATTTTTTTTCCCCTTGAAAACTTATGTTTAAATGGGTACTTAAAATGTTCTAAGTTTTCAGTTAGAGTCAAGCTCAAATGGAGCCATTCATTAGATATTCAATTAGTTGTTAAATTTGACCCTCAAATTTTTAATTTGATACAAATTCAAATGTAATCACATATTCTTTAGTGATATGATAAAAATTTATTTGAAAATTTGAAAATTAACTTTTGGTTATGAATTGGAAAAAGTTGATTTTTTTATGATAAAAGCTGAAAAACAATGCAATTTGTAAGGATTTAAACAGTAATTTAGCCTTTTTTTGTTAAAAAAAAATCATAAAAACTAGTTGTTGCTTTCATGCTTATTTAACAACTTTATTATATATAAAACATCTTCTATTGCAGAACATGTCTGGGGAGAAAAACCATCAGTAGCAGGAGATGTATACAGTTTTGGAATTGTGTGGCTAGAGCTCTTCATTGGAAAGAACCCAAAAAATGATAATTTATGACGTTTGGTACAAGGATTTTTTTTTTAATTTCTTCGGAATCTCAATTTAAGAAAGTAAGTTTCCTATATTTGGTACGAGTTTTAAAAAAAAAACATTCTCAAAAAAGTAAGATTCCCAAGAATGGTTTTTAATCAAGTTTCCCACAAAAACATTCTCATGGGAGGAGGTAGGAATCTTAGATTTCCATGTCATGGGAAAATTTTTTTACATGTAAAAAGGCTACTCTACCCATCCTCACCATTTACTAATGACATAATTGTAATAATGCTAGAATCATTTCCTAAACGTTGTTTTTCACTCTTCCCTCTCAACCGTGGGTTTCTTCTTCCATTTTTCTGTTCACAGAGCCACCACACCTCCTTTCTCTCCCACCCAGATCGAAGACAACCAACTCAGTCATCAGCTCCTCAAGCTCAAAGCTCAGACCCACAATTTGCTTCCGATTCAGAAAAGACCCATTAAAGTCTCTATCCATTTCTTTGGTTACTGGGTTTGCTGCCAACTTGAAATCCCTTTCTATATTTTTCTTNAAAACATTCTCATGGGAGGAGGTAGGAATCTTGGATTTCCATGTCATGGGAAATTTTTTTTACATGTAAAAAGGCTACTCTATCCATCCTCACCATTTACTAATGACATAATTGTAATAATGCTAGAATCATTTCCTAAACGTTGTTTTTCACTCTTCCCTCTCAACCGTGGGTTTCTTCTTCCATTTTTCTGCTCACAGAGCCACCACACCTCCTTTCTCTCCCACCCAGATCGAAGACAACCAACTCAGTCATCAGCTCCTCAAGCTCAAAGCTCAGACCCATTAAAGTCTCTATCCATTTCTTTGGTTACTGGGTTTGCTGCCAACTTGAAATCCCTTTCTATATTTTTCTTCTTCGTTTTGTGAGTAATGTTTTTTGTTTTAATCTGAATGATTACCTTTTGGGAATAGATTATTGCATTGCAGTTTAATATGGGTTTTGGGTTTTGCTCTTGTAAGGAAGAACTAGGAAGTGAGTTTCGGAGAGAGAGAAACAGGGACAGAGAGCTTCGGTTTTTTCCTTCCCTTCTATTGCAATAGAAATTGAAACCATCCTTTTTAAAGGATTGAGAAAAGTGTGCAAATTTATTATGCATAAATATGGGATTAGCATTAGTTATAACCAAGAGAGAGAGACTAAGAAAATGAGGAAGAAGGCATGAGCAGAGAGAGAGGGGAAGATGAAGAGCGATAAACAAATAAACCCAGAAAGTCTAAAAGAAAAGTTCTTATTTTAAAAAACTAAATTTTCAAATGCCCATGAATTTTATCCATTCTCCAAGATGGCAAGTGCTTTGTTCCTGCTTGGTCTGTATCCATTCTCCAAGATTGCAAGAAGGAAGTTTTCAACACTGCCAAGGTTAACACCAAAACTTCCGTGTATGTCAAGAAACAATCTGTAGGAAAAGGTACATCCTCTCAACTTAGTTGGACTTGTGCAGCAGAACCAATGAAAGATACCCTTCAAGGCAAAGGTAAATTCTAAGCACCCCAACTACTTGAACAAAAAGGAGTCACTGTTGATGCTAGTGACTACTTGTGGTACATGACTGCCATTGACATTGATGATACAACCTAATGGCAAAATGTGACTCTAAAAGTAAACACACAAGGTCATGTGCTTCATGCCTATGTTAATAGAAAATATGTTGGCTCACAATGGGGCAAGTATGATAAACTCGATTTCGTGTTTGAAAAACCCATTTCTTTGAAACAAGGGACCATTGTCATAACTTTGCTAAGTGGAACAGTTGAGCATGCACATTATGGTGGCTTCTTTGATATGCTAAAAACTGGCATTGTTGGAGGTCCTGTGAAATTGATTGCCAGTGACTCGAAGTCTACTTTGGATTTATCAACAGGGATTTGGTCTTACAAGGTTGGATTAAATGGTGAAGCCAAACAATTCTATAATCCCAATTCCCTCCACAAATCTAAAGCTAAATGGAACTTGAAAAAACTTCCAACAGGGAGGCACATGACTTGGTACAAGACCACCTTTGAGACCCCTGTCGGTACAGACCCTGTGGTGTTAGATTTGCAAGGCATGGGAAAAGGTCATGCTTGGGTTAACGGGCAAAGCATTGGGTGCTATTGGCCTACAATGCTTGCTGACAACAATGGATGCAGCCAAACATGTGATTATCATGGTCATTACAAAGCTGAGAAGTGTAAATCTTATAATATTTAAAAAGGAATAGGCAAATGCTCCACAGCTTGCCTTGTGGCACTTTAGCCATTATTACGAATTATGAAGAATTATAATTAATAATGAAATGAAAATTATAAATCAATTTCTGAAATTCGAATTTCACAATGAAATTATTAAATCCGAAAATTACATAATAATTAATTCAAAAAATAATAATTGTCAATTGCACTCCCTAATTTTAGCAAAAGCAATAAATGTTGATTTGTCAATGATATTTCAAATTTTAGGGTTTGGATGTTGTGCCTCCATAAACCTCAATATATACTTGACTGCATATGAGGCTAACCCCCATTGCATTACGAATATGTCAACTATTTTCCTCCATTTGAATGAGCTCCAGGTTTGCTCTTTCAAATCATTTAATAGCTTATGAATCCATTTTGCTTTGTATTCCTTATTTTGTTGATTTTCTCCATTTCCACAGGCAATAAGGTATGCTCTTTTTCTTTGATTTGTAGGTTGTTGTGTTTTTTTTTTTTTTTTTTTTTTT
>QAOA01008326.1:150326-208326 GCA_003255065.1 Cercis canadensis
TTTGCTGGGAGCATAAATGCTTAGCCATAAACATAATCAATTGCAAGTTTAAATCAAATATATTCACCCAAATGTAAATGGAGCAACTAAAGTAGAAGGAAAGACAAAAATCAAAGGCTTTTAGTGAAAGCAACTCCACCATGTAAGACATATTGAGTCCCTGGTCCAATATGTTATGCCTGCTGATTTTGGTGTTCGACTTGCAAAGAGGCCGTGCAATATTTTTAGGAGAAAAATAGAAAATATAGAGAGTAAATATAGAAGAAAATGAGAAAAATATTCACCAATCCCAATATATATAAATGTATAAAAATAATAAAAAGCTATTTTGGAAAAACACTGTCTTTGAGTAGAGAAAAAATGGCTTCCAAGATGCCTTGGGCTTCAAGGGTGATTTTTTATCTTATGATCTCTATTTTTCACAAAGGCTTTTTCTACTGGTAATTCACTATTCTTCATGAACTACTATCAAGAGATGAGAGGGAACATAAAAGCTGTGAATACCTTTGAAATGTGTAGGACAAAGGAAGTATGAATCAAAGAGATGCATAGAAAAAATAAAAATTGATAATAAAGGAATCAAAGAAAATTGTTGAAGTATGGGGAGATTGCAAAGTAGTTGATAGAAGCATATAGGAAAAATAAAATATGGCATCAAGATGAAGATTAGAGTAAATGATACAAGGGAAAGAGAAGAGATGGCATGGGAAGATAAGAGAAGAAATGGTGAAAAAAATGATTACATGTGTAATCAGAAGACAAAGATAATAAAGGAATGTGTGTAGACTAAAATGAGGGAAGAAGGAAGTTTTAGATGGAAAAAAAATGAAAAAGCTAAACCATCATTGAATAACACATGAAAAAAATAATTACTATAGTATCTCCTACAACTCTTTTACTTTAGTATAATTTATATATTTATAAATTCAGTTAATCCATTGGGTCTTCTTACTAAAGATAATGGTATGAAAAGAAATGGGGGTGTGAATTAGAGTAGAAACAAGATTATCCACACAAAATAATGGTAGTGAAAATACATGATGGTATAGGAAGAATAAGGCAAATATGGAATTGGATAGAAATTTTAAGATTAATTCAATGAAAGAAGTTTAAATAAAAATGAAACATTCATTTTCTTTTCATTCTCATGATTATGTTCATTTTCTTTTTAAAAATTGATTGCTTAGAGAATTGTTTGGGAATGTCAAAAATTAAGATGTTTCATTTTGATATTTAAATAGATACTATGGCCAAGGTTGATCTATTTTTGTTAGATAAGTTCCTATACAAGTGATCTTCAACATGTTGTGGCTATGTATTTCCTGAAATGCATTATCATTAGCATTATTAGTAATTATTATCACATCCAAATATGAAGACTTTGATATGGAAATGTTTGTGTTTTAGATAAAATCTTTAGGGTGCCGTTGCTCAGTATGGTGATATTTAAGACATGATTGTTTAGAGAAATACCACAATTAGGTATGAAGGATAGGTATGATTGGTTAATATCTAAGAAAAAAAATCATATGGATATCAAAGGTGGAACTAGGTATGGAGGCTTGTGGCTCCAGAAAAAATTAAAGTTTTTATGTGGCTAATCCTTTACGATGCCATACCCACAAATTGGTTTCATTCTTGCAGACACCTTAGTCAAAATTCCTTATGCAGCAAGTGCAAGTTTGATATAGAAAATACAATGCATTGTCTTAGGACTGCTGTAAATCATGTCTATCTGGGTTTTAGTGTAGATAGTAGCTTTTGAAAAAAAAAAAATTGAATGCTTGGTTTTATATAAATGGGAATATAAGAAAGGGGAAAACGAAGTCGCACTTTCTTTTCTACTACATGTTGTGGTAGATATGGAGGAAGCACAATAAATAGGTTTTTGAAAGGGTTGGCACTCTATTGATGGTGAGTGTTAATAAGATTCGGGCGATGGTTTAACTTGCAGTAAAAATTTTTTGGAAAAGTGAGAAAGCAAGAAAGAGAGGTGCAATTGATACATTGGTAGTCTTCAAATATAGAGACCATTAAGCTAACTATCGATGGTGGTAGTTTTGGGAACCTAGGGAGATCAGGTTGGTTATTCGAGATCATCAAGGGGTGGTTTGGTGGTTTATGTGGCTCTATAGGCATGGGTAGCAATCTAAAAGCTGAATTTACTACAATAAGGCATGGTCTGATATTTTGTTGGAATAAAGGCATCAAAAAACTATATGTGAATCAAATTCATGTGTTAAGATAGGCATACCAAAGAGCTAATTAATGTGTTAACTACAATTTACAAGCATATACTATAGGAATTGTGAAAATTTAAAAATATTTTTCATTGCTTAAATTGTGAAATTATAGAAACATTGTAAAAGAAAATTTGAGTACTTAATATTTTGATAACTCTAAAAACAAAATTTGTTTGAAACTGTAGAGAAATTGTAAAAGCACAATCTATGTACTAATATACTATAGGAATCTATTGAACTTAAATCTTACAACAAGGAACTTAAACCGAAGTCGTCCAAAAAACAAGAAACCAAATGTAAGTACTACAAATTAAAAGTTTATTAAAAAGCTATATTTAAGGATTAAGGATCTGTATTGAAATTTTCTAAAATTTCCTATGAGTGCATGAGTACATGAAGTTATTTGATTAAAAAAATGAGTTGTTGATTATTTCTTTATTTTAGACATAAGTTTTTTTTTCAATGACATTTGATTATAATTTTCAATCATTTGCTACGGTGTCATAATCTTCATGTTTTTTTTTTTAATGGCCTTAGATAATTTTATTGAAGAATAAGGTCTATTGGTAGCAAGAGCTATAAATCAACTCAGTAAATCTCAAGGGTATAAAGATTTTATATTTTCTTTGGCCTTCAAGGGTACAAAGATGAGATTGGCATACTACTCAAGAGAACTACTTACTACAAGTAGACAAACTAAGACTACTATAACAATGAATTAAGTGTTTATGACACTAATCATGCATTTTTTTTTAAAAAAAAATATCAATGGTAATCAAATAATTGGGATATGGCATTTATTATAAATAGGAAATAAACTATTACATGTCCATTTTAAAGATAAAAAATGGGGCATTTTAATTTTGGGCAATTGATTTTTGGGATAAGTTGAGAATGAGAACTAAACTATTTTACTAACCATTGGGGGTCAATACTTTATCAATAAAAATGTTAATATGTTTATCTAGGTAATCAATATAGGAAACTCTTTTCTATCAATGAAAAAATTTGGGATTCTCTTTCTTATGTTTGATATAAAAAATGGTATCATATAAGATACTCTTGTGATATATAATAAGAAAGAAAAATGGATAAGGTGGGGGTATAAATAAATACAATTGAGTGTAACATGACCTAAATTTGAAAGAAGTTTGGTTTGGTACTTTGGTCATTTACTTATCATAGGAGCGTTAATAACGTGAAGGTCTAAAATACGGAGCCCACAATACAAGATACAATGCAATGTGCATATTGGTTATAAAGATGTTATTAAAGAATACAATAATGATTGATGCTTATCCTAAATAACCTATAGAATATACTTTCTACTTTTTACATACTCAAAGTGACTTTGTATTTCTCAAGTCATTAGATATAACAATATTACAATTTCAGGATTAGTGCAAAATTGTGTGGAATTAGAGAAAGATGCTGACATTCCTAATACAAATCATACACCACAGATTTTTTGAGTTTAGTATTATCTCATTCTGCATTTGTTTAATATTCTTTCAAATGTATTATGGATTCATGATTGATACTTTTAATGTATTGCATTTATGGTCCAAAATATGAAATCCTTAATCGGTATANGATATAACAATATTGCAATTTCAGGATTAGTGCAAAATTGTGTGGAATTAGAGAAAGATGCTGACATTCCTAATACAAATCATACACCACAGATTTTTTGAGTTTAGTATTATCTCATTCTGCATTTGTTTAATATTCTTTCAAATGTATTATGGATTCATGATTGATACTTTTAATGTATTGCATTTATGGTCCAAAATATGAAATCCTTAATCGGTATATTAGATCACATAGATTTATATAAATTATACTCCAATGATCACATACATTTCATCCTAAATTCCATTGTCTAGGTCCCACACCCTGCCACCTAGCAGCCCGTGCATCGGCGCGGGAATAATACTAGTTTGTATAGTAAATGTTGATTGAATTATGGTGATTACCACAATTTCTTTTTCATAGTAAATGTTGATTGAATTATTGTAAAATACTATAAAATGTTCCCTTATTCATATTTTTTTTTATGTCTTTGAATTTTTTAGTCTAATATTCAGTATTCTCTCTTCATCTTGGATAGGATAATGCATTTCAATCAATAGCAAACTAAGTTTTGCAACCGACTTTTCCCAACTCCACGTTCGCACCATCTTTTCCGTGAATAAGGTTACTGTCACCTTCGCACCGTGGCACATGTCGTTGATGAACGACAAAGGGGCAATTGATAAACAGATTCTTTTAAATAATGGGTTATTAAAACAAACAAATAAAAGAGAAAAGTAAATAGGACAAAATTAAATGAGAAGCATAAAAAAATTAAAAATTGCAAAGCATATAAAAAATTTAACAAAGACACCAATTTTCTAAAAATAAATATTCATTAATTATAAGAAGTAATTTTATTCTTTTTTTTTATTTAAAATAGATAAGAGTATTTTTAGAAAAANATTCTTTTTTTTATTTAAAATAGATAAGAGTATTTTTAGAAAAAAAATACCAAAATTCTCAAGAAAGTTGTATATTAAAACTAAATGTGGAGATAGAAGATTCCTAGAAAACATTGTCTAACATTTTCTGAAATGTTTAAAGCCAATCAAACACATTTGTAACATTTCCGAGAATTATCATTCGCAAGAAACATAATTCCTAAGAATGAAAAAGTAATCCATCTACCAAATGCCCCCTAAAGGTGGGTTAAACTTAACAAGTTGGGTAAAGTCAGCATTCCCAGACGAGATTGTGCAAATCATAGACCCTCAATTGCTAACACAGGCAGATGCAGATGTTGTTTCTGATGATGAGAATGCCCTAAATTCAAATCTACGATTTGATTGTCTAGCTGCCCTTCTTTATGTTGGGCTATCCTACATTGCAGATTCTCCAGTTGGACGCATTAGCATGAGAGATGTTGTTCGCAAATTAAAAGCATCCGAAGAGATTATCTCGAATTTAGGTAACCAATATTAAGAATCCTACCAAGGATTACTTTCAAGTTTGAACCAATTTAGGAAGTTTAACAGATATAAATTGCCAAAGGTATTTAGTTTTATGCAATGTAATATGTATTCCTAATATATACCTGCCAGTTAATTAGTATGTAACTATAAATGTTCATCTAGGAGAGGAAAAAAAACTTCCTACATTATGTTAGATCCCAAAAAATACAATTCTTGTGTGTTAACCCCAAAATTCTGAATTTTTTCCAAAGCTTTAGTAAACTGTTCTTTGTGGAAACAAAGGCTATTTGTCTAGATGAGTCTTTTGAAGTAGCTGCTCTTATTGGCTTCCGATACAAGAAGGCACTAGTTGAGTTGGGTTTATTTAACTATAAAATATTGCTAAGTGCTAGTCAAAGTAGGCGGTTGTCAATTGTATGGTTCTGGAGCAGTATATGGATAAAGTCACTAAAGCATTTATATTGTTTTTAATTGGTGGATTTGAGTTGAAATTCATTGTAGAAGACATTAGGATCTATTTATTATAAATTGGAGGATATGATTAAGGTATTAATTTGTTCTTTAGGTTAGGGAGCCCCTTTAGTCCGAAATTTAGATGATGAAATTCAGAATATTTAATTTTCTTAATGTTGAATTTCTTAAAGGGTTTTGTTCTATGAATGGATTTTTGTTGTTTTATCTTCTCTTTTTTTTTGTGATTTTTTTGAAGGATTTTACATTTTATGTAATATTTGCGACCCCTTTGGTTTTAGAATAGAGTAGTTGCCTGTTAGCTTTTAATTCTTGAAAATTTGTCCTTGAACAGCTGATGCATGGTTCAATTTGAATTTGCTGCTAAATTGGTTCTGTTAATATTGTTTAGGTGAGTCAATGAGGCTATACACCACGCATCTTATGGTTCTATTGAGACCAATATCAATTAATTTGGAAGCGTATAACTGCAGAAAGAAATAAAAGATTGTACACTGCCAGAGAAAACCAAAGGCTTGACAGGGCAGAAAAACAGCCAAACTTAAATCGAAACTAGAAGCAGAGGCAACACGTAAAAAATCTGAAACTAATATATATTAAAACCACACATCTTACGGTTCTAATGAGACTAATATCAATTAATTTAGAACCGTATAACTCCAGAAAGAAATAAAAGATTGTACACTGCCAGAGAAAACCAAAGGCTTGACAGGACAGAAAAACAGCCAAACTTAAATCGAAACTGGGAGCAGAGGCGACATGAAAAAAATCCGAAACTAATATATATTAAAAATACACCTCTTACGGTTCTAATGAGACCAACATCAATTAATTTGGAGCCCTGAAGCTTTGTCTAGAAAAATAAAACCAACTACTGCCAGAGCTGCCTAAAAGCTGCGAAAATGAAGAAATCTTACCTTGGTTCTCTTTCTCTTTGCCCTCTCTTCTTCCTTGTTTCAGTTATGTTCTCTCTATTGCTCTTTTTCTTTGTATTGCTGTTGGTATTTGTTTTAGCCCTTGCCTCTTGCTTTTATACTACTCACCTTGCACCTAAGTCCTTCACATCTCTCTCTCTATTTGTGTTAATCTCCATCTCTTCCTCTCTTTAAAACACTTATCCCCTCTATCCCCTTTTTGGTGTTTCAATTGCACACAATCACTAACTCTCTCTTTTGTTTTTAACTTACTCATGACTCTTACTTCCTTTTATTAAAATAATAATAATAATAATAATGAAACTCATTCACATGAATCCCACTAGGTCTCTTTGTCTATTTTTTTATTTTTCTAAATCATTTATCCCTTTCTCTTTTGTTTCCGACTTACTCATGTCTCTTATTTTTTCATGCACTCACATCTCTTTCTATGTCTATCTCTTCCCACACATTTAATTATATCATATGTGTATATATATATATATATATATATAATTTATTATTTGGACAAAAATAAGTGTCCACAGTAAGTATTACATCCCACATATACACTTGTGATGTTACTTTTATCCACATAAATGTAAAATTGTTAGGGATAGTTAGGATGAAAATTTTGCAAAAAATATTATTACAATTATTCTACCCATGGGTTATGTTGTTGTGAGCATATATACGCTTAAATTTTAAAACATAAATGTGAACAAATATTTGTAGAACTCCTACACTATACTTTGAGAATATTCATGATATATATAGTGTGAGCATAATGCTATGAGAAATAAATGGGAAGCATATGCCATGAAAAAGAAATTGTAACTTGTGGAAATTTCCTTCACATATATTGTGATAGTATCTGATTTTAATATATGTGGTGAGAAAGAAAATTTGATAAATTCTTGTAAAGGCTAAACTTCTATGTTTGAAGTTTCTTGCATCTAAAAGGTAACAAATTTTGCAGTATTATGAAAATGATATACAATGACATGAATCACATGCAGGGATTCAAATAAAGGTCCGCAACTGCAATTACACCCCTTAATCAGAAAAGAGGGCCTTACGTGCCTAATTAGGCGTTTTTACCCCTTCCAAAAATTGCATGCTCTCAGGGTGCGCAACTGATGAAAATGAGTTCCGTTTTAACAAAATGGAAGTTAATTTTTTGGCCACCACAGCTTCCAACAATTCACAAAGTAAAGTACAAAGTACTTCAATTGTTTTAATCCTGTCTTGACCGCAATGTCCTCAATCATAGGTCACAGCACCAATGGGGTAGATTTTCAACACTGTTGAATTTAACTGTAAGTGTTTCACATTCTTAAGCCGATTTTAACTAGAAATTCAAATTGAACGAATTCCAATAACTCATAGACATTGCAACTTCTTTAAGTTTAACAGGGCATTTCATTTAGAAACTAATTTGGGACCCACCCCCCACACACGAAGCCATAAAGTAAACGAGAAACTACGTACTTCATTTGATTTATTCCAGTCTTGACCATATTGTTTTCACACAACATGTCTTTATTTCACACTATTGTTTCTGGGTAATTTTTTCTTAAGGGAAGAACTTTGATTCGCTTGGACAACGATACTTGAGTACAGTTAAAGATTTTTCATGGTCTCCCGCATGATAAGGTTGAATTTATCTTTATTTTCTTCTAGTGTTTGTCTTCAACCTAGTCCACAAACTTTATTTTTTCTTCTTCTGTTATATGCAGACAAATGTACAGTGTTGGGATTTAATGTAATATAATCAAACCTCTTTTGAGTAGGATTGAGAAGGGAAAATCAATTGGCATTTAATTGCAACCAGTCTAGCTTAAAGACTTTTCTTGTGAATTGTGCTAGCAGTCCTGCTAGGAAACAAAGGATTTATGCAAGCAATGACGATATATACACATGGAACCATGATGGGTTAGCTATAACATTTTGGAAATTTCACTTTACTGCAGCTTCCAAGCAACAAAGAGAGAAAGAGGCAAACTTCTTAGACTTGACACTGCCGGGTCATGCAAATTGTACGACAGGTTGGTGAACCTAGATTTAGTTACAACAATATAGTTTGTGAAATCTTAAGTCACTAGGGATAATTTAGTGATAAAAAGTCTGAGTAGTTAGCATGAGGTTAAGAGTTTAAATTTTTGTACATTTATGTAACAAAACAGTTTATTAAATGTTATGATGAAAAGATGATATAGATTTTCAACTGTAGACTTTCAATGTCAATATTTTTTTACGAAATAAATAGAGATAAATTTTTTAGTTATTAGGGTTCGAGGAAAAATGGCGATTTAAACCTATTCAATGTCGAATTTAGGGCTTTTGCTACAGCACAAAGTTAAAATGCGTTTACATTTTTTTACATCTGTTTGATATTTTAGTTGTGTTAAAATGTTAAAATGCATATTATGTAGTTTTATTTGTTTTTAATTATTTTACAAAACTTTTGACTTTTAGTTAAACTGATATGTAAAAGCGCATTTACTCATCTGTACTAAAGAAAGACCTAGAATTTAGATATATATAAAATTTTCATTATTATACGTGCATTTGGACAATGACACTGCCGTACAGTACAAACATTTGTCCTTGAAAGGACCGATGCATGTGGCTTAAAAGATATTTAATGGGGCAGTGGCAATTTATTATATGTCTTCAATTGCCATTTAGTGGAAATAGTCAAATTGAAAGACTTTTGTGGCCAAATGTGTAACAAAGGCGGCTACGAAACTTCATTGTCTTTGTTTAAGTCAAGTCTTGTGAGCTAAGATTATGTGATTCTGATTTGATTTGAGGTCCATTGAATATTCCTCCTTTGCCTAGTCAATTGAATAGATTAAAAGAAATATTTTGAACAATATGAAATGAAATGTAACAGAAAGCAGAAGATTGCATCAACTGTTGGTTGGATACTATAAATACTCATAACTTATGTATAATGGAAATCTACTTCTAGTCCAAACCAAACACAAAAATATGGGCTTCTATTCTCAATTACAGTCTCATTTTGTCTTATTGATTATCCCTATAACGCTCAAATATCTTTCTTTTCATGTAGAATCATTCACTCCAAGCATTACCACAGACAAAGATGCCTTAATCTCATTCAAGTCTCAATTGAGTAGTGATCCTCCTCACCCATTATCTTCATGGGACCAGAACTCATCACCCTGCAATTGGACGGGTGTCTTCTGCAACAATCTTGATGATAACAGAGTTATTGCTCTAAATCTTTCTGGCTTAGGACTCTCTGGTCAGATAAGCTCTCATATTGGTAACCTTTCTTTCCTTGATTCACTCCAACTCCAGAATAACCAATTTACAGGAGTGATCCCTGATCAAATTGGTAATTTATTTCGCTTAAGAGTTTTAAACATGAACTCTAACAGAATTCAAGGGATGCTTCCTTCTAACATAACTCACTTGACTGAGCTCCAGGTGCTCGACTTATCGTCTAACCAGATTGTAGGTCGAATTCCTGAAGATATTAGCCTCTTGACAAAGCTTCAAGTCCTGAAATTGGAAAAGAATAACTTTTATGGTACAATCCCTCCAACTCTAGGAAACATTTCATCTCTCACAAACATCAGTTTTGGCACAAACACTCTAAGTGGTAAGATTCCAAGCGATTTGGGTCGGCTCAAGAATCTAATTGAGCTTGATCTCACTATTAACAATCTCACTGGGACTGTTCCACCATCTATATATAACTTATCTTCCTTGGTTAATTTAGCCTTAGCTTCCAACGACTTGTGGGGTGAGATTCCTCAGGATGTTGGTGACAGGCTTCCTAACCTCCTAGTGTTCAATTTCTGCATTAATAGATTCACTGGTAGAATTCCAGGATCCTTGCACAATCTCACCAACATAAGAGTCATTCGCATGGCTTCCAACCTGCTGCAAGGAACTGTGCCACCAGGTCTAGGGAATCTCCCTTTCCTTCAAATGTATAATATTGGGTTTAATGAGATTGTCAGCTCAGGTGAAAGGGGTCTTGAGTTCATTACTTCTTTCATAAACAGCACCCAGCTGAACTTCCTTGCAATTGATGGCAATCAGCTGGAAGGTGTAATTCCAGAGAACATTGGCAATCTATCCAAGGTTCTCTCAAAATTATACATGGGAGGGAATAAAATATATGGCACCATACCCACCTCTATCAGTCGCCTTACTGGCTTGAGTTTGTTAAACTTGAGCTACAATTCCTTCTCAGGAGGAATCCCATCTGAATTAGGCCAATTGGAGGAACTGCAAGAGCTTAGTTTGGCTGGAAATCAGATATCAGGAAGTATTCCAAAATCTCTTGGTAGTCTCCAAAAGTTAAACCAAATTGATTTGTCAGGCAATGAAATTTCTGGTCAAATACCTATTAGTTTTGGGAATTTTCAAAACCTTCTCTCCATGGACTTATCCAACAACAAACTCAATGGAAGCATACCCAAAGAAATACTCAATCTCCCAACTCTAAGCAATGCTTTGAATTTGTCTAAGAACTTCTTAAGTGGATCTTTGCCTGATGAAATTGGGAGTTTGGCTAGTGTTGCTACTATTGACTTCTCCAACAACCTTTTGTCTGGTAACCTCTCCAGCTCAATCAAAAACTGTTTGAGCTTGGAAAATCTATTCTTGGCCAGAAATATGCTTTCAGGTTCCATTCCAAAAACTCTTGCAGAAGTGAAAGGCCTGGTAACTCTGGACCTGTCCTCTAACAATTTCTCCGGCTTCATTCCAATAGAACTTGAAAACCTCAAAGCCCTTCAGTTCTTGAACCTCTCTTACAATGAATTAGAAGGAGACATTCCCAGTGGTGGACTTTTCCAAAATCTCTCCGATGTCTATTTAGAAGGAAATAAGAAACTTTGTTTTCACTCCTCATGTTTGTCTAAAGACCGCGGAAGAAAGCTAGTCTGGGTTTATGTCATCATAGCTGTTTTCCTCACATTCATGCTTTGTTTGACAATATTCTTGGTGTTGTACATGAAGAAAAGAAAATCAAAGGTGATAGCACCATCTGAACAGCTAAAGCCACAGCATCTATGGGTCTCTTATGATGAACTTCGTTTGGCAACTGGGGATTTCAGCCAGGAAAATTTAATAGGAAGTGGAAGCTTTGGCTCGGTGTATAGAGGCCATCTAAGTCAGGGAATTGCTGTTGCAGTGAAAGTCCTTGACACTTTAAGAACTGGTTCGTTGAAGAGTTTCAATGCAGAGTGTGAGGTTTTGAGGAATCTAAGGCATCGAAATTTGGTTAAGCTTATCACATCATGCTCAAGCATAGACTCCAAATGCAAGGAATTTCTTGCTCTGGTTTACGAGTTCCTATGTAATGGCAGCTTGGAAGATTGGATTACGGGAAGGAGAAAGCATGCAAATGGAAATGGGTTGAATCTTATGGAGAGACTGAATATGGTTATTGATGTTGCTTGTGCATTAGAATATCTTCATCATGACAATGAAATTCCTATTGTGCATTGTGATTTGAAGCCAAGCAATATTCTTTTGGATGAAGATATGATAGCAAAGATAGGAGACTTTGGATTGGCTAGGATGTTGATTGAAAGATCAAGTGGTCAAGTCTCAATTAGCTCCACTCATGTCCTTAGAGGTTCAATTGGTTACATACCTCCAGGTTAGTATGCTCACAACTTCCTCTTCAATTTGGTAACTTACAGTTTTGCCAATTTAATTCTGCTAAAATTCATCACAACATAAAGGCATTAATATTCATATGATCATCTCCCCCCCTCAGAAATAATTATGAATCTGTCATACACATGCATTCTAACATTAATACTTGAGGTTGAATTACAGCTTTTTAGTTTGCTGAAATTAACTTGAAAATTTTGAATTTGGTTCTTGAAAACTTTTGAATGGTTCCTTAAATTAAAGGTCATAAATTTTCAGTTAAATTCAAGAGCCATGCATTATATGCAGTTAGTTGTTAAATTTGACCTCAAATTTTAACTTTTTTTTTTTAATTGAATCCAAATTCAAATGAAATCAAGTATTTTTTTGTGATATGATAAAAATTTATTTGAAAATTTTGAAATTTAATTTTTGGTGATGAATTGGAAAAAGCTGATTTTTCGTTGACAAAAACTGAAAACGGATGCAATTTGTAAGGATTCAAACAGTAATTTAGCCCTATTTTTTTTAAAAAAGAAAAAAAACAAACAAACAAACAAAAACTAGCTGATTCTTTCATGTTTAGTTACCAACCTTATGATATATAAAACAACTTCTAATGCAGAATATGGCTGGGGAGAAAAGCCATCAGTAGCTGGAGATGTATACAGTTTTGGAATTGTGTTGCTAGAACTCTTCACTGGGAAGAGCCCAACAAATGATAGCTTTACAAGAGGCATAAGCCTAACAAGTTGGGTAAAGTCAGCATTCCCAGACAGGATTCTGAAAGTCGTAGACCCTCAATTGCTAACACATGCAGATGCAGATATTTTTTCTGATGATGAGAATGCCAAAAATCCAAATCTACAATTTGATTGTCTAGCTGCAGTTCTTGGAGTTGGGCTATCCTGCATTGCAGATTCTCCAGATGGACGCATCAGCATGAGAGATGTTGTTCGCAAATTAAAAGCTTCCAAAGAGATTCTGTTGAAGTAACCGATATTAAGAATTCTACCAAGGATTAGTTTGAAGTTTGAACCAATTTAGGAAGTTTAACAGATATAAATTGACAAGGTTATTTTGTTTTATACAATTTAATATATATTCCTAATATATATCTGCAGTTTTACAGTTAATTAGCATGAACCTATATACCAAACAACTTGTAGTTGAGTGATATTAAAGCCGTCATTAGAGCCTATGAGTTATGTGTTCGAATTTAAAGTCGTAGCCAANAAAAGTATATATATATATATATATATATATATATATGATTTACGTACCTTACCGTGTATATTGTTTTTTTCTCGATACAATTGGAAGGAAATACATCAACTTGGAGCAAGGAGGATTGCTGTATTAAGTGTACCTCCAATTGGGTGTGTGCCATCTCAGAGAACTCTTGCTGGAGGTATAGAAAGAGAGTGCGCAGAAAATTACAACTCCGCAGNTAAATAAAAGGAATTGGTTACTTAAAACATTTTTGTAGTATTTAATCCTCATAAAAAAAAATGTTACTAGCCATTTTACATATGGTTTGATTTTTTTCTAGATTAAAATGTAAGACAATTAAAGAATGGACCTACGCATGCATGGGTTACGTTGTAAGCATACATATGCTTAAATGTAAAAAGCAAATGTGAACACATATTTGTAGAATTGTTATATTCTACTTTGTGAATGTTCATAATATATATAGTGTGAGCATAACGCTATGAGAAAGAAATGTGAGGCATATGCAATGAAAAAGAAATTGTAACTTGTGAAAATTTCCTTCACATATATTATGATACTGTCTGATTTTAATATATATGGTGAAAAAGAGAATTTCAGAAATTCTCGTAAAAGGCACAACTTCTATCTATAGTGGAGTTTGAAGTTTCTTAGATCCAAAACATAACAACTATGTTAAGCTATTATTAATTTTGCAATATTATGAAAATGATATACAATGACATGAATCACATGCAAGGATTTAAATAAAGGTCCACAACTACAATTGTGCCCTTAAATCATAAAAGAGGGCCTTAAGTCCCTAATTAGGCCTTTTTACCCGTACCGAAAATTGCATGCTCTTCAGGTGCTCATGAGAGAGGATGAAAATGACTTTTTGTTTTTGGTAATTTGGCTACAACTCTTAGTTCAAATATGGAATCACAAACCCTAAAGACGATCTCAATACCACTTAGTCACAAGTCATACACAAATGAAATTAATGACTTATGTTTTAACAAAATGGAAGTCAATGACCACCAAAACTACAAGATTTTCTCTGATCCATTTTTAGCGTTTGTTTCCATTTAAATTTCTTCTTGGAAAGCAAATATAAGAAAATGTAAGTCCATAATTTCCAGAAAGTGATTTTCAGGAAAAACAAATGCACCCTTAGGTTTTGTTTGGGAGTTACTTTGGAAGAGAAAGGAAAGGAGAGGGGAGGAATAAAGTTCTTATCTGTCTTGTTTAGAAGATTTATCTTAAAAAATGAGAGTAAGATGTAACTCCCACACTCTTTTTTTTGGTCCATTTTTGTGTTCCTCCAAATTATGGGGTTTGAAAAGAAAATATATTAAAATGACTATTATACCTCTTTATTTTTTTAAAAAAATTTCGCCTTTTATTGAGAAATAAGTGTATTATATTATTTAATTTTATATTAAATATGTCTATTTTAAAAATAAAGAGTAAATTAGTAAAGTTATTTTACAATAGAATTTTTCCTTTCCTTTCCTCTTCTTTTACTCATTTTAATCATTCCAACAAAGGAGAGGAAAACTCATTCATTTCCCTTCTTTTCCTTTCCCTCTCTTTCCTCTCCTCTCCTTTCATTTTTCTGGCACTTCAAACTCTTAAACAGACCCTTAATGTTTATGGTGATTGTTTGTAAAAATAAACGGAGTTGTTCTAGGCAAATGGAATTTTTTAAAAACCTTGTATAAATTAATGCTGTCATTTAAGCATTTATCGGTGCTATGTCATAATTAATGACACATCACCATATACGTTAATTTACAACCTAACGGATGGACAGAGAGACCATATTATAGGGGTATTTAATACCACAGTACAAAATTGAGAAAAGTTTTCTCCGAGAGACGAAATTGACAATGGATGCATATGTGAGGGACTAATAACACACTTTACTCATTTTATTTTAATGCTTTCTAATGGAATTTTTTAAGCCAATTTTTTTTTAAAGTTCAAATTTTAGGTTTTAAACCTATAGCTCATCATAAAAATGTTTTAAAGTAAATCTTTATAGTGCCCAAAAAGATTGAAATAAGTTACATAAATTTTAAGGACCTTTTTTACATACCAAGAAGGTACGTACCTACAACACATGACAACATTAATAATCATTGATGTGGAAGCATTTAATTTTTTCCGTTTATTTTTTTAACAATGAAAATTAAACGTTTTCCACATCAACGGTTATTATACTAGGTATCACACATCTCCCTAGTATGTTAGAACCACCCAAACTTCAAACATCATAGCAAATGGCATTTAGGAGACGAATTCTTTTTAGTTTCTTAGGAATCTTAACTTAGGAAACTAATATTCTCATGTTTGGTACAAGATTTCTAAAAAATATTCCTAGGAAAGTAGGATTCTTAAGAATAATTTTGGGACAAGTTTCCCACCAAAACTTTTCTCTTAGAGGTTATGGGAATCTTGGATTCCCATGCCATAGGAAAAATTTTTAGACATAAAAAGTCAAGTATACCCTTCATTAATGACATAATCGTAATAATGCTAAAATTATTTTATTTTATTTTATACCTTATTTTATATTTTATTTTTGCTAGTTTTTAGTGCTACTTTTTACTTATTCTTAATTTTAAACAAGGAATCATTTTAAATAAATATTCATGAATTATAAGAAGTAATTTAATTATTTTTTTTACTTAAAATAGATAGGGTTATTTTTGGAAAAAATGTTAAGATTCCCATGAAAGTTATATTAGAATAAACGTGAGATTAAAAAAAATTTAAGAAACATTGTTTAACATTCTCATGAATATTTAAGGCCAACCAAATGCATTTGTAATATTTCTAGGAATTATCCTTCCCAAAAAACATATTTTCCAGGAACGAAAAAAGAATCTATCTATCAAACGCCTAGTATGTTTAATGACAGTTTCCCTGATATTAATCAGGGGTTTAGTTCTCTCTATTTACTTCCGTTCCCTCCCAGTGTTATTCTCTTTTCCCAATATCCATATATGGATTACTTGTAACCATTTTATGAATCTATGAGGTGATCCCCACCATTTCAGTAACAGTTTTTAATGATTTTATAACGGTGTGCACACTATTCTCAAGCAATTTTTCTTAGGCCGAAAAGCGTTTTCATACTAAATTTCTTTATCTTTCCTTTTCTTTTAAATCTTACAACCTATACAGGACTTCTTAATTGATCTACAAGAAATATGATAAGACTCATACTTACAACTCTTATGTCATTGACAAATATTTGTGTTGCTCATTAAATGTCCCATATTAAATTGGAATACTTCCTAAAAGCTAGATAAGGTCCATTAGCATGATTTCTTGTTCTTTGACTTGAAGAAATAGACTTGTAATTTTGGTCCTCTTATTTTGATAACTTGAAATTTTGGTCACTCTTATTTAAAAATGAATAATTTAGTCCATCTATATTCATAAAATGTGCAATTTTAGTCCTTTTATCTTTAAGCCAAAATTTCTTAGGTCTATTTCAAGATGTAAAATTCTCTAATTCATAATCTCACAGTTCAGATTGAAGAGTTGTGTCCTGTGAACCTCCCCAAAAAATTTCAATTTGATCTAACAGTGAATGAATCTAAATCTTCAGTTAGACAAAAACTTCTAGGTTCACACTCAAACAAATAAATCAACAAAAAATTTAAAAATGAATAGATACATAGATAAAGATTAAAAACTATAGACTAGCTAGTGATCAATTAATATAACAGTAAAATATCTTTTTCGTCCTTAAATTATTTCTCAAATGTCACTTTAGTCCTTGATTTATTTTTTGTGTCACTTTAATCTTCAAATAATCACATTTTTCGTCAAATCAGTCATCCTTAGCACAAAAAAAAAGATCACTTAAATAATTAATTTGGTGAGTAGAATAATTATTTGAGGACTAAAGTAACATAAAAAATAAATCAATAACTAAAGTGACATTTGAAAAATAATTCAGGGATGAAAAATATATTTAATTCGTAATATAAATTAAAAATGTGGTTTAAATTTATTGTGGACGTTTTCTTTCACAATTGATCAGATTTAAAAAGGATAATGTCATTCCAACCAAAGAAAAAAGGGTAATGTCATATCAATTGAGAAAGACATTAGAGAAATTAAACACTCCAACAATCAATCAACAGAAATTTTCAACAAAAGAACAGATACATAGATAAAGATAAGAAAAAAAAAACACTAGACTAATGATCGATTAATATAAATTAAAATACTCACTGAAATTAATTTTAAACTATGGATTTAATTTACCACCGTGTACAGAGGTTCACACTATTAAGAGTAAAGGAGAATTGATATTTGGTGCCAACGGTAATGTCCCCCTGAAACTAAGAAAACTTGCAATGTCCGTCTTAATCCATTAAAAATTTGGTTAATTAGCTGTAATCTTTGTCTATAGAATTGGCTGTTAATTTAGCATGTACATGATTGCATAAGGTCAATGGTGGGAACTCAAAAGATAATCTTATATAAAGGATGGTTTTGTGTTTATAGCTAAATTGACTTTTAATTTTTCGTTTACTACCAATATGCAATCTGAATGTTAAATTAAAAGAAAATTTTAAATAAAAATTAAATTGACCAAAATCTCATTAAACCATTATGGACATTGCAATATTTTATGTTTAGTGAAGGCATTTCAATTACGGACAAATTTGGGCCACCACAGCCCCCAANTTATGTTAATGAAGGCATTTCAATTACGGACAAATTTGGGCCACCACAGCCCCCAACAATTCATAAACTAAAGTAGAAAGTACTTCAATTGTTTTAAGCCTGTCTTGATCGCAATGTCCTCAATCATAGGTCAGGCACCATTGGGGTAAATTTTCAACAATGTTGAATTTAAGTGTAAGTCTTTCAACTTAGTGAAGACGTAAGCCGATTATGAATAAAAATTGAAATTGAACGAATTTGAATAAGTCATAGAGATTGCAACTTTTTTTTAGTTTAACAGGTCAATTAGGAACTGATTTGGACCACCACAAGCCAGAGAGCAAACGACAAACTACTTCATTTGATTTATTTCACTCTTGGCCATATTGTCTTCATACACAGCACCACTGGTTCCATTACTACAGATTTTCAGAGCAAAGTTGCATTTAAGGGTGAATCTTCAATCTGGCGACTTAGTGCACTGCATTGTTGGATGTTTCCTACATGGCAATGTTGAATTTATCTTCATTTCATACTCTATTGTGTTTGGGTCTAGATCTAAATTGAGTTTATTAGGGGCTAAATCCATTTACTTTAAGTGTTTTGTCTCAAACAAAAAAATTTCACCTTCAAGCACATATGTACTACTACATGGGAAATAGAAGAGGAAGAGAGATGAATAAGTTGGATCATTGAGTTGCACATAATATTTTTTTTCCTCAATTTCTGGTACGTGGCCGGCTTAAATGTGAACTGGGAATAACTTTTATCCATTGTATTTTCATCTCTTTTTAGTTATTTTAAAAATTTTTAAGAATTTTAATTTTGCATTTGAGATTTTAAGTTACAGGTGTCATAAATGGGACATGCAATATAAAGAAGTAACCATTACATATCTTTTTCAATATTATTAGATATAAAATTATTCTTGAACCTTTGCCTAATAACTTAAGCTTTGAAATTAAATGCTTAAACGAATAGAACAAGTAAGTTTTGAGTAGTAGGTAATAACAATTGGTTTGTATTATATAATTATATGCTCTCTTATCTTAAAACTTTTAAAACCTGGGTTTTCTTTTAGTTTGAGGGTATGATTTTACATAATATTTGTGTGTTTTTTTCATTGGTTATCACTATGTAGTATAGTAGTATATATTCATGAATTAGTCAGAGAAAAATTACCAATGGGGATGTAAGTCACTTGGCTGACTTAAATTCCTTTTCCATATACCGAACATAGCCTGGAAGATATCTGCTACTATTTGATACATACTGCAGTTAGTGTAGAGTTTATTGTTGCCTGCCATTTGATTTTGGTATACATTATGCATGAGGGTGATAGCAAGATTCTACTGAAACTTTGTTCTCTGTCTTACTTCAGATATAACTAGGTACTGTGTTTTGTTTTTCCCTTTGGATAGAATGACTTTGTCGAACAATTTGCAAGCTACTATGTGTGTGTGTGTGTGTTTTTTGGTTCTTGGCCCATTGAATAGAATGAATTTATATGCTGTACTACTTGAACCCTAGGTTTAGCAAGCAAGTAAGGTTCAATGTCTACAACACTAGCTTATTTTTATTTTTATTTTTTTTCTATGTACTCCTTGNTCTATATACTCCTTGTTTCATTTATAACAGAATATTGATTCCAACTTATTTGCTTTTATATAGATACGGTTTTGTAATCAGACTGTAGAAGTAGATGCATATTTTATTCTCTTCAAAGTTTTGCTTCTAGATATGTACTATTTTAAATTAGGGTCTTTGTTTATGGAAGACTACATTTATTTATTTATTTATTTTCTGCATAAAGTAAATAAAATTATTAGTATGGATTACTTTATATGCTTGTCCCTAGAGTAGAAGGGAGAAAACTCAAATAGGGTTCTTGAAGGTAACCATAAGATATATTATGTGTGTAATATTTAGGATCAGTTTGTTTTGGTTATTTCTTGTTTTTATTTTCAGTGAAAATAGAAAATAAGTTTAAAAATGTGTTTAGTTGAGTTTAATAAAAATATTTTGCCGAAAATATTTCTTAAATTGAGTCTAAATTTGAAAATGTGAAAAAGTTATTTTTAGTATTTTTTAATGTTTGAAAATAAAAAAATAAAAATACGGTGACAATTTTAAAATTATAATAAAACAATTGAAAAGTGGTGGCAATCTTCTTGTAATTATAATGAAAACGGGTTTTAAGTGAAACATTCTTCTCTTTGTCCACAATAGGCAAGTGTTCTTCTTTTTGTGCAGTTCGAGCTTCGTGAACCAGAAGCAAGCAAGACAAGGCAACAGAGTTTGAGTTTTTGTGCTTTGCTCTAGGCTTTTGCTAATTAGTCACTTTATCCAGTCCATTTGCCTTGGCACATATATTGATTTAATGGGCAGGCTGCTACAGCTTTCTTACTAGTACTTGCAGGTTTCTGATTGAGCAGTAAAGTCCTCTAATGTCTGTTAGTGTCCTGCATGTCTGCTAGCTATAAATTACGAGTTTCTGGTTATTGAACATCTGAAATCCTTACGCAAATTGATTTTTCACTTCCTTTTATTTATTTCTGGTAAAAGGGGAAGAAATGAAGAGAAACAAATTTGTACTTGGATGTATGATTTGTTTGCCAATATCTTTCAGAAAAATCAGTTTCAACCTTATATATGAACTCCATGTTGTTGCAGCATAGAGTTATTAGAATTTCTGAGATGTGCTCAATCAACTTTAATGTCAAACAGGAAAAGCTAATTACAATTAAGCATAACATTTCATTACAATATGATATGAAGTAATCATCTCCTTTATTCTTGCAAAACTTTGATAAATATTAAATTTATGATGACGAGTTTTGCCCAAGGTTGCATTCTAGGTATTTTTTTCAATATTTCAGATTATTGTTACTGACTCAATGAAGTATCTGTTTGATATTTTCTTAGTGTAAAGCGCATGCTAGTAGTTTTTTCTTCCTTTTTTTCTTTTTTTTGACTCCAGACCTCTACAAATTAATTGTTCTGTTCAGATCAAAAAATGTGAATGTGGTTGATTTTTGTTTCTCATGTAATTCATAAATATGATAATCTCTAGTATTTTCATACATATTTATTAAAATTCCATTGTGTTTATTTGCTTTCACATCTAAGTGATGGATTAGGTCCATTAGGATATGTACAAGATCCTATTGGCACGCATGATGCATCCTTGCGAGGCCATATAAAGTACAATCCTTAACCTTTAGATATTTAAGAGATGTGAGGTGCTCAATATGATCTAGTGATTGAAGATTTAGATGTTTGCTAATATGTAATGAAGTCAGTGATGCCAATTTATTTAGGCCTGTCTGGGGTGAGAGATTTATGCAATTATCTATGGAAAGTGACTGGAGTTTTGGAGCTGGCAATATTCCTTCAAGAAAAGACACCAGTTGTGTCTGCTTTAGTTTTGGTTGAAAAACAGATTTACTTGAGTTGGCCATTCTTTGGTAAAGCATCAGATAACTTGACCCTTTTACTTGAGTTGCTTTGAAGTTTGAATAAACATAAGTACATAACAGTAGCGTCTCTAAAATTTAACCAGTTAATAGACATAATCAATTTTAGCATTCCATCTAACTGTACTGGAAAACCATGTTTGGCAGGGGACTTTAATTGCTTTGGCATCCTTCTCATTAGGGAAATTGGTGAACCAGCTGAAATCAGCAGCCTTGTTGAGTCCCATTGCCTATTTGAGCCACATGAACACTGCACTTGGAGTTGTTGCTGCCAGGTCCTTTGTCGGTAGGTACATAAGCTAATCAATAATCCTCTTAATTACAAGTATCCTTGAACCATATACTTGAAATGCTTGGTTTTGTTAACAGGTCACCACCCTTTTTGGTCTTGCCGAATTTAATCCCAAAGGGTAAGTAACAACATTGAAATTCGCCTCCTTATACGTTATAACTCCATGAAGCTTTCAATCTAATCAAAAGCTCTCCTTGACAATTCCTTTGACTAGGTTACCTGTTGCTGCCTTTATCTAGTCTCTTTGTGCTTACCCGGGCATGGACTGCTATGACTTGTTAATTGCACTTACTGGAATAAAGTCTTTGCCCAAACTTTATGCAACAGAGTTTTAATCAATCTCACAAACTAGAATTATATTTTATAGAAATAAAATTTCTATAAAATATGTACAATTTGGCTATTTCATGGTCAATTTGGCTAGAGCATCCTCCAAAGAAACCTTTGCTTGCATAGGTGGTAGAGCAGTGTTTTGGTGGTTTTTCCAACAGAAGTTTGGATGATGTCTCCACCCCGGATTATAGGTGTTCGAATAAGGGTCATTATGTCTGTTCTGATTCCCCACATATTTTGCTTCCTCAGCCTGAGATGTAGAGAATGGGTTGCCCACTTGGCAATCTGTACTACCATGAGGACCTCCACAATGGTCACAATTTTTAGGAGGTGGCTAGATGACATTTACATTCCGGACGGTCAACTGCTTAGCTAGTGAGTCAATTTTTGCAAATAAAGCAGTAAAGGCGTCAACCTCATGAACCCCAAGCACCTTTCTTGAAGTGGACCTCTCAGTAGGCCACTGATAGGCATTGGTAGCCATATCTTCTAGCACGTCATGGGCAGCTTCATATGTTTTTCTCATCAAAGACCCACTAGCAGCGGCATCAATTATGGCCTTGGTGGAATTTAGTAACCCATTATAAAAAGTCTGCAACTGCAACCAGTCAGGGAGTCCATGGTGAGGACATCTATGAAGCAACTCTTTGTACCTTTCCCAAGCCTCCTGAAGTTACTCATTATCCAATTGATAATATGTTGCAATGTCGTTTCGGAGCTTGCCGGTCTTAGCTGGTGGGAAAAATTTTGCCAAGAATTTTTGGGCCAAAACGTCCCATGTGGTGATGGTGCCTGTTGGCAAAGACTGAAGCCAAACCTTGGCTCTATCCCGTAATGAGAAACGAAATAGGCGGCGGCGAATAGCATCACTGCCAACCCCGTTGTGCTTGAAAGTATCACAGATCTCCACGAACCCGGAAAGATGAGCATGAGGGTCTTCACTTGCTAATCCACTGAATGAGGCTGACTGGACCATGTGGATGACAGCTGGTTTAATCTCAAAAGAGTTCGCTTCAATAGCCGGTCGCCTTATACCCGAATTGGTATCCGTGATGAAAGGTAGAGCATAATCACGGAGTGCCTTTGGAGGATTTTCTTCTGCCATTGTGTTTGTTAAAACTCTGGTAGACGCTTTTCTTGCCTTTCTATTTTTTTGACAGGTCTTCTCTATCTCAGAATCAAGTGGGATTAGAGAACTGCTTCCAGAATTTCTCATACACCAAAAGAAAAACTCCTGAAAGTCTCAAACAATAAAACAATTAAATAGATCTGTGAAAATAAACGATTAGAGTAAAATCAAGATCACTGAGTATCGATATTGATAACAAATTAGTCCCCGGCAACGGCGCCAAAAACTTGTTGTGAGAAATCTTAACGCAAGTGTACGTTATCGTTTTGTAAGTAATAAGATGAATAAGATTTATCGTTCCCACGAGGACTAATGTACCAACTACCAAAATTTGGTTAGCCTTAACTTTATCTAATCAGTCGATATGGAGAGATTTCAATGAAACAACTTAAAATAGAATAAAAACAAGTAAACCAGAAAAATAGCAAATTAAACCAGAAAAAAGTGATAGAATTTATCAAGAGAGAAAACATCTAGGGCTTTTGATTTCACCATAGCTATTCCGATTTGTTATTCCTAATTCATTAACCAAGAACACTCTTCCTAATTGCTAGCCAAGAACCCTAAATTATTTATTAGCCTTTCCCAAGGTCAAACAAAAGTATTTCTAAGTTATGAACCCACGATATTCCTATGTGAATTGCAAACAACCTAGAAATTCACTTAATTCTATGGTTCTTTTTAAATAGCCACACAGGCCATGGAGGTATATTCCTATCTTACATGCAACTTATGTTCTTAATCTCTATGATCTTTAATTACAAATTACCTCCCAGTCTCATTGTAATTATCTAATCAACTAATTGGTAATCAAGCAATTAGAAGCATGAAGATTTGAGAAGAAGAAGACAATTTAATAAAGGAGTTCTTGAATTAAAGAAATAGAAAATAACAAATCATCCTAGCTAGGCTACATCATAACCCTAGAAGGGAATTTAGTTCATAGCAAAAAGGAAGAACAAAGTAAAATTAAATCTAGACATGGTTCAAAGGGAAGAAGAATAAAAACTCTTAAGAGAAGCCCCAATCTTGTTGTGCCCTTCTCCAATCCTTGTTTTTGCTCTCCTTCTTGCCTCCAAAAAGTCCAGAAAAGAATCCCCTAAACAATCCCTAAAAGTTCCTATTTATACTCTCTGTAAAAGTCCTAAAGAAACTAAAGAAAAAGGGCACGTGTTCAGAAAAATCGCACGGGCGCCGCGGCTCTGGATTTTGGGCGCCGCGGTGCTGCCTCCCTGCCCAAAAACACCAATTTTCTCTGCGCGTGAGCGCCGCAGCGCTGAGTTGCTGTCCCACTTTTAAATTTCATGCTCCAGGCGCCGCAGCTCTAGGTTTTGGGCGCCACAACTCTTGAATTCTGGTCTAGAAACTTCCCAATTCTTCAATTCGTCATTTTAACCTATGAAACCTACAATTTAACATAAAACATCCCATTAGATGATGATTAATCTCAATAAACAACCAAATAATTAAGTAAAAGAGATCTAAAGAGTGGGTATAAAACCCACTCAACAATGCTTTTCTTGAATGTTATTTTTCTGTTTTAGGTAAAAATTGTTGTCTCAATTATTCAAGGGTTGATTTATTTTTGATGAATGAGCCTCAGCCAACATCAACAAAGAACATGGTACATTTGGCTCAAATTAAGATTTCTCCATCTAGTTACCTTGTCCATTACTATTACAGTTCATTTAATTAATCATATATAACTCAATTGAGAAGCTTTTTTTGCAATCTTATGAGAACTTGCTGTTGTGAGAAATCTTAACGCAAATGTACGTTATCGTTTTCAAGTAATAAGATGAGATAGAGTTATCGTTCCCACGAGGACTAATGTATCAACTACCGAAATTGGTTTAACCTTAATTTTATCTAATCAATCAATATGGAGAGATTTTCAAGAAACAACTAAAATAGGGTGAAAACAAACTTAAACCAGAAAACTAACAATCTAAACCAGCAAAATAATAGAATTATCAAGAGAAAAATATCTAGGGCTTTTGATTTTACCATAGCTATTCCGATTAGCTATAACCATGAACAATCTTCTTATTTGCTAGCCAAGAACCCTAAATTATTTGTTAGCCTTTCCCAAGGTCAAACAAAAGTATTTCTAATTTATAAACCCACGATATTCCTATGTGAATTGCGAACAACTTAGAAATTCACTTAATTCTATGGTTCTTTTTAAATAGCTACACAAACCATGGAGATATATTCCTATCCTACATGCAACCTATGTTTATAATCTCTATGATCTTTAATTACAAATTACCTTCCAGTCTCATTGTAATTATCTAATTAACTAATTGGTGATCAAGCAATTAGAAGCATGAAGATTTGAGAAGAAGAAGACAATTTAATAAAGGAGTTCTTGAATTAAAGAAATAGAAAATAACAAATCATCCTAGCTAGGCTACATCATAGCCCTAGAAGGGAATTTAGTTCATAGCAAAAAGGAAGAACAAGGTAAAATTAAATCTAGACATGGTTCAAAGGGAAGAAGAATAAAAACTCTAAAGAGAAGCTCCAATCTTCTTGTGCCCTTCTCCAATCCTTGTTTTTGCTCTCCTCCTTGCCTCCAAAAAGTCCAGAAAAGGATCCCCCAAAGAATCCCTAAAATTTCCTATTTATACTCTCTCTAAAAGCCTTAAAGAAACTAAAGAAAAAGAGCACGTGTTTAGAAAAATCGCACGGGAGCCGCGGCTCTTGATTTTGGGCACCGCAGCACTGCCTCTCTGCCAAAAAACACCAATTTTCTCCGTGCGTGAGTGCCGCAGCGTTGAGTTGCTGTCCTGCTTTTAAATTTCATGCTCTAGGCGTCACAGCTCTGGGTTTTGGGCACCGCAGCGCTTGAATTCTGGTCTAGAAACCTCTCAATCCTTCAATTCTTCATTCTAACCTATGAAACCTACAATTTAACATAAAACATCCCATTAGATGATGATTAATCTCAATAAACAACCAAATAATTAAGTAAAAGAGATCTAAAGAGTGGGTATAAAACCCACTCAACACTTGCAGCTGTTAGATATGGGGTTTTGGCAAAATTCAACTATGAGAGACTAGACTATAATACTATGCATTATGGGGAAGCATTTCCTCCCCTTTTTAACCTCTCCAACATTCCCCATAACCTCCCTCTCTTTATCAGCTATGGGGGCCAAGACGCTCTTTCAGATGTTCATGATGTTGGGAATTTGCTTTATAGCCTTAAGTTACATGATGTGGATAAGCAAAGTGTTCAGTTCATCAAGATTATGCTCATGCTGACTACATTATAGGGGTCAATGCCAAGAATCTATTGTACAATCCTATTATTGCATTTTTCAGGCTCCAATTTGATACTTGATGGACAAGAGAGCTAAGTTTCTAGATCTTCATCTTACAAAGTGTTAAGCTGTATGATAGAGAATTCATGTATTAGGCTATCATCAACTAAGATGTATTTGAATTATCCAGTAAATTTTAGCTAATGGTGAATTACAAGTGATAACAAATGCTTTAGTAGTGGAAAAAAATGATTATCAACATATTCTATTGTCTTATACTACAAAGGTTGGATTTAACAATAATATTGTCTTATTAAATTTTTTAATTACAATTCATATTAATGTTTTAGGAAAAAGAAAAACTCTTCCAATTTATCACAAAAATATTGTCACAAAATCACATTGACAAAATTACATGCAATTGTAAAAGTGATCTAAAAAAACAAAAACAAAAAAAAAGATGCAAGAGTAATACTATGTGAGATTTTCTTGCATATGTAGGGTTTCTAAGCTACACAAATCAAGGATAGCAAACTAGCTATTCTTTTTGTATATATATATATATATGGAGATAAATTATCTAAAACCTTATTGAAAATAGATGTGAAATGAATATAAAATATAGGCTTAATTGCAACTTTGGTCATCCTATTTTAACAACTTGAACTTTTTGGTCTTTCTTTTTCAAAAATGAATTATTGAGTCCATCTATATTCATAAAATGTACAATTTTGATTTTTTTTTTTTATCTTTAAGTCAAAATTTTTACGTTTATTTTAAGATGTAAAGTTCTCTGATTCACAATCCCACCATTTAAATTGAAGAGCTACATCTTGTAAACCTTCCCACTAAATTTCAGTTTGATTTAACGGTGAATGAGTCTAGTTCTTCAGTTAGATGAAAAATTATGATTTTGATATTTTGGGCTAAGTCCCACCGTTAGATCGAGCTAAAATTTAGTGGAGAGGTTCATAAGACGTAGCCCTTCAATTTGAACGGTGAGACTATGAATCAAAGAACTTTATATCTTAAAATAAACCTAAAAATTTGACATAAAGACAAAATGACCAAAATTGTATATTTTATGATTATAGAGGGACTCAATAGTTTATTTTTAAGGAAGGGAGACCAAAAAGTTCAAGTTGTTAAAATAAGATGACCAAAATTGCAATTAAGCCTAAAATATATTAACCAAACATGTTTTCATAATTTTCATACCAAACGTATTTTCATGATTTTCATTTTCTAGAAATAGTTTTCAGCTTTGTAAACTACACATGTTTTCTAAAATTTAGAAACTAAAAATAAAAATGTATGTCACGAAATAAAAATTGAAAATAGAAATAAGAAAACATATCTGAAAGCAGACATACCCTGATTGTGCTAAAAAGATTATGGTGTGCTTTGTAAATCCACCACCAAAATTGTAATGGAGCCATTTGAATCAAACCTTAAATGCATCCTCTTTTCTCTTGCCACCTTTTACAATATAGAAATTTCTCAAATTATGATTGTCACTATTCTAAATTAGCACATGTATTTGTTTTCTATTTGACATTTGTTCTAAATTTTCTCTTTTGATCCGTTTGTTTTTTTCTTTCCCCTAATATTGATAAAAGCTTTAAATTCTCTTTCGGGTATGGTTGAGGTAACAAAAATAATAAATAAATGTTCTATAGCACTTGAAAAAAAGAGTGGGATTAGACCATGTTTACATGCTTCCTAAAATTCTAATAAGATCATAATTTGGAAACTACTAAANATAAAAATTGAAAATAGAAATAAGAAAACATATCTGAAAGCAGACATACCCTTATTGTGCTAAAAAGATTATGGTGTGCTTTGTAAATCCACCACCAAAATTGTAATGGAGCCATTTGAATCATACCTTAAATGCATACTCTTTTCTCTTGCCACCTTTTACAATATAGAAATTTCTCAAATTATGATTGTCACTATTCTAAATTAGTGCATGTATTTGTTTTCTATTTGACATTTGTTCTAAATTTTCTCTTTTGATCCGTTTGTTTTTTTCTTTCCCCTAATATTGATAAAAGCTTTAGATTCTCTTTCGGGTATGGTTGAGGTAACAAAAATAATAAATAAATGTTCTATAGCACTTGAAAAAAAGAGTGGGATTAGACCATGTTTACATACTTCCTAAAATTCTAATAAGATCATAATTTGGAAACTACTAAACCAATTCCAATGGGTGATCCAATAGGATTTTGTACACTGTGCCGCGCAACCCCGCTCGCTCACACATTGGCACAGGGGCCTAATGATTTATATAGATGGGAGTACTAGGATAATAAATGTTATCTACAAAAATGTGTTCTATAAAATCAATCAAAGAGGTATGATATAAATTCTAATCTATACTACGTGTAAATATACTTGAAAGCACAAAAAAAAAATGTAGTAATATATTTCTTAATTATTTCTATGTTACAATTTCAAGTAAACAATCATGTGGTGAGGTCTCTGTAGAAGATGCTAACAATGGCGGTTCAAATTCTCAATTTGTTTTATAGTCTTCCATAAGAATTGTGGATTCATGATTAATACTTTTCACGTATTCAATTTATGCATGGAATTATGTAATCTATTCTTAATAGAATAAATGACATGGAGTTATAAAAACTCATGCTCTAAGCTAGAGGTTGTCAGACACCCTATTCCATGCTACCACGATGCCGGCCTACGCATTGGTGCGAGGGGTTGTGTTAGATTTATATATTTAACATGAAAAAAAAATTGTTAAAGGATTTTGTTTATTTTTAGTAAACTTTTTATTTTTTATATGAAAATGTGTTTATGTTTTTAAATGCTTATGACACTAATTATTTTTTATTTTTATAAAATTTATCAATGGTAATCAAATAATTGGGATGTGACATTTATTCTTAATAGGAAAAGAGCCATTAATTACATGTCCCATTTAAAGATAAACAAAGACAACAATTTAATTTGGGGTAGTTGATTTTTGGGATATGATGGGTAT
Source organism: Cercis canadensis (assembly GCA_003255065.1). NCBI lineage: Eukaryota > Viridiplantae > Streptophyta > Magnoliopsida > Fabales > Fabaceae > Cercis > Cercis canadensis. Next base: position 179,995 of record QAOA01008326.1, read on the forward strand.
GGGAACCAAATCATTTTACATTGGGGGTCAATGCTTTATCCATAAAGCGTTACTATGTTTATCTAGGTAATCAATATAGGAAACTCTCTTCGATCAATGAAGAAATTTGGAATTCTCTTATAAAATACAGTAAAATATAGAATACTTTTGTGATATTTGAATGAAAAATAAATGTCCTACCATTATACACGGGGTTATTCTTGTTATAACCCCACTTTAAATCTATACAAAGTAATAATAGTAATTGGATGACAAGGGTACTTTAATTAGGTTACAGTTCCTCTATTGTATTTAAATATAAATAGGTTGAAATGAGTAGAGGTTGGGTAATTGATAATTGAGACGGAAAGAAAAAAGAAATGAAAATCAAAATTATAACTAGGTTTAAGTATGGTTTTAGAGGAAAAGAATGGGGTTAGACCATGGGTACAAGTTTCCTAAAATTCTAATGAGATTATAATTTGGATAGTTACAAAACTAACCCCAACGGGTGATTCAATAGGATTTTCTATAACAATTGGAAAAAGAATGTGATTAGACAATGTGGACAAATTTTTAAAAATTCTAATAGAACTATAATTTGGATAACCATTAAACCAACTCCAACGGGTAATCCAATAAGATTTCCTATTTCGTGTTGTCTTTCACTGCCCACGCATCAGCGTGTGGCCAAGTACTAGTTCATAAACTAAAGCAGAAAGTACTTCAATTGTTTTAAGCCTGTCTTAATCGCAATGTCCTCAATCATAGGTCAAGCACCATTGGGGTAAATTTTCAACAATGTTGAATTTAAGTGTAAGTCTTTTAACTTAGTGAAGACTTAAGCCGATTATGAATAAAAATTGAAATTAAACGAATTTGAATAAGTCATAGACATTGCAACTTTCTTTTAGTTTAACAGGTCAATAAGGAACTAATTTGGATCACCACAAGCCATAGTGTGAACGAGAAACTGCTTCATTTGATTTATTTCACTCTTGGTCATATTGTCTTCATACACAGCACCACTGGTGCCATTACTAGAGACTTTCAGAGCAAAGTTGAATTTAAGGGTGAATTTTTCCATCTATAGCGACTTAGTGCACTGCATTATTGGATATTTCTTACACGACAAGGTTGAATTTATCTTTATTTCTCACTCTATTGTTTTTTGATAATTTTTTCTTAAAAAGTCCATTTGTTTTGAGGGAAAATAATTTTTTTTTATATTTCTACAAAAAAAAAATTCAAAATGTTTTATTGTTTGTTTCACTAAAAATAATTTTCGAGAATTTTTTTTCCCATTTTACAAGAAAGTTTCATAAAAAAAAAATTATATTAGTTTAATATCTTTATGTGAACTAAATTGTAAACCTATAGTAGTGTGCCAGTAAATGAAGTCACTTTCACCCCTGAAGAACAGTAGCAGATAATCATGTGAACACTTTTAAATTTTTAGAAAAAGAGTTATTGCCTATTAATGAAGATAAAATTCCAAGTGTTGCAGCAGCAATTTGATGTCTAACCTTATCTGATTGAAAAAAATGAAACTGACAATGATGATGGTATTGATTTATTGAAATTTTGACCATAAATCAAAAGGCAGTAGCAACAAACAAAGCAATAATAATAACATTGAATTAAAAACTAAAACAACTAAACTTACAAATATTTAAAAAAAAAATCATTTCAAATCATGTCCTGTGANCAGCAATTTGACGTCTAACCTTATCTGATTGAAAAAAATGAAACTGACAATGATGATGGTATTGATTTATTGAAATTTTGACCATAAATCAAAAGGTAGTAGCAACAAACAAAGCAATAATAATAACATTGAATTAAAAACTAAAACAACTAAACTTACAAATATTTAAAAAAAAAATCATTTCAAATCATGTCCTGTGAGAAGCAAATGCTGGATGTTAAGAAAATAACTGTTACAATAACAATAAATTGGAAGTCTAGTTGTCACAGAGAAGAACTCTTCACTCTGCATTCATCATTTCATTGCATTAATTCATGTTGCTAAAGAAACCTTGAGGGTGGAGAGTGCCCTATGGCCCACCTATCTATTCCTCAACCACATTTGAATATTCTCCAAAATTCTAAAAAATATCTAAACCGAAAAAGGGACATTGGGATTGAGATGACCCCTTCAGACAACCAACCAGGTAAAAGAGGTAGAAAAATTGCGTGGTGGACCAGAGCAACCTCTACTCTAACTTCACTCATCAATGGCTGGACACAAGCTCCAAACAGATTCTCTTATCCAAAAGACAGGCTAATTGACTAGGCATCTCAATATCACAACACAATCAAAACTGAAGATTATCTCAAGTCAATTTCTCTTTCACTTGTGAAACCGTTCATCTCAATCAACAAAGAGAGAAAGAGACAAATTTCTTAGACATGACACTTCCGGGTCATGCAAGTAACGTGTTAATGTGGCTTGAATTAGTGATGGTGCGTCATGCGCAATGAATCTTCCTACACGTTATCATGGCCAGACCATAGAAATGCTAGAAGACAAAATGTGAAAAGAGGAATTAGGTGCTTTCCATTAGCCAACTACTTGTAGTTGATATCAATTGCCATTCAGTTGAAACAGTCAAATTGAAAGACTTCTGTTGTCAATTATGTTATAAATGTGGCAAGGAAATTTTCATTGTCTTTGTTTAAGCCAAGTCTATGTTGTTCTGATTTTACTTGAGGTCAATTGAGAACAACACAAGTGAATATTTCTCCTTTGCCTAATCAATTGAATAGATTAAAAATAATATTTTAAAACATATGAAATGAAATGTAACAGAAGGCAGAAGATTGCATCAACTGTTGGTTGGATACTATAAATACTCATGACTTGTGTAGTGCTTGATATTGGAAACCTACTTTTAGTCCAAACCAAATACAAAAGTATGGGCTTCTATTCTCAATTACTGTCTCATTTTGCCTTATTGATTATCCCCATAATGATCAAATATTTTTCTTTTCAAGGAGAATCATTCACTCCAAGCATTACCACAGACAAAGATGCCTTAATCTCATTCAAGTCTCAATTGAGTAGTGATCCTCCTCACCCATTATCTTCATGGGACCACAACTCATCACCCTGCAATTGGACTGGTGTCTTCTGCAACAATCGTGATAACAGAGTTGTTGCCCTAAATCTTTCTGGCTTACGACTCTCTGGTCACATAAACCCTCATATTGGTAACCTTTCTTTCCTCCATTCACTCCAACTCCAAGATAACCAATTTACAGGAGCAATTCCTGATCAAATTGGTAATCTATTTCGCTTGCGAGTTTTAAACATAAGCTCTAACAGGATCGAAGGGATGCTTCCTTCTAACATCACTCACTTGACTAAGCTCCAGGTGCTCGACTTATCATCTAACAAGATTGTAAGTCGAATTCCTGAAGACATTAGCCTCTTGACAAATCTTCAAGTCCTGAAATTGGGAAAGAATAACCTCTATGGTACTATCCCTCCATCTCTAGGAAACATTTCATCTCTCACAAACATCAGTTTTGGCACAAACACTCTAGGTGGTAGGATTCCAAGTGATTTGGGTCGGCTCAAGAATCTAATTGAGCTTGATCTCACTATTAATAATCTCACTGGGACAGTTCCACCATCTATATATAACTTATCTTCCTTGGTTAACTTAGCCTTAGCTGCCAATGAATTGTGGGGTGAGATGCCTCAAGATGTTGGTGACAAGCTTCCTAAGCTCCTAGTGTTCAATTTCTGCTTTAATAGATTCACTGGTAGAATTCCAGGATCCTTGCACAATCTCACCAACATAAGAGTCATCCGCATGGCTGCCAACATGCTGCATGGAACTGTGCCACCAGGTCTAGGGAATCTTCCTTTCCTTCGCATGTATAACATAGGGTTTAATAAGATTATCAGCTCAGGTGATAGAGGTATTGAGTTCATTACTTCTTTCACAAACAGCACCCAGTTGAACTTCCTTGCAATTGATGGCAATCAGCTGGAAGGTGTAATTCCAGAGAACATTGGCAATCTATCCAAGGTTCTCTCAAAATTATACATGGGAGGGAATAAAATCTATGGCACCATACCCGCCTCTATCAGTCGCCTTAGTGGCTTGAGTTTGTTAAACTTGAGCTATAATTCAATCTCAGGAGGAATCCCATCTGAGTTAGGCCAATTGAAGGAACTGCAAAAGCTCAGTTTGGCTGGAAATCCGATTTCAGGAAGTATTCCAAAATCCCTTGGTAGTCTCGGAAAGTTAAACCTAATTGATTTGTCAGGAAACGAACTTTCGGGTCAAATACCTATTTCTTTTGGGAATTTTCAAAACCTTCTCTCCATGGACTTATCCAACAACAAGCTCAATGGAAGCATACCCAAAGAAATACTCAATCTCCCAACTCTAAGCAGTGCTTTGAATTTGTCTAAGAACTTCTTAAGTGGATCTTTGCCTGATGAAATTGGGAACTTGGCCAGTGTTGCTACTATTGACTTCTCCAACAACCATTTGTCTGGTAACCTCCCCAGCTCAATCAAAAACTGTTTGAGCCTTGAAAATCTATTCTTGGCCAGAAACATGTTTTCAGGTTCCATTCCACAAACTTTTGGAGAAGTGAAAGGCTTGGTGACTCTGGACCTGTCCTCTAACCATTTCTCTGGCTTCATTCCAATAGAACTTGAAAACCTCAAAGCCCTTCAGTTCTTGAACCTCTCTTACAATGATTTAAAAGGAGACATTCCCAGTGGTGGACTTTTCCAAAATCTCTCTGCTGTTCATCTAGAAGGAAATAAGAAACTTTGTTTTCACTTCCCATGTTTGTCTCAAGACCGTGGAAGAAAGCTAGTCAGAATTTATGTCATCATAGCTGTTTTGCTGACATTGATGCTTTCTTTCACAATATGCTTGGTGTTGTACATGAAGAAAAGAAAACCAAAGGTGACAGCACCATCTGAACAGCTAAAGCCACAGCATCTATTGGTCTCTTATGATGAACTTCGTTTGGCAACTGAGAATTTCAGCCAAGAAAATTTAATAGGAAGTGGAAGCTTTGGATCGGTATATAGAGGCCATCTAAATCAGGGAATTGCTGTTGCAGTGAAAGTCCTTGACATTTTAAGAACTGGTTCTTTGAAGAGTTTCAATGCAGAATGTGAGGCTTTGAGAAATCTAAGGCATCGAAATTTGGTTAAGCTTATCACAGCATGCTCAAGCATAGACTTCAATTGCAAGGAATTTCTTGCTCTGGTTTATGAGTTCCTATGTAATGGCAGCTTGGAAGATTGGATTAAGGGAAAGAGAAAGCATGCAAATGGAAATGGGTTGAATCTTATGGAGAGGCTGAATATGGCTATCGATGTTGCATGTGCATTGGAATACCTTCATCATGACAATGAAATTCCTATTGTGCATTGTGATTTGAAGCCCAGCAACATTCTTTTGGATGAAGATATGATGGCAAAGATAGGGGACTTTGGATTGGCTAGGTTGTTGATTGAAAGATCAAGTGGTCAAGTATCAATTAGCTCTACTCATATCCTTAGAGGTTCAATTGGTTACATACCTCCAGGTTAGTAAGCTGACAACTTCCTCTTCAAATTGGTAAATTACAGTTTGCCAAATTATTTCCCCTAAGGCATTAATATTCACATGATTATGAATCTATCATACACATTCTAACATTAGTATTTGAGGTTGAATTACTGTTTAGTTTGCTGAAATTAGCTTGATTTTTGAATTTTGTTCTTGAAAACTTTTGAATGGGTCCTTAAAAGGTTCTAAATTTTCAGTTAGATTTAAGTTAAAATGAAGCTGTGCATTAGATATTCAGTTAATTGTTAAATTTTACCCTCAAATTTTTTATTTGAAATTCAAATGGAATCACGTATTCTTTAGTGATATTATAAAAATTTATTTGAAATTTTAATTTTTGGTGATGAATTGGAAAAAGTGAATTTTTTAATGACAAAAGCTGAAAAAGGATCTAATTTGTAATGATTCAAACAGTAATTTAGCCCAATTTAAAAAATAAAAACTAGTTGTTGCTTTCATGTTTAGTTAACAACCTTATGATATATAAAATAACTTCTAATGCAGAATATGGCTGGGGAGAAAAACCATCGATAGCTGGAGATGTATACAGTTTTGGAATTGTGTTGCTAGAACTCTTCACTGGGAAGAGTCCAACAAATGATAGCTTTACAGGAGGCATAAGCCTAACAAGTTGGGTAAAGTCAGCATTCCCACACAGGATTCTGAAAGTCATAGACCCTCAATTGCTAACACATGCAGATGCAGATGTTGTTTATGATTATGAGAATTCCCAAAATCCAAACCTACAATTTGATTGTCTAGCTGCAGTTCTTGGAGTTGGGCTATCCTGCATTGCAGATTCTCCAGATGAACGCATTTGCATGAGAGATGTTGTTCGCAAATTAAAAGCGTCCAAAGATATTCTGTTGAAAGTAACCAATATTAAGAATCCTTCCAAGGATTAGTTTGAAGTTTGAACCAATTTAGGAAGTTTAACAGATATATATTGCCAAAGTTATTTGGTTTTTTACAATGTAATATGAATTATTAACATATACCTACCAGTTTTACAGTTAATTAGTATGTACTTATACATGTTCATCTAGGATGGAGAAAAAAGTTTCCTATATTATTATGTTAGATCCCAAAAACTAAAATTCATGTGTTATCTTCGGTCTTCACATTTATAAGTCTATGAAATATAACATGAAAATAAAAGATTGCTATATATTTATCTAACAAGTGAATGAGACACACAATTTGATTAAAAAAAGAAATAAATGGAATTGATGACTTAAAACATTCATGTGTTATGTTCGGTCTTCATCAACAAAATGTTTCTAGCCATTTTACATATGGTATAATTTTTTTCTAGATTAAAATGTGAGACAATTAAAAAGAATGGATATAGACAATAGAATTATAAAATAGCATACTTTAATTGCTAGTCGTTGATACACAATTGTAATCTTGGAATGTCAAAACATTAACCACTATGCGTTTCTCACAAGTTGGATTTTTCATGAGAATTATCGTTGGAATTTGGTTTTTGGGATGGAATTTTTCTTTTTTGGACATTCCTACGATATATGGAATCCTTTAAATGTCAATGCGCACTGTTTTGCTTGAGGCCTTTTTTTCAGAAAATTCAAAATTTAACCGTTTCATTAATGGGGGGATTTTTTTTTTTAACAGATTCCAAAGGTATATTACGTTGGAATTCAAAAATCCTTATACCAAACGCCCCTAAATGCCCATATGCACCATTTCATTAACTCTTTCAAATATTTTTTATTTTTAAACTGATATCCAGTGATATATTCCGTTGCAATCCTTAAAACATTATACGGTTATACCCCTTTCCTCCTCACTTTTCTTCATCTTCTCTCCATTTCCAAATTTTCTCTCTTCCCCTCCCCCTCCAACCTTTGAGGTGCGGCTGTTTGCACCCATTTCCGATTACTCCAGCGTGATTCCAGCGACGTGGAAGGCGTTGCAAGGCATGCTTCCTTAGGTAAGTGTACATCTAATCCCAAACCCAAATCCCCATTTCCCCCTTTTCACTTTGATTTGAGTTATTGTGTTAACTATTTTGTTTTAATTGGTAGATTGAAGTTATAATGATATGTATAAGTAATTAGATTGTATAATTACAAATTGGATGCATGATTGTTAAGGTTAAGGTTTAGATTGATTCCGAAAATGAGATAGCCAAATTGACAATGTGTGGATTTTATTTTGTTAAATTTGTTTGGGGGTTTTTGATGTATGGGTGGTTTGAGGTTGTTTTATGATTTTTATGTATGTTTTTGATGGATTATGGATTTTATTTTGTTTTCCCATTTATTTATGAGTGCTTAAGTCTGTCTGGCTACCTTGATAATTGTCATATTAGACATTTAACTGGGTCCATGTAAAGTTTGATTTTCTTCATGAGAATGATCCCACAAAGGAGGATTATACCACAGAGGATGATATACAGAAGAATGTAGTTAGGCTTTTTGTATATATTGTTATCCTCACTTTTACAGCACAAACATCAGGAACAACTGTAACGTTTGTGATTATAGAAGGATGGGTTGTTACTGTTGCATCTGTTGGTGATTCCCATTGCATACTAGAACCTTCTGAAGGTGGAGTTTACTATTTGTCAGCAGATCATAGGCTAGAAACCAATGAAGAGGAGTAAGTTGCTAATCCAATGTTTTCTTTTGATCAACTTTTTGGAATTGTGCCATCACACAAAGTAGCCTCATCTTTTTTCTCTTTTACCAGAAGGGTGCGTATCACCTCAAGTGGGAGTGAGGTGGATCGGTTGAATGCTGGTGGAGGTGTAGAGGTATATTTTCTTTTCATTGTGCTCCCAACATCCTTGTCCCAAACGCATACACAAATGACAAAGGAACTGGAAATGTTGTGCTTGTATGTGATGCATCTAGTATTTTTCATTTATGATGCAAGTTAGTTAGACTACATAATCAGAAAATAAGAGGCAGCCTAGGTCATTATACTATGGATGATCAAGAGTCTAGTGTACTCTAGTTGGGATTATACTTGATAATATGCATGGGATAATGTCTTTAACTTGCCCGTATCTATAATATTAGATCATCAGATTTTTACATCATAAAGTTCTTGAGACCATATTTGGTGATTGATAAATAATCTTTATAAGTAATTTACTTATATTCTCTTTAGAAGAAATATTTCTCCATACTCGAATTCCAACTATATTTTTTGGTTGGAATTTTGTAATTCTAATAGTTGTTTCTCTAACAACACATTTTTTCGTTAGAATTCAAAATTTCAATGAAATTTGGCAAAAATTCCTATGAAAATTTTTCATTCAAATTTAGTTATTTCCTTGTAGTATGTTCCAGGCCTAACACAAAATTTATTAAGTGTTGGCCAATTAATTCAATGAGCCTACAAAATGGCCCTTATGCCACTTGGGCTAGAAATATGCTTTGAAAAGTGAGAATATGGGTACAACCACATTATGACCATCAAATTAAGTCAAAACAAAAATGGCCCTTTGGCTTCCATCTATCTATCTAGAAAAGAAACTTCGCTCTTGAGCTAGGCAATCGAAATAGTCGACAAATACCAAACTTGTACTCTCAAAAGTATCAATGAATTGAAGAAAAAATTTCAGCGAAAAACCCATGTGATGAGGATCGGTCCAAAAGGCTAGGTTGGACTCCAAGCCCATCGTTCAGACAAGGTGCCGCATCTTCAGCAAGGACAAGGCGCCACCAACTCAACTCTACAACTATTATAAATATATGGACAATGTAGTCTAAAAGATAACTTGTTAGTCAGAATTATACCCATATTGGATTATCTATCTTATCACCTACCTATACTAGGCAATTTGACCAAACTAATGTTATTGGACAAAATATTTACCCAAATGGTGCACATTTGAAAGTATTTACCTAAAATAGGTACTTTTGATTTTTTTTAATAATATTTGAATCAGATTAAAACATGTTTTTTCGAGTGTAAAACGTGTATCAACTAAGCATGATTTAGGAAAATTTTTCTCAAAAATGTGATCACTGTTTCTATTACAAATGTAAATAGATACACAGTTTTGAAGAAAAGCGTATTAAGAATTGAACATGTCTTTGCCAAGCCAATGACATTTTTAAAGGAAAGGTAATGCCGGTTTTACAAATATGAGAACACGCTTCAGGGAGGAGAGCCACGCTTTTTTATTAACCCAGCCTATCTAATTTAGATATACTAACCCTGCCTTGAAATTTTTATATAAAGTTCTGATAACTTTTTTATTTATTTTTATTTATGTGCAGTTCTGATAACTTCTAATGTACTGCAAAAGACGATTCTAGAGGCTACAAATATTAGAACGACCAACCATAAAAGCCAAGCTGCCTATATATGCTCCCACAGGATTCCAAGGTGTTGACTTGATAATTCAGTATTGTCACTTGTTAGGCCAGTCTTTAGTTTTTTAAAACTCTGGGTTTAAGACCTTATGTTAGCTAAAATAGGAACATATCTTACCATAATTATTTTAAAAAATAAAAATAATGAGTTTTCGTTTTCTATTTTTCTTTAAATAATTATATATATATTATTTTTATTTTTATTTTTATAAAATTACATTTTTATTATTTACAGTAATAAATACTCTTTATTCAAAATGCTAAGAATTTAATGTTATCAAAATTTATATTGCATTTAAAATTTACTTCTCATTTCAAATGTTTTATTATAATATATTGAGTTTCAGTTACTTTGTTCCCCAACATATATATATTTATAAGAACTTCACTTAATGTTGAAAATTTTATCATTAGTGTACTGCAATTATTATTTAGATACCAACCATTCAATTTCTTATGGTCTTATCCTTGAGCAAGTGCAATTTAAATTTGATTTGAACATTATAATTAAATAAAAAAAAATACTAAATTTGGAAACTAATAAAGTTTTCAAGATTTCCGTGAAAATATTTTTTGTAAACAAACAAGTTTTATATGAATATATTTTCTGGCTGAGTCTACAATACCCATGGCTCCAAATGGGTATTGGTGCAAAGGGCGTTTAACGTTTGAGATGAAGCCAAGTGTATGTTGCTGATGAAGTGACTGAATTTTGACTGTAAATGGTTAATTGTATTTTAGCCCCATAAAATTTAAGTATTAACTTTTGTTCTGCACTAANATAAAAAAAATACTAAATTTGGAAACTAATGAAGTTTTCAAGATTTCCGTGAAAATATTTTTTTTGTAAACAGACAAGTTTTATATGAATATATTTTCTATCAGAATTGCCTATATTTTACCAATTGACCCCACTTTTTTTTCCCGGGCCTCCGGGGCTTGCATGTTAGATTATTTTAATGGACAATACATTTTTAAAGGGCTTAACTTTTGGTGAACATGCCTTAGCCAAGGCCATCATGCTTTAGCCAATTTGGTGAACACGCCTTAGTCAAAAGCGTGTTCCATTTGGAACACGCTTTTACCCAAGGCGTGTTCATCAAATTGCCTGAAGTGTGGCTCTCCTCCCTGAAGTGTGTTCCCATATTTGTAAAATAGGCATTACCTTTCCTTTAAAAATGTGATTGGCTTAGCAAATGCATGTTCAATTCTTAATGCATTTTTCTTCAAAACCGTGTATCTATTTACATTTGTAATAGAAACAGTGATCACGCTTTTGAGAAAAATTGTCCTAAACCGTGTTTAATTTATACATGTTTACACTTGAAAAAGCGTGTTTCAGATATTATTAAAAAAATTAAAAGTGTCCATTTTAAGTAAATATTTTCAAATGTGCACCATTTAGGTAAATACGTTATCCAATAGCATTATTTCAATCAAATTGCCCCTATACTAACTTAAGCATTAGATAGTCATCCTCGGCCCACTGCCGAGCTTGGCTTCTTGCAGGTACATCCAACTCAGACATTTCTGGCATCAACAATTGGTTCCGTTTGTGGGAACAATTTAGATCCCACATTTTTTTTCAATCATGGTAAACATCAGAAATAATGCCTATGTGTCTCCTCCACCATGTGGGCAGCTATAATGTAATCCTACCCCATTGGGGAGCAATAACAACCAGCAAGAGGATGTTGATCCTTAACAACTACGGGTCTGTTTGGGAGTTTTTTTGGAGGGGAGAGGAGAGGAGAGGAGAGGAGAGGAGAGGAAATGGAGGGAAAGGAAGGGAAAGGAAAGAGAGGTGTTTTTCTCTCCTTTGTTTGGATGATTAAAATGAACAAAAGAAAAGGAAAGGGAAGGAAAAGTCTTATTGTAAAGTATTTTTACTAGTTTACCCTTTATTATTAAAATAAATACATTTAATATAAAATTAAATAATATAATACACTTATTTCTTTTTTAAAACTAATTAATTAATAAAACTAGAAAATAAATTAAATATTTTTTCTAAAAAATTAAATTAATCAACAAATCAGTGATAAATCATCTTAACATATTATAAAGCAATGATTAAATATAACAATAAAAGTTCAAATTGAGGCAATTTGATCACAAGAAAAATATATATAAAAAAACTAACAACTCTCAACTCACATAAAATATCTAACAACTCTCAAGTCTTTAAATGTGACCATATCATACCATAATAAGCTATAATTAAATATAAACTATTCAAAAAAAAATTAAACCAGTCCACTTAAAATCATAAGGTGATTAGTATTATGGAATAGTAACATAACTCTTTTAAATAATTAAACCAGAGCATAAATCATTCAGAAACATGTGTAAAGTTATAAATAATTAAATACAAGGGATATGAAAAGCAAACTAAACCCAAGGTTTGTACATTCAAAGTCAATAATTTTTCCAGTCTCCCATGATGCAAAGTACAAGATAAGTTTATAGGTATCAAGCCCTACTCCTACCAATGCCCTTCTCCATCATATGTTCTGCCATGAAATTACAAGCTCCATTAGATGGCACAACTTTGCTTTATCAAGGATTGAGATTTGTATTATGCAGTTTTTTGCAGGCTGTTGTGCCTTGTGAAAATGAATTCTCCACTTCATCAGAAAGATACATAATCAAACACTGCACATCCAGAATCTAACACAAAGCTTGTTGATGCCAAATTTAGTAAAACATATCAACATATATCTTTTTCTGCAGTAAATACCATAAATGTAACAAATCTTCCTTCAGTAAAAGCAAGAATATTACAGTAAAAAGTTCATCTTTATGAAGAATATAAAAGTTGTATCAAAGAAAATAAGGTCTTGCACACCAGAAAATACAACTCCCATAACAAGATACAAACATCAGAAAAGCCAAATTTATAGGTAAAGTATCTCTATGACAAGTCTCATAGATATTGAAGTTCATATGCCTTGGCCAAAGAGAGATGACCCCTAAAAATTTACTTTATTTGAGTACTGAAGCACCACAGAAGAAACCAAGAAGTATGCTTTTGATCTCAACAGCTCCATGGAGAATCAGTCTGAACTTCTATCCACATGGACAGAAGAAAACCTGTGATATTCGGAGCACATCATTATTACACAGGAGGTTACATATAGCAGGAAGTGATTATAGCAAAGAACTATTTGCATTAGCAAACTATGGTTACTATGTATTGGAAGTAGGAAAAAGAAACACAAATATAACAGACATTGCCATGTAAATTTCCTTGCCTAGTTTTTCCTTTGATTAGGTCTGAAATGTGCAATGGTTCCCCTCCCTCCCCAAGAAAATAAGCCAGCAAAGGGGGAAACTAGAGCATAAATCATTCAGAAACATGTGTGAAGCTATAAATAATTATCTCTGCATTAACTCACCTATTAACATAATACCCTCTTCTATAAAAGCTCCGTGCTTTTTTCTCTTTAAATACTTTTCAGTTTTCAGTATATTGGGAGACAGCAATACACCAATAAGGATCAGTTTATGCATTTGTAGGAAACAAATCGAATAACAAGTCATATATGAACTTGGGTTTTAGCCCACTTGCTCTATAAGCTTCATAGTATGCTCTATAAAGTTAGTGATAAACCTCTTAATACTGACAAAAATGTTGCCTAACTTGAGTGCTAGATTTCTTTTTGTGCATGCTTGTGTCAAAGATTCTCATCACTTTTCACTCTTATTCCTAACTCCACTAATGGGACAATCTACATCAAAATGTAATGTCCAGTCCAGTAGTTAGTACACAGTCACGCAAATTCATATAGAATTGACCAAAAAACTCAGTCACGCAAAAAATGCATTTGAGATTCATGTGATAAAATTAGAACACAGCCTTTTCAGAATAAAGCCAACCAACAGTTAGAAGACCACTTCCTTTCAAAAAGAAAACTTTACTTAGCATGACAGGGCAACGCAGTTGTCAGGCTAAAATAGAAACCATTTGTGGATGGAAGGGGGCTCCACTTTCCGACATATTCAGCTAAGTTTCATGAAAGACTTGAACTACAATCAAATCTAGCAAATTACAGTAGAGCATGCAGACACCATTGCAACAAGAATAAACCATATTTCTAAAAAATAAAAAAGGGAAAAATCGTTTGCATTGAGAGCTGCAATAACTGAACTGAGAACTAAACTAGCTTAATTAGGCCAGGTGGATGATCCAATGGTAATTTACTGCCCTTTGCACAAATACCCATTTGGAGCCATGGGTATTGTAGACTTGGCCATATTTTCTATCAGAATTGCCTATATTTTACCAATTGACCCCACTTTTTTTTTCCCGGGCCTCCGGGGCTTGCATGTTGGATTATTTTAATGGACAATACATTTTTAAAGGGCTTAACTTTTGGTGAACACGCCTTAGCCAAGGCCATCATGCTTTAGCCAATTTGGTGAACACGCCTTAGCCAAAAGCGTGTTCCATTTGGAACACGCTTTTACCCAAGGCGTGTTCATCAAATTGCCTGAAGTGTGGCTCTCCTCCCTGAAGTGTGTTCCCATATTTGTAAAATAGGCATTACCTTTCCTTTAAAAACGTGATTGGCTTAGCAAATGCATGTCCAATTCTTAATGCGTTTTTCTTCAAAACCGTGTATCTATTTACGTTTGTAATAGAAACAGTGATCACGCTTTTGAGAAAAATTGTCCTAAACCGTGTTTAATTTATACATGTTTATACTTGAAAAAGCATGTTTCAAATATTATTAAAAAAATTAAAAGTGTCCATTTTAAGTAAATATTTTCAAATGTTCACCATTTAGGTAAATACGTTGTCCGATAGCATTATTTCGGTCAAATTGCCCCTATGCTAACTTAAGCATTAGATAGTCATCCTCGGCCCACTGCCGAGCTTGGCTTCTTGCAGGTACATCAAACTCAGATATTTCTGGCATCAACAATTGGTGCCGTTTGTGGGAACAATTTAGATCCCACATTTTTTTTCAATCATGGTAAACACCAGAAATAATGCCTATGTGTCTCCTCCACCATGTGGGCAGCTATAACGTAATCCTACCCCATTGGGGAGCAATAACAACCAGTAAGAGGATGTTGATCCTTAGCAACTATGGGTCTGTTTAGGAGTTTTTTTTGAGGGGAGAGGAGATGAGAGGAAATGGAGGGAAAGGAAAGAGAGGTGTTTTTCTCTTCTTTATTTGGATGATTAAAATGAACAAAAGAAAAGGAAAGGAAAGGAAAAGTCTTATTGTTAAGTATTTTTACTAGTTTACCCTTTATTATTAAAATAAATATATTTAATATAAAATTAAATAATATAATACACTTATTTCTTTTTTTTAAACTAATTAATTAATAAAACTAGAAAATAAATTAAATATTTTTTCTAAAAAATTAAATTAATCAACAAATCAGTAATAAATCATCTTAACATATTATAAAGCAATGATTAAATATAACAGTAAAAGTTCAAATTGAGGCAATTTGATCACAAGAAAAATATATATAAAAAAACTAACAACTCTCAACTCATATAAAATATCTAACAACTCTCAAGTCTTTAAATGTGACCATATCATACCATAATAAGCTGTAATTAAATATAAACTATTCAAAAAAAAAAATTAAACCAATCCACATAAAATCATAAGGTGATTAGTATTATGGAATAGTAACATAACTCTTTTAAATAATTAAACCAGAGCATAAATCATTCAGAAACATGTGTAAAGCTATAAATAATTAAATACAAGGGATATGAAAAGCAAACTAAACCCAAGGTTTGTACATTCAAAGTCAATAATTTTTCCAGTCTCCCATGATGCAAAGTAGAAGATAAGTTTATAGGTATCAAGCCCTACTCCCACCAATGCCCTTCTCCATCATATGTTCTGCCATGAAATTACAAGCTCCATTAGATGGCACAACTTTGCTTTGTCAAGGACTGAGATTTGTATTATGCAGTTTTTTGCAGGCTGTTGTGCCTTGTGAAAATGAATTCTCCACTTCATCAGAAAGATACATAATCAAATACTGCACATCCAGAATCTAACACAAAGCTTGTTGATGCCAAATTTAGTAAAACATATCAACATATATGTTTTTCTGCAATAAATGCCATAAATGCAACAAATCTTCCTTCAGTAAAAGCAAGAATATTACAGTAAAAAGTTCATCTTTATGAAGAATATAAAAGTTGTATCAAAGAAAATAAGGTCTTGCACACCAGAAAATACAACTCCCATAACAAGATACAAACATCAGAAAAGCCAAATTTATAGGTAAAGTATCTCTATGACAAGTCTCATAGATATTGAAGTTCATATGCCTTGGCCAAAGAGAGATGACTCCTAAAAATTTACTTTATTTGAGTACTGAAGCACCACAGAAGAAACCAAGAAGTATGCTTTTGATCTCAATAGCCCCATGGAGAATCAGTCTGAACTTCTATCCACATGGACAGAAGAAAACCTGTGATATTCGGAGCATAGCATTATTACACAGGAGGTTACATATAGTAGGAAGTGATTATAGCAAAGAACTATTTGCATTAGCAAACTATGGTTACTGTGTATTGGAAGTAGGAAAAAGAAACACAAATATAACAGACATTGCCATGTAAATTTCCTTGCCTAGTTTTTCCTTTGATCAGGTCTGAAATGTGCAATGGTTCCCCTCCCTCCCCAAGAAAATAAGCCAGCAAAGGGGGAAACCAGAGCATAAATCATTCAGAAACATGTGTGAAGCTATAAATAATTATCTCTGCATTAACTCACCTATTAACATAATACCCTCTTCTATAAAAGCTCTGTGCTTTTTTCTCTTTAAATACTTTTCAGTTTTCAGTATATTGGGAGACATCAATACACCAATAAGGATCAGTTTATGCATTTGTAGGAAACAAATCGAATAACAAGTCATATATGAACTTGGGTTTCAGCCCACTTGCTCTATAAGCTTCATAGTATGCTCTATAAAGTTAGTGATAAACCTCTTAATACTGACAAAAATGTTGCCTAACTTGAGTGCTAGATTTCTTTTTGTGCATGCTTGTGTCAAAGATTCTCATCACTTTTCACTCTTATTCCTAACTCCACTAATGGGACAATCTACATCAAAATGTAATGTCCAATAGTTACTACACAGTCATGCAAATTCATATAGAATTGACCAAAAAACTCAGTCACGCAAAAAATGCATTTGAGATTCATCTGATAAAATTAGAACACAGCCTTTTCAGAATAAAGCCAACCAACAATTAGAAGACCACTTCCTTTCGAAAAGAAAACTTTACTTAGCATGACAGGGCAACGCAGTTGTCGGGCTAAAATAGAAACCATTTGTGGATGGAAGGGGGCTCCACTTTCCTACATATTTAGCTAAGTTTCATGAAAGACTTGAACTACAATCAAATCTAGCAAATTACAGTAGAGCATGCAGACACCATTGCAACAAGAATAAACCATATTTCTAAAAAATAAAAAAGGGAAAAATCCTTTGCATTGAGAGCTGCAATAACTGAACTAAGAACTAAACCAACTTGAAAACAAAATGATGACAATTAACATAACTTAAGACCCTCTCACTGACAAGGTCTAAATAAAAATACTAGATCATGTTGCCAATATTACACATCTTATGCTCACAAACCTTTCATGGAGGCAAAATTGAAATAGAATTCTTGTATCAAATTCAACATTATTCTACATGAACAGGGGAACTTAAAAGATTACATGATACACTACAAATAAGAAATAGAAAAGACTGTAGTAAATCATTTTTTCATAATTTTCATATCACACTGCAACAAGAATAAACCATTGCAACAAGAAATTCTATTGTTTAGTAGAACTACATCTCTATGTCATAATAAAAGCAACAAGAAAATAAAACAAAATAAACCTGGGATTACTGTCAAATTACCAATACGTGCTAGGAATTCTCTAAACTAATCAAAGGGTTAGGTGTGTGAAAGGGAAACCCACCACTTTGTGAATCCCATACATGGTTGAAGAGGAGTTAGAATCTACTCAAAGACATCCTGATTTCATCTTCTAAATGGAAGAGTGTTTGTGGGTAGAAGAAATATTACCTGAAAGTGGACTACAAAGGCAAGGGTGTCGATGACGGAAACTGGTGATGGTGATCATGACGGCAATCGGTAACGGCAATTGACGGCGTCGATGTTGGGTTTGTTTCTAGAGAGAGGCGCAGCCAAGAGAGAGGGGGAGATGAAAGGAATGTGTCAGGGATTTGTAGGATATGAGTGAGAAATTTTAAAAAACTAAAGGGCTATAATAGTCATTATTAGAGGTTTCCTCTCCAAAACCTCCAATTTGGGGAACACGGGAATTGGGCAAAAAAGGACTTCGAGGGTTACAATTAATCCTCTTGTTTCCTTTCCTTTTTCAAGTGAAATCTCTCAAACAAAGGAGAGGAGAGCTTTATTCCTCTCCTCTCCTCTCCTCTCCTTTCCTCTCCCCCTCTAAAAAATCTCCCAAACAAACCCTATGGGAACGTATTTAATTTCCAGCTAGAAGCAACCTTGCAACATGAGTGACAACACCGATAAAGGGTACCTAGCCAAACTACCGAGACTAAAACAACCTCAACCCCATCTCTCTTTCATCACCCAACAAACCACTTTTACCCAAGGCTGCCATAACCTTACCCACATTTGTATCCTCGCCCATCAATTTATCCACATCCCTCCCTATATACACCTCAAGCCAGCTACACACAATATGATCCTTTTAATGAAGTACCTCGCCCACCCTAACCTGGAGCAAGCTATGCCCAGGGCTACCCACCAAATCACGGTTATCAAACTACTATTCTTTAACACTTAAGGGATGGATCACACCCATTCATCATGCACATAATGAGCACTCCAATACCTAAGAATTTTTGTCCCCCAACACAGCTTGAGGCCTATGATGGTATCACGGATCCACAAGAACACTTGACTTTGCTCCGATCAGCCATGTTGCTCACGGACGCCTCAGACCCAATTATGTTTAGAGCATTTCCTAGCACATTGAAAAAGGCAGCACTTTTATGGTTCTGCTCCCTTAAGCCAAGATTCATAAATAGTTTTTGCAATCTCTCCTCTCAATTCTTAGCCCACTTATCAATTCTTGTCTCCAAAAGATGAAGAAAAAATTGTCTTTATTATAGATGATGGAAATTACTGCTACTAGGTGATGTATTTTAGCCTGAAAAACGTCGGGGCTACCTACCAGAGGCTGATGAACAAGGTGTTCAAACAGCAAATTGGTAGAAATGTTGAAGTCTATGTGGGCATCATGTTGACAAAATTGGTAGAAGGAGGTGACCATTGGACCAATTTGAAAGAAATCTTTTAGGAGTTAAGGAAATACAACATGAGACTTAACTCGGACAAGTGTGCCTTCGGGGTAGAAGCAGACAAGGTCCTCAGATACATGATCAACCACAGAGGGATTAAGGCTAACCCCAAAAAGTGTCAGGACATAATAGAAATGCCACAACCCAAGTCGGTGAAAGATGTTCAGAGACTCATAGGAAGGATTGTAGCCCTTACCTGTTTCATTAGCAGGTCAGCAGATAAATCTTTACCTTTCTTTAAACACTTAAAGCAAATTAAAATTTTTACTTAGGACGTTGAATGCCAAAATGCCTTTAATCAATTGAAGCATTACCTTTCTACACCCCTATTATTGTCTAAACTTGTTATGGGAGAACCTCTGTACATTTACCTTTTTGTGACGAATCAAGCAACAAGTTCAATCTTAGTTAGAGAAGATAAAGGAATCCAAAGGCCGATATACTACAAAAGCAAACTCTGCAAGGAGCGAAAATTCGCTATCAGAAAATTGAAAAGTTAGCCTTTGCACTCTTAACCGCCTCAAAACAACTAAGACCATACTTTCAGAATAATCAAGTCATTGTATGAACATATACCCTGTTTAGAAAAGTGCTGCAAAAATCGAATTTGGCCAGTTGAATGGTGGCTTGGTCAGTAGAACTATCAGACTATGTATTACAATATTTGAACCAAGAGGCGTGATGAAAGCTTAAGACTTGGCAAATTTTGTGGCAGAAATGACTCGATCCTTAGAAGAGGATATAATAGAAACACATGCAAATTGGATCGCTCATCTTTATGGATCATCCAACATTAAAGGGAGTGGAGCAAGAATCATACTAGAAAGCCCTCATAGCTTTGAAGTAGAACAAGCTTTAAAGTTTGAATTTAAAGCCTCGAACAATCAAGTTGAATATGAAACATTGATAGCAGGACTACAATTAGCAAAGGAAATAGGAGTAGACAGGATAAATGTTTTGAGTGACTCTTAGCTAGTCACGAACCAAGTCAAAGGAGATTACAATGCTAAGGATGAGATGATGACGAAATACTTGAACATAGTCAAGAACTTAATTGCTCAATTAAGCTACTTCGAAATGACATACACCCCAAAGGAGAACAACAAAAGAGCATATATACTTTTTAAGCTAGCCAGTAGAGGAAAAATAGGGAACAACAAGATAGTAATTCAAGAAACGAAAAAACATCCTAGCATAGAGGAAAAGATAATGGTAATTGATAAAGCTAAAGCATAATTGATGACACCGATAATCAAGTACCTTAATTTTGGGAGATTACCTAAGAGTAAAAGTGAGACGAGAAACTTAAAGAGAATGGCGATCAAATATTGTTTAAAGGCAAGACAAGTATACAAAAAAGAACTTTTTATGCCCATGCTGAAATGTTTGGATAAGGAAGAAGCGGAGTATGTGTTGCAGGAAGTACACTGATGGGACTTTTTCCGGCAAGTATACCGAGTCACACAAGTAATATAATAGTGAGTAGAGTATCGTTCCCACGAGGATTAAAGCTAGCAACTACCAATTTCACCAATAAAGATTCTATTTGGAAAGATAAATGGTTTGGATTGAAGGCAGCCCAAGAATGAGCAGCTGCAATTAACTAAGTAACAAACTAAGTAACAAAACTCGAGCAATATCGTAACAATCTTTAAGAAACAATCTAAATGTGAAATTGATAATAAGAAGGAGAAAGGTTAGGGGTTGATTTCATTCACTTGCAAATTCGATTACCTCATAGACAAGGTAATCTCAGAAACAATACTGAACTACTTATTTCAGTTACAATTCCTTTGTTGTTGGTTTATTTCCTTAATGTGATTGAACCCAATTCCTTGGTGAAACAATCCTCCCTATACCAATTACTTGTCCAATTCCTTGACACAACTAATTAACCTAAATGATTTGGTTCTAGGAAATTAATCTAATACCACCTAAACAAAGTTATCTATTCCTAGATTAACTCAATTTATGACAGAATTTACAAAGCACATTTGGATCTTACTATTCCTAGTATTAAAACAAATCTTTTAACCATTCAAATGGTAGCTAAGCATTTAAAGGCATTAATAACAGTAAATTTCATTCAACAAAAGGAGTTGTACTAAAACAAGTTTATTCAATCTTGAAACCTCATTACAATTGAATTACATCAAACCCCTAACACTAAGAATTTAGCTACTCATACTTGAATTCAATAAAAGCAAATAGGTAAAGTTCAACATGAGTTGAAAAGAAGAAGAAGAAGAAGAAGAAGAAGAAACTCTATGACGATCCAGTTGCAATTTCTCCCCTTCCTCCTCTAGTTCTTCTGCTCATTTTCTTTCCAAGTACGGCCCCCTGACACATGCATCAGATTTCCTTTTATACTTGTGCAGAATTAGGTCATTTGGTCAAAAATAGCTCGAACACGGCTCTGACACGGCCGTGTTCCTTTTCTAGACATGGGCATGTCACTTATGTTGCATTTCTGGTCATTGAACACGGGCTCATACATGGCCGTGTTCTTTTCTGGTCCTGGCCGTCTCGCTTAGACATGGCCCGTGCTCTTCTCTGGTCTGGGCGTGTCCTTTCTTTGTAGCCTCTGCCTGTTCAACACGGCCGTGTTCTTCTCTTGCCTTGACCATGTTTGCCCTTAGACTTAGTCTTTGTTTTCTTGGACATTCTGCTTGATCAACACGACCTTGAACACAGTCATGTCTGTTCTTGTCTGAGGTCGTGTTTGTCCATAAGCTTGAGCAGCAGCCTCTGGATGTTAGACACGGGGTACACACGGCCGTATTCCTACCCGTGTCTACCTAAAAACTTGGTGTAAGGTTGCTTTCCTTGCCATTTTCTCCATGGATTGCTTCCAGATTCTTCTCATTGGATCGCTCATCTTTATGGATCATCCAACATTAAAGGGAGTGGAACAAGAATCATACTAGAAAGCCCTCATAGCTTTGAAGTAGAACAAGCTTTAAAGTTTGAATTTAAAGCCTCGAACAATCAAGCTGAATATGAAACATTGATAGCAGGACTGCAATTAGCAAAGGAAATAGGAGTAGACAGGATAAATGTTTTAAGTGACTCTTAGCTAGTCACGAACCAAGTCAAAGGAGATTACAATGCTAAGGATGAGATGATGATGAAATACTTGAACATAATCAAGAACTTAATTGCTCAATTAAGCTACTTCGAAATGACATACACCCCAAGGGAGAACAACAAAAGAGCATATATACTTTTTAAGCTAGCCAGTAGAGGAAAAATAGGGAACAACAAGACAGTAATTCAAGAAACGAAAAAACATCCCAGCATAGAGGAAAAGATAATGGTAATTGATAAAGCTGAAGCATCATTGATGACACCGATAATCAAGTACCTCAATTTTAGGAGATTACCTGAGAGTAAAAGTGAGACGAGAAACTTAACAAGAATGGCGATCAAATATTGTTTAAAGGCAAGACAAGTATACAAAAAAGAACTCTTTATGCCCATGCTGAAATGCTTGGATAAGGAAGAAGCAGAGTATGTGTTGCGGGAAGTACACTGATGGGACTTTTTACGGCAAGTATACCGGGTCACACAAGTAATATAATAGTGAGTAGAGTATCGTTCCCACGAGGATTAAAGCCAGCAACTACCAATTTCATCAATAAAGATTCTATTTGGAAAGATAAATGGTTTGGATTGAAGGCAGCCCAAGAATGAGCAGCTGCAATTAACTAACTAACAAACTAAGTAACAAAACACGAGCAATATCGTAACAATCTTTAAGAAACAATCTAAATGTGAAATTGTTAATAAGAAGGAGAAAGGTTAGGGGTTGATTTCATTCACTTGCAAATTCGATTACCTCATAGACAAGGTAATCTCAAAAACAATATTGAACTACTTATTTCAGTTACAATTCCTTTGTTGTTGGTTTATTTCCTTAATGTGATTGAACTCAATTCCTTAGTGAAACAATCCTCCCTATATCAATTACTTGTCCAATTCCTTGACACAACTAATTAATCTAGGTGATTTGGTTCTAGGAAATTAATCTAATACCACCTAAACGAAGTTATCTATTCCTAGATTAACTCAATTTAGGACAGAATTTACAGAGCACATTCGGATCTTACTATTCCTAGTATTGAAACAAATCTTTTAACCATTCAAATGGTAGCTAAGCATTTAAAGGCATTAATAATAGTAAATTCCATTCAACAAAAGGAGTTGTACTAAAACAAGTCTATTCAATCTTGAAACCTCATTACAATTGAATTACATCAAACCCCTAACACTAAGAATTTAGCTACTCATACTTGAATTCAATAAAAGTAAATAGGTAAAGTTCAACATGAGATGAAAAGAAGAAGAAGAAGAAGAAGAAGAAACTCTATGACGATCCAGTTGCAATTTCTCCCATTCCTCCTCTAGTTCTTCTGCTCCTTTTCTTCCCAAGTACGGCCCCCCTGACACATGCATCAAATTTCCTTTTATAATTGTGCAGAATTAGGTCATTTGGTCAAAAATAGCTCGAACACGGCTCTGACACGGCCGTGTTCCTTTTCTGGACATGGGCGTGTCACTTATGTTGCATTTCTGGTCATTGAACACGGGCTCATACACGGCCGTGTTCTTTTCTGGTCCTGGCCGTGTCGCTTAGACATGGCCCGTGCTCTTCTCTGGTCTGGGCGTGTCCTTTCTTTGTAGCCTCTGCCTGTCCAACACAGCCTATCACACGGCCGTGTTCTTCTCTTGCCTTGACCATGTTTGCCCTTAGACTTAGTCTTTGTTCTTTTGGACATTCTGCTTGATCAACATGACCTTGAACACGGCCGTGTCTGTTCTTGTCTGAGGCCGTGTTTGTCCATAAGCTTGAGCAGCAGCCTCTGGATGTTAGACACGGGGTACACACGGCCGTGTTCCTACCCATGTCTACCTAAAAACTTGGTGTAAGGTTGCTTTCCTTGCCATTTTCTCCATGGATTGCTTCCAGATTCTTCTTATTTCCTGATTACCCATCTTTGTACCTGTCAAAGCCAATTTATGGATTAAACACCATGTTTAGAGAGGATTTGCTCACAATGCAGGTAAGAATTCAGTATTAAAGCATGGATTTTATAGTCCTAAAAGACAAGTATCATACACGAAGAAATATATGGGAGTCATATAGGAGCAAAGACACTTGCCAAAAAAGTTCTCCATGTGGGATATTACTGGCCAACTATATGCACAGAATACAGTAACTTCGTACAGAAGTGTGACAAATGCCAACAATACTCTCTTGAACACATAGCTCCCCCAACAAAATTGCATCCTTCAGAAGCCACATGGCCCTTCGCCATATGGGGAATAGACTTGCTTAAACCATTTCCAATAGCTACTGGTCAAAAGAAATACCTGATAGTCATAATAGACTATTTCACTAAGTGGATTGAAGCATAACCATTGGCAACAATTACAACAAAACAAGATGAAAAATTTCCATGGCAGGCTATTGTTTGTAGGTTCGGAATATCGTTCTCAATAATAGCTGATAATGGAACCCAATTAACAAACAAGAACTTTCGAGTTATGTGTAAAAACTTGCATATCCAAGTTCATTATACCTCAATAGAACACTCATAGGCCAATAGCCAGGTAGAAGCAGTAAATCGGGTGATACTCCAAGAGCTGAAGAAAAGACTGGACAAGGTAAAGAAATATTGGATTGATGAACTAAGTCATGTACTTTGGGCTTACCGAACCACCCCTCAATCTGCCATAGGAGAATCCCTATACAAGCTCACATACAGAGAAGAAACAATGATCTCAGTAGAAGTTAGTGAGCCAAGTTAGAGAAGACAACATTCTGAAGTTGACAACAACAACTCGAATATGCTAACAGAATTAGACTTACTAGAAGAAAAACGAGAAATAGCTTCGATCCGAATAGTAACACAAAAACAACGAGTCGCTAGATACTACAACTATCGAGTAAGGGAGAGAAAATTCAAATAAGGCGATTTGACACTCCAAGGTGTAGCAATAGGCCACAAAATGACGTCTGAAGAAAAGCTCACACCAACATGGGAAGGACCCTATCGAGTCGCAAATGTGTTAGAAAAAAGGGGCATACAAGCTATAAACCCTAGATGGGAAAGAAATCCCAAAGGCATAGAACATGGTGAATCTGTGAAAGTATTTCAGTTAGAGCATGCATAAAGTTTGATTTTGAAGCATGTTATGACTTATCACACACTTCGGTCATGAAGTTTTTATGAATAAAACTATCCAGATTCTAGGAAATATTTTCTTATACCAAGAATTAGTGAGGTTGAAAAACCATTCCAAGACTTTCTAAAGGATGTAAAACCAGTATACGGCAGAGCTATAAGCCCTTATAAAATTGAACGTGATAATGTTCATATGACAATAAACTAGAATGTGGCAGAGCAAAATGCCCCCACCCTCCGAAAACAAGTAAGTCAATAGCAACATTGCAAAGATCACCCATTGGAGGCTTACTCAAGAAAAAAAACAAGAAAAACTTATTGCCAGTGTACACATCGACTAAAATCCTACTTTATTAAAATTAAAAATTACACCATAAAAAAGAGCTCGCCCACAAAGGGGGGCTCGCCTAAACTCACCAAAAAAAATTATTATTTGTTCGCATAGGAAAGAAGCTACCTCGCCCCTAAGAAACATTATCCCGTCCGGCATCCACTTCTTCTTCCTCCTCACAAAGTGCTTCATCCCTCATAACCTTGTATAGGTTCAGCCTATCCTCGCTAGTGTTTAAATCCTCAAACTGAAGCCGAACCCATTCAATACAATTGTTAAAGCCAAACATCATTCCCTCAGCATAAGTGTCTATGGTCGCATTATCCATAGTCACTTTCATCTCAAAAGAAAAAAAAAAAACAAGAAAAACTTATTGCCAGTGTACACATCGACTAAAATCCTACTTTATTAAAATTAAAAATTACACCATAAAAAAAGAGCTCGCCCACAAAGGGGGGCTCGCCTAAAGTCACCAAAAAAAATTATTATTTGTTCGCATAGGAAAGGAGCTACCTCGCCCCTAAGAAACATTATCCCGTCCGGCATCCACTTCTTCTTCCTCCTCACAAAGTGCTTCATCTCTCATAACCTTGTATAGGTTCAGCCTATCCTCGCTAGTGTTTAAATCCTCAAACTGAAGCTGAACCTATTCAATATAGTTGTTAAAGCCAAACATCATTCCCTTAGCATAAGTGTCTATGGTCGCATTATCCATAGTCACTTTCATCTCATCTATCTCCTTCTGCATGGTGGCCTTCACATCCTCTATCTCCCTCTCCTTTTCGAACAGGCGCATCTGACACTCACTTAGCTTCTCTCTCTCTTCAGCAATGGCAACCTCTTTATCCTCTAGTAATTTTTTCCAACTTTTTTTTCTCACACTCCCAAACAACCCTAGCCGTCTCCCATTTCTTCCTGTTAGCAATGGCCCCCTTAACAACCATTACAGTTACTCTCCGCCTCTGCCAGCTGTTGCTTAATAGACTCCACCTCGACAACCTTCCTTTCAACACTATCCATATTGACATTGAACTCCCCATAAAAATGTTCCATAGTTGTAGTTGAATGCAACATATGCCTTTGACAAAACTTAATCACATATGTCCTTTGTACCTGTTGGAGGCTCTTTCTGTCCATCTCAAAAGCCAAATAATCACCCATGATCAAAAATATGTCCACACCCCGATTCCACATGCTGAAAAATGGATCTGTAACCCTCGTAATAGAGGCATGAAAGTCACTAAAAGAGAAATTCTGAATGTATCGCACATCTTTACCATATCCTTGAAAATGAACATCCGGACCAATGGGATAATCAGCAACCCGATGACACTTATCCCTTACGGAAGAATCGCCTATAGGAATAAAAGGAGGAAGAGTTACCGCAGGTGGGACAACAAGTCTAGGAGTGGGAGACACTACCTCTTGACCCCTAGAAGAAAAAGAAAATTTGTGGGCCATGCGTGATAGAACACTACTACCACGACACAATGAGGCACTCCTTCACGATTGAGAACTCTGGGCTTGAGCCTTTTCTTTCTCGCTAAAACTTTCTCCTTGTTCAGTCTTCCTCATGAAGCTCGCCCACCAAAGTGGTTAAAAAAAAAAAAAAAGGCCTACCTGAGATGTTTGATACTTTTAGAGGAGAAGAGATGAGGTGAGAAAAGACACAAATAGTATGTTGCACTATGTCATTACAATCTGATAACTCTGGAGGTGAAGGAGTTTGGACTTTATCATACCAATTGAAAGAATGACTCTTCTACCTCTTTGCAAAAGAAGCCAACAGTTGTAAAAAATTTCTATCTCATAACGCCCCCAAAGATACCCAACCACCGGTGTGGGAAACTACCTTAAAAAAAATAAAAATAAAAAGACCTAGTGCAAGCAACCAATCTCATGTGGTCATCTAGCATCTCAAAGGCTCAAATATACCCCCAAGAGTTAGGATGAATTTGAGAAGGAGCAACTTACAAAAAATAAAGGATAGACACTTGAAAAGGAATAAAAGGAAGACAAATGCCTGCATGCTTAATAACATAACTCTACACGGTAAAAGAGGTTCGACCACTAGCATGAGAAGCACATACGGGATGGGTATTGTCAACAAAAATCTTTACAGTCAATTCTCTCTTATCAAGTCAGTCAAAGCCATCTAAATCTTCAATCACCGCATCCAAATTTTTGTATGTCGAACAGGTATCAAGAACCTCTTCACACACTCACTCTTTCATATAACCTAAAGGACCAACCCAGTAGTCCACTTCATGTCTTTGGGCATCACTTTCTACATGTAAAAATGAACCATATTGGTAAAGAGAAGAAAGAAAATCATCTACTTCAATTTTAAAACTTAAAGTTTTGAACTCATGAAAATATCCTACCTTTGCCTATTAGAACTCATCTCCCTCCCTCCTCCGGCAGTCACAACCTTATAACTATCACTAATACTTGGACCTGAGGATGTCTCACTGAACACCTCCTCACTCTGGGAAGTCTCACTATTTGAACCCATAATCAAATCTACAAGAAAAAAAAAA
>QAOA01008326.1:208750-236957 GCA_003255065.1 Cercis canadensis
ATATATATATATATATATATATATATATATAACATACGAAAAGAAAAAGATTGAGCATAGCATAAAGGGCTAGCTCGCCCAATGTAGACACAGCGTAGTCCGGCCCCCAGTATAGTCCGCCCATGGCACTTGCGTGCAAGCTAGTCCGCCCAATGTATGGAAGTATGTTTATTGGTCATAGGATTACTGTGCAAGCTCTATGGGCAAGTTCACCCATGAGAAAAAGCAAGCTGGCCCATGAGAAAAAAGCAAGCTGGCCCATGAATAAGGTTGGTCCGCCCAGCACTTTCTCTCCCAAAAGAAATGTTTTTATATTACAAATTGGCAATGAACATGGCTTATGCGTACAAGCCTTGATAAAGAAAGCATGAAAGTCAAACCAATCAAATTCTTCTATAAAAGTATATGTAGCATGTGTAAGCTTCCATCGTTATTGGTACGGAAGCTAACCCATTGAATTCCCAAATAAAAGTTAACTACCAAGTGAAGCTTGCCCATGCTTACTGAAAATATATGTAGTTATTTTATGATTAATAATGAGCTTTTTTGCTTTTATATTGTTCAAGTTTCAAAGCTCAAGGGTAAGTGATGAGGATTGGCCCAAAAGGTCAGGTTAGACTCCAAGCCCATCATTCATAAAAGGCGTCACATCTTTAGCAGGAGCAAGGCGCTACTAACTCAGTTCCACAACTACTATAAATATATAGATAATATAGTCTAAAAGGTACATCCAAGTCTGGCATTTCTAGCATCAACACCATGATATTATTATTCTCCCTCATGTCACTTAAACAGCCACTATACCATTAAATCCAAAACCAATACCACCAAACACAAAATCCATAGGCCAAAACCAAACATTGGAAATGAACAAACCTTATAAATAACAAGAACTCCAAGCTTATGGCATTTTTTAAGCAAATTTACCACGAAATTTGTGTCCCATGATTCAAGTACAAGCTTCAGACGAACTACATTGGAAAACTCCAAAAAATCTAGATTAGGAGTATCAGGTACAAACTGCAAGTGTAAGACAACCAGCAAAGCATTTACAAACAATAATATACAATTGCACAAAGTATACCAACCATATAAAACAATGGAAATGAAGATAATAACTAATACCAGCAATAACTAATATTTTATCCAACTATCCATCAAAAAGCACATCACCTCATAGGTCAAAATGAAAGATTAAACTCCATGAAGTGCTTTTAGAAGCTTGCTTGCATTGTCAAGAGATTCTTTATCCCAAATTACAATGCCCAAATTTGCTTCAACAACATTTTGCAACTGCCCACCCATAAAAGTCTGGGAGGTTAGTACCTCCTAAAATAAGGCACTCAACAGATGGGGTGTTTATTTCGATTTTATTCAACACATGTAGGAAATAGAGACATAACTTCTTCAAGGAAGGCATAAAGATTTTGATTGGGCATGAAAAATATATAACTTCAGTAAAATCTTCAAGAACAGGACTGGCAGTGTTAACCAACTTAAGAAAACCATCTACTACAAACTTAAGTGACCAGATTTCTAAAGTCTTGAGTTTGGGAAAATGCACAGAAGAAGAAGTATCTAGGGTGATTTTGCTACCTAGTTTCAAAACCACAATTCTTTAGCATGTGGAAAAGCTGAACGGCAGCAAATCAATGGTTTCATATAGGTAAATAGAAAGATCTATCTGCTCAATGTTGCCGCCTATAGCAACGGAAACCCATTCCTTAACATGGAACGGTTCACAATTGCGACGACAAAAGAGATAAAATTTTATGACGCTTTTGTTTTGCGTTGAGTTAAGATGCTACTCACAATATGGACAAAATTCGTAGGGGCCTCATCATTTTCAAGGTCAATATCTGGGACTAGAGTCCAGAGTGATCTTCACCTCTTTAACAAAATGCTTGTGGCAACTGCGTCCTTAGATCATAGAGCAATGAATCAAGGAGTCTGCTAATCCACTCAACTGCTGCTGCATTTTCTTCTGCCATTCTGAGTTCAGAGCAGTGAATAATAATGTATTCTCTATCCTAATTTTAGTGTTTGGTTCTGTTACTTTGTTCTTCTGCTTCTGTTTCTTTCTTTACTTCTCACGTTGTTCTCTGTCCAAGGCAAGGAGTGCTATAAGACTCATCGTTGCTCCAAGCATGAGAAGCTATTCAAGAAGTAGAACCGGAGCGTCGTTGCTCTGGTTTATATAGACCACGTTTTGGTGTTTTGTCACGAGAACCTTTTTTGCCATTTCATCTCCTTTCCTTTCTTCAATTTCCACAGCTTCCTCTACCTGGATCGTTTCCTGTGTGTGTAAGGTTTAGGCAAGCAGCTTTGCCATTTCATTTTGGGGAGAAGACACTAACTCANAGCTCCGAGCTTGAGGAGCTTTTATGTTATGGAGAGCTCCGAGCTTAAGGAGCTTGTATGTTCCCCCCTTTACCTATGATGGATGGGGCTATTTATAGGCAAAGATTCCATGAGTTGACGGGTCACCCGAAATGAGCTGGCGGGTCACCCGAGTTTTTCAATGGGTTTTGTCTTATTGGGCCTTTTGATATTGGGCCTGAAAATATTGGGCCACCACACTTGCCCCTCGAAAGAGCTTGGAGATGTGAAATAGGAATGCCGATCTCCGAGCTTTAAGGACTGGTAACAATCCCGGGGTCGACTTGCACTTGTGAAGGAGGTTATAAACTTAGGTTGGTTTGCACTCACAATGGAAGCTACAAATTGAGGTCGGTTTGCACTCGCAATGGAGGTTACAGACTGAGGTCGGTTTGCACTCGCAATGGAGGTTACAGACTGAGATCGGTTTGCACTCGCAATGGAGGTTACAAACTGAAATAGGTTGTTTTGGCTTCTACAATTCTTTGGATGGAGTGTTTTTTTGCATTTTTCCAAGACAAATAAAAATATACAAAACTTGCATGACCTTGGAGATAGGAGGTCAGCTGGATTGCTCTTCCACATTGATGACCTTGGAGATAGGAGGTCGGGTGGATAGATGATCTGTGCTTTTAGCTAAACTCAGGATCAGCCAATGAGATTTTGTAGGTGTTGAGAGAAACCTTCGTTTCCCACAGACGGCGCCAAATGTCGATGCCTGAGTTACAGGTCGGTGCACGCTGCGTAGGTCATCCGTGCTATATCTGTAAACAATACAACTAGGCCGGGTTGGTGTATCCGGGCTCCGATGATAAAGTTAGTTTGGTCTGAATTAAATAGAGTTATAATTCAGAGCTCAAGAAAGAAAGAGAGAGAGAGATTGGGGTGATCTCTAAGGTTGAGGAGAGCTCCGAACTGGTGAGGAGAGCTCTTACGTTATGGAGAGCTCCGAGCTGGTAAGGAGCTTGTATGTTATGGAGAGCTCCGAGCTGGTGAGGAGAGCTCTTACGTTATGGAGAGCTCCGAGCTGGTGAGGAGAGCTCTTACGTTATGGAGAGCTCCGAGCTGGTGAGGAGCTTGTATGTTATGGAGAGCTCCGAGCTTAAGGAGCTTGTATGTTCTGAAGAGCTCCGAGCTGGTGATGGGAGCTCTTAATGTTGAGGAGATCTCTGATCTTAAGGAGATCTCTTATGCTCTGGGGAGAGCTCCGAGCTTGAAGAGCTTTTATGTTATGGAGAGCTCCGAGCTTAAGAAGCTTGTATGTTCTGGAGAGCTCCGAGCTGGTGAGGGGAGCTCTTAATGTTGAGGAGATCTCTGATCTTAAGGAGATCTCTTATGCTCTAGGGAGAGCTCCGAGCTTGAGGAGCTTTTATGTTATGGAGAGCTCCGAGCTTAAGGAGCTTGTATGTTCCCCCCTTTACCTGTGATGGATGGGGCTATTTATAGGCAAAAGATTCCATGAGTTGACGGGTCACCCGAAATGAACTGGCGGGTCACCCGAGTTTTTCAATGGGTTTTGTCTTATTGGGCCTTTTGATATTGGGCCTGAAAATATTGGGCCACCACAACTACAAACTTAAGTGACCAGATTTCTAAAGTCTTGAGTTTGGGAAAATGCACAGAAGAAGAAGTATCTAGGGTGATTTTGCTACCTAGTTTCAAAACCACAATTCTTTGGCATGTGGAAAAGCTGAACGGCGGCAAATCAATGGTTTCATATAGGTAAATAGAAAGATCTATCTGCTCAATGTTGCCGGCTATAGCAACGGAAACCCATTCCTTAACATGGAACGGTTCACAATTGCGACGACAAAAGAGATAAATTTTATGACGCTTTTGTTTTGCGTTGAGTTAAGATGCTACTCACAATATGGACAAAATTCGTAGGGGCCTCATCATTTTCAAGGTCAATATCTGGGACTAGAGTCCAGAGTGATCTTCACCTCTTTAACAAAATGCTTGTGGCAACTGCGTCCTTAGATCATAGAGCAATGAATCAAGGAGTCTGCTAATCCACTCAACTGCTGCTGCATTTTCTTCTGCCATTCTGAGTTCAGAGCAGTGAATAATAATGTATTCTCTATCCTAATTTTAGTGTTTGGTTCTGTTACTTTGTTCTTCTGCTTCTGTTTCTTTCTTTACTTCTCACGTTGTTCTCTGTCCAAGGCAAGGAGTGCTATAAGACTCATCGTTGCTCCAAGCATGAGAAGCTATTCAAGAAGTAGAACCGGAGCGTCGTTGCTCTGGTTTATATAGACCACGTTTTGGTGTTTTGTCACGAGAACCTTTTTTGCCATTTCATCTCCTTTCCTTTCTTCAATTTCCACAGCTTCCTCTACCTGGATCGTTTCCTGTGTGTGTAAGGTTTAGGCAAGCAGCTTTGCCATTTCATTTTGGGGAGAAGACACTAACTCACTAAATTGTGTTTAGAGACAAAATTGTCCATCTAGGCAATTAGTTGGCATATTAACATCAGCTTCCTTAGTGAGTTGATGAACAGAAAACTAATGGTTGGCCTTAAATAGTAAATTTATGATAAATACTAGAACTAACTCATTAGTTTTAAAAATGAGAAATTAATTCGTAGGAATTGTTTAAGGTCTCTATAGTTTGGTGGAGACAAGGATTTCTGGATGGCTCATTCTTTAATGGGAATATAGAAAAAGAAGAGATCAAGCCCATAAGAAAGAAGTTTTGTTTGTTTTGGAATTTCATGATACCACATAAGTATATCATATTATATTAATGTGGGAAGTCTACATAATTTGTGTATTTTATTAGATATAAAATTTATTTTATTTTATTTTTTAAACAAACTTAAAAATAATTAATTTGTACACATTTATTCACATATTGGTTATTCTTATATAATATGACATATCATATAAATATAAAAATATTTTAAAAAAAAAAAAACCTCCATTTTTTTAATAAAAATATTAACTTAAATGCCAAGTTGGTGCTACCTAAATATTGTTACATAGTCAAGACATTAATTATATCATTACTAAACTAAGAGAGTTATAATTGAGATTATGACAAGAATCCAAATACAAATTTTAAATATTTAATAGACCGTAATTAATATAAAAATATTATAAAAACATAATTAAAAATTAAGTCAAATTATAAGGATTTACAATATATTTTAACCCAAAAAAATAATTATGGGTCTGTTTGATTTCTATTTTTAAAAATTATTTTTTATTTTTTAAAACAAAAAAATTTGTTTGACAGAACTATTTTTAAAAATTTATTCTTACAAAATTGTTCTAAAAACAAAAAAAATAAAAATAGAAAAGTACTATTTTCAAAAACTATTTTTAAAAACAAAAATACTTTCAAACTTTTTCGATGTCTTACTAATACCTGTCTCGTATCTTGAGTTTTTCTTTTTCCTCTCACAGAAGGCCCCAAAAGACACACCAATAATACTGAAATTGAATGAGATCACCCACCCTCTTCTTGAAGTCTTGAACTATTTGAGCTCACTAACCAAGAAACCAGAGCAGCGACGCTCCGGTTCTGCTTCTTGAAGAGCTTCTTGTTCTTGGAGCAATGATGGGGGTTAGAGATTGGCCTTGGACAGAGAACAACTGGGAAGTGTAGAAAGAAACAGAAGCACAAGAACAAAGTAGCAGAACCTAACACTAAAATTAGGATAGAGATTACACTATTACTCTCTGCTCTGTACGCAAAATGGCGGAATTGGGAACTTCGAGGAGAAAGCCACCAAAATTTGCTGAAGCAGAAGAAAATGCTGCAGCAATCGACTTGATTAGCTCACAACCTGATACATTGCTCTGCGAAATCCTTTCCTTTCTTCCAACCAAGGAGGCTGTTGCCACAAGCATTTTTTCAAACAGGTGAAGATCACTGTGGACTCTGGTCCCAGTTATTGACCTTGGGAAGGACTCTCTTGGACGTGGAAATGATGAGGACCCTACGAATTTTTCCCATATTGTGAGTAGCATCTTAACTCAACGCAAAACAAAAAGGGTCAGAAAATTTCGTCTCTCTTGTCGTGGCTATAATTGTCACACATTCCATGTCAAGGAATTGGTTTCCGTTGCTATAGCCGGCAACGTTGAGCAAATGGATCTTTCTGTTCGCGAAAATGAGACTGTTGATTTGCCGCTGTTCAGCTTTTCTACTTGCCAAAGAATTGTGGTTCTGAAACTAGATAGACGAATCACTCTAGATATTTCTACAGCCATTCATTTTCCCAAGCTCAAGAATTTGGTACTCTTGTCACGTGTAAATGATGGTATTCTTAAGTGGGTTAACTATACCTGTCCTGTTCTTGAAGATTTTACTGCACTTGGTAGATTTTGAATCCCCAACCAAAATCTCCATGGCTTCCTTGAAGAAGTTATTTCTCTTTTTCGTATATGTGTTCAATGAAATCGAAATAAACATCCCATCTCGAGTGCCTTGTTTTAGGAGGTAGTAACCTCCCAGACTTCTTATATGTGCAAAATGTTGTTGAAGCAAATTTGGTTTGGGATCAAAACTCTGATGACAGTGCAGTCAAGCTTCTAAAAGCGTTTCATGGAGTTTAATCTTTGATTTTGGGCTGCTATGAGGTGATGTGCTTTTTGATGGATAGTTGGATAAAGTATTAGTTATAGCTTGTAATAGTTATATATTATCTTCATTTCCATTGTTTTATATGGTTGGTATACTTTGTGGAATTGTATATTATTGTTTGTAAATGCTTTGCTGGTTGTTTTACACTTGCAGTATGTACCTAATGATCCTAATCTAGATATTCCGAAGTTTTCCAATTTAATTCGTCTGCAGTTTGATTTTGAATCATTGGACACAAATTTCCTGCTGCATTTGCTTCAAAAATGCCATAACCATGAAGTTCTTGTCATTTATAAGGTTTGTTCATTTCCAACATTCGGTTTTGGCCTATGTATTCTTATGTTTTATACTTTTGTGTTTCGTGATATTGGTTTTGGATTTAATGGTATACGTGGCTGGTAAGGGAGAACAATAATATAATGGATTTTTAGCTGAAATTTTTTTCTTCAATTCATTGATACTTTCAAGAGTACAAGTTTGGTATTTGTAGACCATTTTGATTGCCTAACTCAATCACAATGTTTCTTTTCAAGAGAGATAGATGGAAACGACCATTTTTGTTTTGACTTAATTTGAGGTTGTAGATGGTCATATGTCAATTGTCACAATGTGGACCTATACACATTCTGACATTTGAAAGCATTCTAGCCCAAGTGGCATGAGGACCATTTTTATAGTAGTGACAAATTGCCCCTTATTTTTATGAAAAACGGTGCCTTTGTCACCATCAAAACTCGGTTTGTAGGCTCATTGAATTAGTTGGCCAACACTTAGAGATTTTGTGTTAGGTACAGTACATAGAAAGCAACATGAATGAATTTTGTATTGCTATATTTAGTTTTGACACCAATAACTCCTTTGGCTTCAAGTTTTTTACTTTTCTCATCATGAAGAGCATCTTAGGATTTTAAAATTTTTCATTCAAATTCACAAAGTAACGTTTGTTTCTTGTTATGTGGTTTGAACAACCACTATATGAATACCAACCATCCCTTGATTCTTGATGAGAATTAAGAATAATAAGAACCAAACATTTCATCAAGAGATTCATTTCTTTCAGATTAGTGTCTTCATTTTTCTAATACCGACCATCTTTTCAAAATGAGTTTGCTATTTGCACCTCTTCATTGCAATTGTTTGTTTCATGAAAAATTTTCTTGCAATAGAAGCTAGATTTTCTTCTTTTGCTCCCTTGACTTATACAATTTCCTCTCCCCCTCCCACAGTTATTAAATACTCCTCCCTTTCAAGAGGTTTGACTGTGGCTTTCATTCTTTTTATCTCCATCATTTTTCGAGTTATTTAATGTAGATTGGAAAGCTTTCTCTATTGGTTGCTCAAATCTTTCCATTCTATCCTCATCAGAACCCATAAATTCCACTGAGTAAATTCTTTAATAGCAGCCAGCGCATGATCTAATTTTGTAGGAAGGCTTCTGAAAACTTTCTTTTTGGGGTAATTTCTTGTCTTGTATCCTGACTCCATAACTTCTAATTTGATTAATTATAAATAAGACATAAGAGTGGAATGCTTTAATTAAACTTCCTTCCTTTGTCAATACAGTATCAAATTACATTGTTGGAGCTCTTGCGTTCATTTTTTAAAACTTTCCATGCCTCCTTTGATATCATTGCATTCATCATTTTTTGGAAACATGGCCTTTTCTTATTTTTGTTTGTATTCTTTTTCCCTTGCTGCTGTCCATGATTCTAATTCTTCTTGCTTGGCTGTTTCTTGGAAAACTTCTTCTACCAAATCCAACAAGTCTTCTGACATAAATAATGTCTTCATTTGAATGCTCCAAAAAATAGTAGGCTTTTCCTTCAAATATTGGGATTGTAATTTGGGTTAATCAAATATGATGGGCTAGTGGATGATGTTGAGGCCATATGGTTGACTTTTGGTTTCTCAATGGTGCTATGATGGCTGGGATGTTGGGCTAGAGAGCTGCTGGATTATGTGTTATGCTTGCTGGTTAAGTGACGTGAGGGAGAGTGATATAATTGGAATTTGGTGAAAGGTTATTTCTTCTATTCATTGGTACATTCAAGAGTACAAGTTTGGTATTATAGAATATTTTCTCCGTCTAGCTTACCTGATCTATATCTTCCAGATTTTTCTTACTTTTACATGAGATATTTTACCTCAGCCACCACCATGCTATCTTCTTATATATAGACTCCTATTAATTACTACTTTGACTTTGTTTTTTGATATTTCTTGCAGTATATTTAATGGACAGAGTTTTTACTGCTCATTAATATACACAACACTTTTCTTTACAAACTTCTAACACTTTGCTTGCATTTATGAAACTGTTCTGTTGTTTGTTGTCAGAAACTACGTGCCATGGAAGAACCAAATTGGACAGAGCCAACAAGTGTTCCTATTTGTGTTTCTTCACACCAGACTCTGTTCAAATTTAGAGGTTTTACAGGTTTAGAGGATGAGCTACATTTCATGGCATATATTATAAAGAATGCAAGTTTTCTGCAGACAGTAACAATTAACACAGCTAATAAATTGAATTCAGAGGCAAAGCTCCACTTTTTTCAAAGAATTGTCCAAGTTATCGAGGGGCTATGATAAGTGTGAACTTGCATTTCACTTAGATATATCACCTTTTCTCTTGTGAGTGGCTTACTTAATGAAATCTATCTGAACTAGTGTCCTTTGTACAAATAGCTATGATTTGTGCTTAGATAGGCCACTACATAATTTTAAAGTATCTATGTCCTTGCAAGATGTGTTGAGATTCAAAAGATATATTTTTGAAGAAAATTATCATGCCTGGATGTCTTCTAAATTGAAGGAAAAACTATTAACTCTTACCTCACATATCATTGATCAGATTTGTATTTTACTTGTATAAATATCTAATATCAT
The DNA here is from genome assembly GCA_003255065.1 of Cercis canadensis. Classification (NCBI taxonomy): domain Eukaryota; kingdom Viridiplantae; phylum Streptophyta; class Magnoliopsida; order Fabales; family Fabaceae; genus Cercis; species Cercis canadensis. The sequence goes on from QAOA01008326.1 coordinate 218,606, forward strand.
GGACTCTCGTGATTTTGTTCATTGAGGCATAGTTTCTTGTAAGACTTCTAAGTACTAACTAGGTGACAGAATGAAACTCCATGGAAGCCATAGAACCTCCTTCATACAATTTTGAACCAAAGTTGATCTATCTAGAGTTAGCTTCAAGAATTAGGAGGATGACCCTACACTAAGCTTAGTGTGAACCAATCCTATCTAGAAATGGCCCCACAATCCAAAATGTTAGAGGAGAAGAGGGATCGATAAACCATAGAGCTACTCTATGGACAATGGCCATGAGAGCTCCTTCAAGGTAAAGAGAAAAGTCCTCTTTTCATTCAAAATGATATACATATATTGCTACCATAAGAGGGGTGCAGCTCTTCTTAAACAAAACCTAACCTAAATGACTTCATGGGTCGCCCCATGACCCAAATAGGCCCATATGGATCAGCCCAATATGTATTATTACCCAATAAGCTAAAAACTACAATAAAACAAGTACAAATGGTTTAGTGCTATTCGGCCCAATAAATGGACTTAAATGGCTCAACATACAAACCCAAAAAAATGGCCCTAACTAATAAATGTAGTTTGGCAGCCCAAAAGCTCATCAAACCCATTAATCAATTAGCCCAAAAAACCTAATCTAATAAACCCACTTAAGTCACATGCCCAACACATTTAACCGGCTTCATCCAAAGCTTGTAGACGTGACACGAGACATTGTCCAAACCCTCCAACCGAGCTCTTCACACCAACTCTAGCTTATTGAAGCTAGGTAGTAATCAGATGCCTAGTCTTTGCTCTAGTCATAGGGCCCTTGAAGCTCATAGACGGTGTAGCACCAATGTCCTTAACATTGTCCTCCATGGTGTGGGTCAAGTCACTAGGTTTCCTTTTACCAAGTCAAAACCTCTTTTGGTTGCTTTTTTTATGAATATAAGTTAAGGAATTTAACAAATCATATTCTGAAGTTGCTGGCAATTGCAAATGCTGCCAAGCTATATAACAGTACTATGGGCAAAAACAAAAAGATACAATTGTAATACTTCTATATTTTCTGAAAAGGAAATATCTTATTACTAACCTTTTCCTTTCTATATGATATTTTCAGGAAATTCCTTTCCTATATTACATGGAAGCCTATCTCTCTTGGGCATGCACAAATAAGCAGCAGGCTGACAGGATTGAATTAATATGCAGAGGCAACTTTAAATTTTTTGTAACTACTCATCCAGATATGTTTCTTGTGTTTTTCTGTACATGAAAAAATTGATGATATAATATATAGGAAGCTACAGTAGACTATATTATCTATTCTTTTCGGAACCTGGTGTACTAGTTTTTGGCAAAGAACGCTTGACCAGTAATGTGAGATATTGAAGGTAATCCTAAGCTTGTGTACTTTTATTGCTTGGGTTTTCACTCTTCTGTTGCATGTTCTGCATTAGGCATATTTATAATCTCTAGACTTATCTGCATTTTTAGCTTCACGTTTACATATTTTTTGTTTTCCACTGACTTCTACTTCTCTTGAGTCTTCAGTTGTTTTTCTTCTTTGTATACACATTTTTTCTTTTCGAACTCACTTGCTCATTAGAAATTCAGAAGAGATTATTCAAATGCTGCGAGGTAATGTATATTGTAAAATCCATATTATACTTTCTTTCATGTTTTTTAGCTAAAAGTTGGTGTTTTACATTCCAAAATCATAACTATCAGAAACATTTATAGACCACGAAAATCTTTTTCGCCATTTCGTCTCCTTTCCTTTCTTCGATTTGCACAGCTTCCTCTACCTGGATCATTTCCTGCATGCGTAAGGTCTAGGCCAGCAGCTTCGCCATTACATACGGGGGAGAAGACACTAACTTACTAAGTGATCCCATGCTCAGCACATGACTCATTTAAGTTTTGTTTACAGGCAAAATTACTCATCTAGGTATAGTTGATGAAGGGAAGGCCATGGCTAACCTTAAATTTTAAATTTGTTATAAATATAGGGATCAAATTGTAGAGTTTTAAAAATGGGAGATTAATTTATAAGAATCATTTAAATAGGGGACCAAAATTGTATTTTAGTCTTTATTGGATAATTTCCCGTGCTTCACACAAGGACGAACATCTTTCTTCAAACAAATAGATAATATCTATAGTTTCTTGACATTTAAAATTGATTTTTGATTGTACCATTAAAAAAAGCTTCAAAATAATGTGCTAAAATATTCTTCATAGATAATAAGTATATAAACAATAGTGTACTCTGAAAAATCACCCTACATGTTTCGATCTGATTTCCAAAGACAATATAACAGAAATGCAATAGAATATAAAAATAAAGCATTCAAGTCCAAGTGTTCAAATGAAAAGTAACAAATTAAGGGCACATGACAATTGAACAAAAAAATAATCATTCCTAGCACACAAATTCTTGCATATGATCTTATCTCACTCTTTAATGGTCTATTTTCTTTTTCTTTTTTCTTTTTTTGCACATGACAAATGACCAAAGTTTTATTTTTTTCGCTCGTGCAATGCACATGGAAAAAAGGGCTAAGAGAACGATGTGTATTGAGAGGAATGTTTTAACACTTACATGAAAACAAATTAGACATATTTTAATACTGTTAAAGATGTTGACAAAGACACCAACACGGGTTGGCTCAGTTGGTCAGCAAGGGTCCACTTAAGGCTTTTCACCTCGGCCTCTGGGTTTAGGTGCCGAGCTCGAGTCCCCTCTGACGCAAAAACAACAATCCTACTTGGTGGGCAATCCTCTTCAGGGAGATCCCTTGGCGCCCAGGGGCTTATGAGTAGCCTCTTCGTTGAGTCTAAGTGACTCACAGGAGGTAATCCTCTAGGTTGGGCCTCTGTCTGCCCCCTCTCGTAAGATCCCAGACATGCCACTGGCGCCCTGTCCGATAGTCTTGGAGTAACCTATCCTTACTACCTACTTTCTTACCAAAAAAAAAAAAGATGTTGACAAAGACATCATGATAATTTTCAGAACTTTGCATAAGTTTGAAGGAATTTGTTGAAAAAAAAAATATCTATGTTTTTGTTTTGTACCTTCGGAAATTGGAAAATANTTGGAAAATAAATATATGAAGGCTTAAATATGAAGATAAAATGAAGGAAATTTAATTAACAATTTTGGAGAAGGATGAAGTTTTAATTACTCTCTTTAATTTCTTAAAAAGAGGATATTTCCCAAGAATTTTGTGAAGAATTTTTTGAAGGACCTTCATAGGGGAAAGATAACATATATTGAAGAAGGAAGAAAATTTAGTGGAATTGAGATTAACATAGTTAAAATGAGTCAATATAATTGACTTTAAAAATAAAATATATTATAAATAGATTTTTATTAAGGAAGTGACCTTAATGACATGTGTTAGAATTTTCATGAAGCTAAATAGAAAACAGGAATTGACAAATGGCCGTGTTTTATAAACACGAGCTTCTCTTACATAATAAAATAGCAAATGCTTCGCATAGGAATGTTGAAATTACAAAAAAAAAAAANAAAAAAAAAAAAATGCAAAATTAATCATTTATATTTAAACAACCTTCTCATTCAAAATTACACTTGTCACATATTATATAAACATATTTACTTTCCTGAGATAAGATTCATCTGGTTAAAATTCATGAGTTACATATGTATCCTTGCGAAAAGCTTAAAAGGAAATTAAAATTCACAACTAATAGACAAAAGCAATTAATTTTTCAATTTCTTAGCTATTTGAAGGAGCAAATTGAAAGTTCAATATAAAAATTATTTTCTTAGAACCTTTGATAGAGCATTCCTCCTGAACGTCTTTAACTATAAGAAAAATCGTATTTTCTCACGGACCAAATCCATGAGAAATGAGTGAAAAATTTGTGAGAAACGCTTTTTCTCACAGATTTTGTTCCGTGAGAAAAAGTAGTGTGACAAAGTCATTTACTCACGTGAAATGTCATCTATAAGAAAGTTCTCACGGATTTTATCCGTGCAAAAGAAAAAAATATCCGTGAGAAATGTCATCGAAGTCTCACGACCGAGTCGTGAATTTTTTCATAGATTTAGTCCGTGAGAAGTGACTGAATTTTTTTTTTTAATTTTAAGTTTCTCACGGACATAATCTATGAGAAATTTCAGGAGAAAAAATACTGAAAAAACTCTACAAAAACCATTTTTCTACTAACCCAAAACCTACATAATACAAATTAAAATCTAGCAACAGCCTAAGCAAAACAGTAGCAAATGAATAGTTTTCAACATTAAATTTTATACAAATTAAATAATTTATACAGAAGAATCTATATAAAAGGATAATGTAAAAAAAANTAAAAAAAAAAAAAACATATATAAAAGGAATGTTTACATATTTTTAGGCTCGACTAAAGTTCCAAATCCGTGAGAAATAAGGGTCGAATAGAAAATGCAACGCCACAAGCAATGATATGAACAAGAATTTGCAACACAAAAATGCAACACATTAGTTGACAACAAACATAAAATATCTAAAAAAAGTAACATAGAAGGAAATGCAGCTATGTAATTAACAATACATAAACACTTATGAAAAATGAGCAAGACCTGTGTAATATCAATTGTTTTCTAATACATAATTACTAAGGGGATCTTCCTCGGTTTCATTATCACTGCTATGATATTCATTTTCTTCCTCTTCCTCACCACCTTCTCCTATCTCATCATCTACATCAGTGACAATGAGTGGATTCGCCCTAGTAACAACTTCTTCTATAGCAATTAAAGTGATATCTATCAAATCTTTTTGTGTCTGATCATCATCAACAAATAATGCTCATGAACGATGTGGTTCCTCTTGGTAGGGATCATTTGGCCAGGGCATGAATTGTGAGCTTAGCATTGGTTTTCATGACATGTAATCATCCTCGCTTATTAGGAGTTGTGTGTGGATAAGGAGAGAAATAAACTTCCTCTGTTTATTGAGCTAAAATGAATGGGCCGTCCCCCTAGTATGTTCTGCTTGAGTTTACTTCCACAAATCTATATTTCAAATAACTCTTTGTCTCCTGAGATGAAGGATCATATCATTTACAATTAAATGGTACCAATCGATAACAAGGTGAATCGGTATATGCAATCTCAATGATTTCTTATAGTACTCTATAATAGGAGGATTCGTTTTCACCATAACTAGATCCCTTCAAACAAACTCTACTATTATTTATTTTTTGACCTTGGGACTAAGCAATTGTATGAGATTTATAACCGTTAATATTTACTTGGACCCATGACTTAACCTTTCTTAAGGGACCACAAGCCAAAGATATTAAAATCTTAACGACAATATCATTTTGAGGGTTTTGTATCTACATATAGTTAACAAAACGTTAGTGATATACTAAAACTTGTTAAATATAATTAAATATTAAAAATAGTTAGAGTTATATACAAAATGTTTAAACCATTGAGAAAATCTAATGAAAATGTACTTCTCCATTTGATCATTTGGGAGATTCTCATACTACTTTCTTTTTTTATCATATCTATCAAAAACATTTATAGACCATGTTTTGGTGTTTTTTCACGAAAACCTTTTTCGCAATTTCATCTCCTTTCCTTTCTTCGATTGCACAGCTTCCTCTACCTGGATCGTTTCCTGAGTGCGTAAGGTTTAGGCCAGCAGCTTCGCCATTTCATTCTGGGGAGAAGACACTAACTTAATGATCCCATGCCCAGCACATGACTTATTTGACTTGTGTTTAGAGGCAAAGTACGCATATTAAGAATACAATATTAATTCTTGGCTGCTACATTTGCTTTCTCCGTTAGTTGATGAACGACTGACCTTAAATTGTAAATTTATGATAAATATAGGGATCAAATGGTAGAATTTAAAAAATTAGAGATTAATTTGTAGAAATTGTTTAAATAGGAGACTAAAATTATATTTTAGCCTTTATTTTATATAATGGAGCACAATATAAATAAGTCATATTATAAAATATGCTGAAAAATATTGCAGATTTTTATAATTTAGTAAAGACAAAAATCTCAAGATGACTCATTCTTATATAGAAAGTTATGGAGAAAGAAGAGATCCAACCCCAGGAAAAAAATGTTTTTTAATAAAAATATTGACTTAAATGCCACGTTATTACCATGTGGATATATTTATTATCATGTAATAAATATATTAGTTATATCAACATTAAACTAATAGAATTATAATTAAAGTAATAGCAAAGTCTCAAACGCAAATTTTAATTATTTAATGGAACCTAATTTATAAAAAAAAATTACTATAAAAACTAAATTAAAAATTAAGTCATATTTAAGGTTTTTTGACACAAATATTACATTATGTAAAAGTATTTATCCAAATATTACAAGTTTCAAACTATTTACACAAATATTACACTTTTTAAAAATTCAAAAATTAAAAAAAAAAAGATTTTCAGACACGTGGGTCCCACCAGACACGCCGTGGGCCTCACGGCGTGTCCTACATGGACACGCTGTGAGGCCAACAGAGTGTCCCAATAAGCCAAAATTCGTCACGGGGCCCACAACACTGGAACAATGGATGAATTTTGCCTATTAGGACACGCCGTGGGCCTCACGGCGTGTCCACGTGGGACACGCCGTGGGCCTCACGGCGTGTCCACGTGGGACACGCCGTGAGACCCACGTGTCTGAATTTTTTTTTTTTTTTAATTTTTGAATTTTTAAAAAGTGTAATATTTGTGTAAATAGTTTAAAAGTTATAATATTTAAGTAAATATTTTTGTAAAATGTAATATTTGTGTCAAAAGACATATTTAACAACATATTTCAACACAAAAAGAAATAAAAGTTTTCGGTTTCTCACAAATATCTGTCTGGTATCTACTATCTAGAGCTCTTACTTTACTTTTCCTCTCACACAAGGCCATAGTACTGAAAGTGAGTGAGATCACGCACCCTCTTCTTGAAGTCTTGAACTATTTGATCACACTATCAAGAAACCAGAGCAGCGACGCCCCGGTTCTGCTTCTTGAAGAGCTTCTTGTTCTTGGAGCAACGATGGGGGTTAGAGTTTGGCCTTGAACAGAGAACAACTGGGAAGTGAAGAAAGAAACAGAAGCACAAGAACAAAGTAGCAGAACCAAACACTAAAATTAGGATAGAGATTACATTATTACTTTCTGCTCTGTAGGAAAAATGGCGGAATTGGGAACTTCGGGTAGAAATCCACCAAAATTTGCTGAGGCAGAAGAAAATGTAGCAGCAATCGACTTGATTAGCTCACTACCTGAGTCATTGCTATGCGAAATCCTTTCCTTTCTTCCAACCAAGGAGGCTGTTGCCACAAGCATTTTGTCAAAGAGGTGGAGATCACTGTGGACTCTTGTCCCAGATATTGACCTCAGGGAGGACTCTCTCGGACGTGGAACTTATGAGAACCCTACGAATTTTGCCCATATTGTGAGTAGCATCTTAACTCAACGCAAAACAAAAAGGGTCAGAAAATTTCGTCTCTCTTGTCGTGGCTATAATTGTGAGGAATTCCATGTGAAGGAATGGGTTTCCGTTGCTATAGCCGGCAACGTTGAGCAAATGGATCTTTCTGTTCCCACATATGAAACTATTGATTTGCCGCGGTTAAGCATTTCCACTTGCCAAAGAATTGTGGTTTTGAAACTATATGGAATCACTCTAGATATTTCTACAGCCGTTCATTTTCCCAAGCTCAAGACTTTGGCACTCAACTCACCTGTAAATGATGGTATTCTTAAGTGGGTTAACTCTGCCTGTCCTGTTCTTGAAGATTTTTCTGCACTTATAGATTTTGAATTCCCAATCAAAATCTTCATGGCTTCCTTGAAGAAGTTATATCTCTATTTCTTATTTTCGGTGAATGAAATCGAAATAAACACCCCATCTCTTGAGCGTCTTATTTTAGCAGGTAGTAACATGCCAGACTTTTCAGGTGGGGAGTTGCAAAATGTTGTTGAAGCAAATTTGGTTTGGGGTCAAAACTCTGATGACAATGCAGTCAAGCTTCTAAAAGCGCTTGATGGAGTTCAATCTTTGATTTTGGGCTGCAATGAGGTGATGTGCTTGTTGATGGATAGTTGGATAAAATATTAGTTATTGCTTGTAATAGTTATATATTATCTTCATTTCCATTGTTTTGTATGGTTGGTATACTTTGTGGAATTGTATATTATTGTTTGTAAATGCTTTGCTGGTTGTTTTACACTTGCAGGGTGTACCTACTGATCCTAATCTAGATATTCCGGAGTTTTCCAATTTAATTCGTTTGAAGCTTGATCTTGAATCATTGGACACAAATTTCCTGTTGAATATGCTTCAAAAATGCCATAAGCTTGAAGTTCTTGTCATTTATAAGGTTTGTTCATTTCCAACATTTGGTTTTGGCCTATGTATTCTTTGTGTTTTATACTTTTTGTGTTTCATGGTATTGGTTTTGGATTTGATGGTATACATGGCTGGTTAGGTGACATGAGTGAGAATAATAATATAATGGGTTTTTGGCTGAAATTTTTTTCATCTATTCATTGATACTTTCAAGAGTACAAGTTTGGTATTTGTAGACCATTTCGAAGGCCTAACTCAATCACAAAATTTCTTTTCAAGAGACATAGATGGAAGCGACCATTTTTGTTTTGACTTAATTTGAGCTTGTAGATGATCATATGTCAATTGTCACCATGTGGACCTATCCACATTCTGACATTTCAAAGCATTCTAGCCCAAGTGGCATAAGAGCCATTTTTATAGTAGTGACAAATTGCCCCTTATTTTGTATTGCTATATTTAGTTTTGACACCAATAACTCCTTTGGCTTCAAGTTTTTTACTTTTCTCATCATGAAGAGCAACTTGGGATTTTTAAATTTTTCATTCAAATTTAGAAAGCAACATTTGTTCCTTGTTATGTGGTTTGAACAAGCACTATATGAATACCAAACATCCCTTGATTCTTGATGAGAATTAAGAATGATAAGAACAAAACATTTCATCAAGGGATTCATTTCTTTCAGATTAGTGTCTTTATTTTTCTGATACCGACCATCTTTTCAAAATGTGTTTGCTATTTGCACCTCACCTCTTCACTGCAATTGTTTGTTTCATGACAAATTTTCTTGAGTATACTGCAATAGAAGCTAGATTTTCTTCTTTTGCTCCCTTGACTTTTACAATTTCCTCTCCCCCTACCACAGTTATTAAATACTCCTACCTTTCAAGAGGTTTGGTCATGTCTTTCATTCTTTCTATCTCCATCATTTTTTGAGTTATTTAATGTAGATTGGAAAGCTTTCTCTAGTGGTTGCTCAAATCTTTCCATTCTATCCTCGTCAAAGCCCATAAATTCCACTAGAGTAAATTGTTCAATAGCAGCCAGCTCATGATCTAATTTGGTAAGAAGGCTTCTTAAAACTTTCTTTTTGGGGTAATTTCTTGTCTTGTGTCCTGACTCCATAACTTCTAATTTGCTTAATTATAAATAAGACACAAGAGTGGAATGCTTTAATTAAATTTCCCTCCTTTGTTAATAACGTATCAAATTACATTGTTGGAGCTCTTGCGTTCATTTTCAAAAACTTTCTGTGCCTCCTTTGATATCATTGCATTCATGATTTTTTTTTGAAACATGGCCTTTTCTTATTTTTTTTTTGTATTCTTTTTCCCTTGTTGCTGTCCATGATTCTAATTCTTCTTGATTGGCTGTTTCTTGAAAACCTTCTTCTACCAAATCCAACTAGTCTTCTGACATGAATAATGTCTTCATTTGAATGCTCCAAAAATTAATATGCTTTTCCTTCAAATATTGGGATTGTAATTTGGGGTAATCAAAGTGATTGGGCTAGTGGATGATGTTGAGGGCATGTGGTTGACTTTGGGTTCCTCAATGGTGCTATGATGGCTGGGATTTTGGGCTAGAGAGTGGCTGGATTATGTGTTATGCTTGCTGGTTAACTGACGTGAGGTAGAGTGATATAATGGGTATTTTTCTGAATGGTTATTTCTTCTATTCATTGGTACATTCAAGAGTACAATTTTGGTATTATAGAATATTTTTACTGCCTAGCTTAACTGATCTACATCTTCCTGATCTTTCTTGATTTTTCTTACATTTACATGAGATATTTTACCTCAGCACCATCATGCTATCTTCTTATTTTTAACTCCTATTAATTACTACTTTGTTTATTGATACTTCTTGCAGCATATTTAATAGACATAGAGTTTTTACTGCTCGTTAATTACATGCAACATTTTTTTTATATAAACTTCTAACACTTTGCTTGCATATATGAAACTGTTGTGTTGTTTGTTGTCAGGTAGAATTTGGTGCTGAAGAGCTAAATTGGATAGAGCCAACAAGTGTTCCTATTTGTGTTTCTTCACAACTGACTGTGTTTGAATTTAGAGGTTCTAAAGGCTTAGAAAATGAGCTAAATTTCATGGCATATATTCTAAAGAATGCAAGTTTTCTGCAGACAGTAACAATTAATACAGCTAAAAATTTGAATTCAGAGGCAAAGCTCCACCTTTTCAAAGAATTGTCCAAGTTACCGAGGGGCTCTGATACGTGTGAACTTGCATTTGATTGAGATATATTTCATGTGGTATGCAATATCACCTTTTCTCTTGTGAGTGGCTTACTTAAGGAAATATATCTGAACTAGTGTCCTTTGTATAAGTAGCTATGATTTGTGCTTAGATAAGCCACTACATATTTTTAAAGCATCTGTGTCCTTGCAAGATGTGTTGAGATTCGGAAGATATATTTTTAAAGAAAATTATCATGCCTGGATGTCTTGTAAATTGAATGAAAAGCTATTTATTCTTATCTCACATATGATTTGTCATATTTGTATTTTACTTATATAAATATGTGATATCATGGACTCATGATTTTGTTCATTGGGGCATAATTGCTTGTAAGACTTCTAAGTACTAAATAGGTTTCTTTTACCTAGTCAAAACCTTTTTTGGTAGTTTTTTTTTTTTTTTCTTATGAAAATAAGTTAGAGAATTTATATTCTGAAGTTGCTGGCAATTGCAAATGGTGCCAAGCTATATAACAGTACAATGGGCAAAAACAAAAAGATATAACAGTACTACTTCTATATTCTCTGAAAAGGAAATATTTTATTCTTAGCCTTTTGCTTTCTATATGATGTTTTCAGGAAATTCCTTTCCTACATTACATGGAAGCCTATCTATCTTGGGCATGCACATATAAGCAGCAGGTTGACAGGATTGAGTTAATATGCAGAGGCATCTCTACATTTTCTGTAACTGCTTGTCTATATTTGTTTCTTGTGTTTTTCTGTTTTTGGAAAAATTGATGATACAAAATAAAGGCAGCTACAGTAGACTATGTTCTGGTGTACTACTTTTTGGCAAAGAAGGCATGACCAGTAATGTGAGATATTGAAGGTAATCCTAAACTTGTGGACTTTTATTATTGGTTTTTCACTCTACTGTTGCATGTCCTGCACTTGGGCATATTTATGATCTGCATTTTTAGCTTCACGTTTGCATATTTTTGTTTTTGACTTCTATTCTCGAGTCTTCAGTTGATAATTCATCTTCTTCCTCCCTCCCCTTTCCTCCTGTTCTCGGCCACCATGGGAGCATCCATAAGAAACTCCCTCACAGTCAAATCCCATCCCCTAATCCTCTTCCTCACACCCCTTATCCTCATTAATCGGGAATCCATTTTAGCTTCTCCATCACCATCACCATCTTGTTCTCCTCCAATTCATACTCTACTGTCGTCTCCTTCATCACTATCACCGCCGCCGCCATCACCACCGCAACAACTGAACAACATAACATGGGGTGAAGAGACTCCACCTCCGGCTCCGAATTTGGCTCTCCCATCTTGATGAAAACTGTCCGGAAATGATACAAATGTTTCCCAGTACCCGCTGAAGGGCTCTACAAACCCAGTGGTGAAGGCCATGGAGACCTTAAGGTGAAAGCACCATGACTTCTCATGCACTTGGTCCTAACAACCATAGTTAGTGGGCTCAACTGCTATAAAATCCATATATACTTTCTTCCATTTTTTTTTTTGGCTAAAAGTTGGTGTTTTACATTCCAAAATCATAATTATCAGAAACATTTATAGACCACGTTTTGGTGTTTTTTCACGATTTCGTCTGCCTTCCTTTCTTCGATTTGCACAGCTTCCTCTACCTGGATCGTTTCCTGCGTGCGTAAGGTTTAGGCCAACACCTTGTCCATTTCATTTGGGGGAGAAGACACTAACTAAGTAATCCCGTGCCCCAGCATGACTCATTTAAATTGGGTTCAGAGGCAAAATTACTCATCTAGGCAATCAGATGGCATATTAAGACTAAAATAATACTTTTTTGCTGCCAGGTTAGCTATTGCCCTTACAATTGTAAATTTATGCTAAATAAAAGGATTAAGACTAATTCCTAGGAATTATGTAAATAGGGCACCCAAATTGTATTTAAGTCTTAATTTTATTTTTATACAATGGAGCACAATGTAAAGAGGTTATATTACAAAAAAAAAGTTAAAATATATTGTAGATCCCTATAGTTTGGTAGAGATAAGAATCTCTAGATGGCTCATTCTTAAACGGAAAAATAGAGAAAGAAGAGATGAAACCTAGGAGGAAGATTTTTTTCTAATAAAAAATTGACTTAAATGTTAGGTTAGCACCATATAAATATATATATTTTCTTTTATCAGAAATGTAACTTTATTACATTAAGCTAATCGGCACTTACACAACAACAAATAACACCATATGAAATTTTGAATACAATATTTTCTGAAATTCAAAAAGTTAATACTCCAAAATAAACTTTTATATTTTTCTCCCTGTACTAAAAAGTTAATAAAGGTATGGCTCCATATCTTAGCAAAATAGAGGACAATAACAATTGACAACAAAACATCTTTAATGACGAAGAAACCACCAAATGTGTTGCAGCGAGGTTAAACACTCGGTTTACCTGAAGTATTATCTTTACTTAACACATGAAATATGACATGAAAATTTCAAGATTGATCTCCTAAGAAAACAATGTCAATTTGATGGATTAATCTTCTAGAACACCAAATATGCCTTTGAACAGGGAGAGTGTATAAAACACAACAGATAAGTTTGAACAATTTATTGAAAACCAAAAGACCTAAAAAAATACAAACAATTGAATAAAATAGACGGATAGGGCTACCGCCGCAAAAAGTGGCGGTGGTAGCCCCAAAGTGGTGCATAAGAAAAGGAACAAGATAAGAAACGAAAACCTTACAAGAAGGAAAAAAGGAGAAACAAGAAAAGGGCCAAACTTAGCAGAAAAGGCTGCACCTAAGGGCAGTAGAGAAGCCGCACTACAAGGAAAAAGGTTTTTTTTCATGGACAAAATCCGTGAGAAAACAACCAAAAATCTGTCAGAAACATGTTTCTCACGGATATTAGGATGCGAGAAAAACCTGCGTGACAAACAAAATTTCTCACAAAATTTAGTTTCATGAGAAATTTTCTTACAGAGTTTATCATGAAATTTCTCACGGATTTTTTTTCCATGATACAATTCACAAATGTGTAATTTCGTTTCATAAATGTGTAATTTTTTTAAAATAATTAATTACTAGTTTCAATTAAATGTGTTATTCATAAAAACCACTAAATTTTGTTAATGAAATGTAATTACAATTTATAAATGTTATACAATGAAAGAAAAAAAAAAGTACACTACAATATAAACACTAAACCCTAATCTCTTATGTTGTCGTCGTCTCTCAAGTCTTCAGTTGAGTCATCATCATCGTCAGCTGGAGGCTGTGGGGCCGCATCAGAGGTCCCATTATGAGCCTGCTGTAATAGTTGTGATAACATCGTAGCCAGTTGCTCTGTCGACGTGTTGGATCCCTTAAGAGCTTAGACCAACGGCACCAGCTAGCGGAGCTCCTAAATCTCCTCTAACATGGCAGCCATCTAGGACTAAACGTATGACATCTAGGAGGTGTTGGGTCAGAGGGCTGGGAGCTTTGTCCATCGGCCGAGTCCAACAAGCTGGCCTCAAAACCAATGCCATAAATCTAACCCTTCTTGTTCTTCCCGCCAACGACATTGAGTCATATCTCATTGTCATTGACAGGAGACAAAAAGGACTGGGCCTAGTTGTTAGACCAACGCCTCTTATACTCAATCTACATAGATAAAAGCATAAAGTTAATAAGAAATAATAAACTTTTAATTAAGATTTTTAAATCTCTTAAACAACTTCCAGTTTACTTACATAAGTAGACTAAGCCCGTGGATGGACCCAACCCTTTTAGCACTATGTTGGAGGTGACGAAAGACCTCTGATGAGTATGGCTCTCTCCCCAACTCCTTCGTCTACAAAAAAAAAAAAAATTGTTAGTAAATAGAAATAATTTAATTTTTAAACATATCTTAAATGAAAGAAGGTTTTTAAATAAAAAACTTACCAGCCTCCTCTTATGTTCGGAGACAGTGATCGAACCGCCCTTGTGGTAGGCCTCACCTTGATCTAAGGAGTGGTTTTTCTTGTTCTACTCCGAGAATGCCCTGTACTCTTCAGAGGCTCATTTAATTCTCAAGACCCCCAACAGAGAAGGCAATAACCAATCGCTCTTCGACTTCCTTTTCTTGATGTCTCAAAAGGAGGCGTGAATGTTATTGCTGCACTTTGTTAGCAAGATCTTATGAATCTAGCTCTCAAACTGCGGGTCCCATATACATCTCCTTTGTATTAGAAAACAGAATCTCAAGGTTAGTAAAATTGAAATTAAGTTGGCTTAAAATAAAATAAAATTAATAAAGTTGAAATTATTGCTTTGAACTCTGTCTACCAGAGTTCCTTCACTTCATTAAGAACAGAGGTGAGATCGATTCAGTCGCCCTCATATTTCGACTTATAGATAGTTAAAAGAATGTTAACAGGCTCCTTAGACAAAAGAAAGCTGAACAAAAAAAATAAATTCTAATCAATCAGAAATAATAAACTTAAAACGATAAAAAAAAAATGAAAAACTAGGTATTGGAAAATACTTACTCCTTCTTCCAGTATGACCAGATCCACATCTGACCATCAGCCGCTTAGGAGCCGGGCAATGAAGACTCTAAAATACTCGAAGTGGCATGCGATGACCCTACAGCCACCGACACTATGGATCTCGGAGTAAGGGCTCTTGATTAGTTCCCCTCATGTGTCACACTGGGCGATAGTATCTGCGCCAACCCCGAGCTCGACATATACAAGGACACGACTAGGTAAGTCTGAGAAGGCCGAGCCACAACCTTGCCCTTTGTCCCTTATAGAGGGCTCCGATGTTGGATATGACCGTCGATGATAGTTTGGCATTTGTCATACAAAAACAATATTAATAATGCAATTATGTATACAATAAAATTGATCATCCTAAATTTTCATAACCCAAACCCTAAACTTAAACCCTAAATCCTAAATCTTAACCCCTTAATTTTCATAACTCTAACCCCTACACCCTTACATTTTCATAACCTTAACCCTAAATCCTAACCCTAGAACATTTACATCCTAAATCCTGAATCCTAAACTTTAAACCCTAAAATACTAACCCTTAAACCCTAACCCCAAAACCCCTAAACACCAAACCTTACTCCCAAATCCTAATGTGTTAACCCTAAACCCCTAAAACCATTAACCCTTAAACACTAAAAAAACTAAACACTACCCCTTAAACCCTAAACCCAAAACCCCAAAACCCTCAAATGCCAAACCCTAACCCCTTAACCCTAAATCCCTAAATATAACCACTAAACATTAACCCTAAACCATAAATAAAAATTGGGCAAAGTCTCTCCTAAAACTTGAACATTCAAGGAATTCAAAATTTCACACAAATACACAAAATCACAATCACAAAATTACAATTTATTCCATAACTAAAAGTTACATAGCAGTAGAGGTAAAAATTATACAGGAATAGAAAAAATTACAAAACTAATTCTGTACCGCCATTCTAATAATTAAAAAAAAAAAAGATATTCCAGAATCATTCTACATCAAGCATATAACAAAAACCCTACCTAATATTAACCCCAAACCTCTTACCTAAAAAAATTCTACTAATTACACATTACTTCACACTACTTCGTACTGCACATTTGGCAACATTAGAGTTAAACTAGATTAGATATTATATTTCATATTAATGTGTAATCAATGTTGGGTAGGTTAATTTAGTAACCAATGCTTGTTAATTTTGTCCAACGCTAGACTAAAACAAAGCTAAAGGCTAGAGGAACAAATGAATAATAATTTAATAAAGAAAACTCAGACAAGAAAGGGATACTGAACCTACCTCAATGAGCTATGAATTGAAAAACTAAACCGGTAGGATGAAAGATGAGGTCGACCGCTAGAAAACCCAACTACCGCCTCCAAGAATGGTGCAAAAATGCCTAAGGCCGAGAAGGAAGAGAGAAAAGCTTGAAAATGTTAAAAATGGAGAATGGCAGCAGCGAGTTCACGTGGAAGAAGAAGAATAGGTTTTCTCACAAATTTTTTCCATGAGAAAAATCCTAGAAAATTCAATTTTTAAGTGAAACAGTGCATTGACGTTTCTTACGGGCTTTCTCACAGAAATTTTCACGGATTTATTGTCTGTGAAAAAGTTCATGAGAAACCTTAATATTTTTCATTGATCAATTTCGTGAGAAAAGCAAACATATTAATAGGGACAGTTGGGACAAGATTTCTCACAGATTTTTCTCACGGACATACGTGATCATGAGAAATTCTAAGAGAACTTCTTAGCAGTTACATTCTGTTATACATCGGGAGATTTTCTCATGGAATATTAGTCTGTGACAAAAGTCTGTGACTAATACACGTTTTTCTTGTAGTGTCGGAACTTGCTGAAGAAGAGTGGCAGAGGCCGGTATATAAATATATTTTATTGTGCCACATAATCAAGATGTTAATCACATCATCATTAAACTTGGTACAAGGATTTTTTTTTAGTTTTCTGTAAATCACAATTTAGAAAACTAAGATTCTCATGTTTGGTACAATATTTCAAAAAAACATTCCAAGCAAATAGGATTCCTAGGAATAATTTTTGGGCAGGTTTCCCACAAAATAATTCCCAGGGGGTTGGGATTCTTAGATTTTCATGACATGAAATTTTTTTTTTAAAATGTAAAAAATATACCCATAACCCTATCCCGAAAATCCCTACTCAGTACTCACACTCATTTGCCTCTAAAAAATGTAGCGATGCAATAGACCCTCTTTAGCGACCACCGCCTCCATTCCTCACATCTGAACCACTGCTTCTTGCTTCCCCTTGGGTTCAATCCCTCCGTTTTCCAAGTATGTGAATGCTTTCTAGTCTTTTATGGCCAAATCATTTTTCTCTATTACATACTTGAAAAAAAAAAAAAATATGCGTCTGTTGTGTGCCTATGATTCGTGTGATTGAGTAGTCTTTTTGGTATTTTTGGTGAATATTGGATTTTTCCTCGAGGGTTAGAAGCCACTGGGTTTGATAAGCCTCGGCATATTTTTCCCCTATTGCTTCTCCCTTTCTCTCTGCAATTTTCTATAAAGTTGTCCTAATAGGGAAAAAGTGCATTTCAAAGCTGCAATTACCAACGCTTTTGTTGGGGGAAGAGAAAGCAACATTTGTGAAGGGTATCATTATTTGTTTGCTGATTTTGATTAATAGGGTTAGTTCATTAAAATAGGAGTGTCCCTCATTTTAATTCAAGAATATATGCATGTCTGCTAATAAGAATATATATGTATGTATGTATGTATGTTTTCCCTTATACCCTCTACTAGTCTTTTATAGGATGTTGCCCTCCCAAATTTGATTCTCTCAGCTACCAAGTCTATAGCTTTATGCTACTCCTACTTGCAGGTTAAGGTAAAAGTAATCATGAGTTTGTGTGATTAGGAGTTAGGCAACTTATTAAGAACTAGGTGAATGTGATTATGGAATTTTTCCTTTTTCGTTTTGGTTTTATAGATAAAGAAGACTCTCTTAACAAAATGAAATGACTAATTGATGTAGTTTTGGGTATCTTTTAGTCTTAGTAGGATTTACTCAAACTGCTATAAATTGCTCACTGCTGAGTGCTGAGGCTCAAGGTCTTCTTTTCTTTCTAATTTGAGCATATCTTTTTCTCAATTTTAAGTTACTGTTTCCTAGTTGGTTTAGCCGTCAACGAATGAACCTTTTATTTTTCAATTTCAATATCTCTAAAAGAAAAATGTATATTAGTCGCGAATTTCTCTCATAGACAAAAAATCGGTGAGAAAAATGCCACATTTTCACTGAAAGTGACTATTAAGAGTTTCTCATGGATTTTCTCACG
>QAOA01008326.1:237873-351570 GCA_003255065.1 Cercis canadensis
TGAAGGTCTTAACGACGCGGATGGCAAACTTAAAGAAAAGGACTAGTTTTCAAAAGAAAACTTGGAGTTGCCACCAATTGTATTAGAAAAATGGGGAATAATTGGAAAAATCTTTTTTAATTTAAAAAATTGTCTGCGAACCAAAGAGGTTTCGAGAGTCAGTTTATGCGTGGAGAAGATGTTAGGCACTCCACAACATCTATTTAAATACGGTTACCCTATATTAATTGTGCGAACATCAATATGGCCAAAATGTGTATTTTATTTACCCTAAAATAATAAATGTATTACAAGAATGTCTGACAAAAATAAAAATAAAGAATTTAAACGTGCAATGCATGATTTATCTACCGAAACTTAAATCTTTTCACCCCTTCATCGCATAAAGTGACTATCCAGGGTGGCGCCACCTTCACCAAGGGCAGATAGAGAAAGACATCTCATATAGGACTTACTCACCCTATCCTCTCATAATAAGTGAAGGGGCATAGGGATACTACACGACACATATATATTTTTTATGTGCAATGCAAATGCATGATTTTAAGTGTTACAAAACTTGTCTCAAGATCTAAGTACAGATAAATCTTAATTTACATCAAAATTTAAAAAATAATAATAATAAAACATCATTCTTGCTCCTAGCTTGTAGCTAGGTATTTTCCAATTGGGCCTACCAATTTGCTCATACTCACAATTACCATGATTTGTATTCAAATATGCTCATGAAAGCACCAAAACATAGATTAGGCAAGACTTAAAGACTTAAAAGAAATCTACCTAAGTGACCTACATATTTAATCTCCACATATTTCAAAAGGAATAATCCAAAATCATCTAAAAAATGCACAATCAAACTCTAAACAGCCATTATAATAGTACAAACAATGCATGAGAACTAAACCCAAAACAGCCCTCAACTAATATTCAATACAGCATCCAAACTAACCTAGTAAAAAGCCTCCTAAATAGTTAAAAAAAAAGTGTACCCAAATAACATATCAAACAAAACCAAACAACAATGCAAAAAGTAAAGAAAATAAAACCAAAACAGCAAGACAAATAGGACCTTAAACAATAGACAAAAACAAATACAAAATAGCAAAAACACTAGAAAACAAATACACTCAAGTAACACTTTAAGAGAGAACACCTTTCAAAATGTCTTGGAATAGAAAAAGAATTTGTCACACATAAGAATGGTACTAGAATGGCAACCAAACACATAAGCAAAATACATCAAGAAATAAGGCATAATACACCAGGAGAGCCACCAAACATGTCCAAAACCACCATCCTTATCAAGAGACAAATTTGAAGGAAGTCCAAAGAATTCACATATTCATCAATTATCTGAAATAGCTGTGCTCAAGCCAAAAAACCTGAGAGTAAAATAGACATGAAAAAATTCTAAAAATTACCCACATTGAATCCACATATCTTATGGTTCTAATGAGACCAACATCACTTAATTTGGAGTTGTACAAGTAAAACTAGAGAGGAAAGACAATGTGCCACCAGTGCTGACTGGTAGCACTGACAGATCAGAAAAACAATCATATTCACATTCAAACCGGGAATAAACTAGACCTGTAAAAAATATAAAAACTTTACACATTAAAAACATGCATCTTATGATTCTAAAGAGATAAGAACCATGCAATTCGGAGCTATATAACTCTAGAAAGATATAAAAGACCCAACACTGCCAGTGATAGGGCATCAGTGTCAGTACAACTTTGAACAGCTATATTCAAACCAAAACTTGGAGTAAACTAGACATAAAAAAAAATCTGAAAGTTGTACACATTGAAAACATGCATCTTATGGTTCTAAAGAGATAAGAACCATGCAATTCGGAGCTGTGTAACTCCAGAAATAAATAAAAGACCAAACATTAGGCGTGAAAAAATTCTGAAAATTGTATACATTGAAGATACATGTCTCCCAGTTCTAATGAGACCAACAGTGCTAAATTCCAAGCTCTGTAGCTCCAAAAATAAATCAAACACTGCCTACTACCAGAGTTGTTTGACAGCATCCGAGAATTCACACTTTACATAGTTCTTTTAACAAAGTAAGAAGAAAATATCATACTCACTTAAGACAGAATTTAATGACATCAAGAAAGATGATATAGGGAATTAAGAATAGAGATAAATGATAAAAAAAAAAAATTAAATTTAAAAAATAGTGTAAAAACAACAATCAACTCTTGTTCAAAACAGTCACAAAACCTTGAAGTAGTGTGCCAAACAGCTATCATTTATGGTCCAAACAGAACACCATTCATCTACAAAATGACCACTTACAACCATGAACTTACTCAACACTATTACCCTTAAACAGCCCCCCAAAACAGTCCTCATTTAATATTCAAGACAACAATGAAATCAGCTCGAAACAATAGTGTAAATATGCCAGAACAGCAACAGTAAAATGCATCATAAAGTAGGAGAAAATGCACCAAGACAGCCACAAAACAAACCCACAACAGCAGTATAAAGATGAACCAGAATGCAGAAGAAAATGCACCAAAAAAAAATAACAAAACATACCCAGAACAACTGTATGAAAACATAATAGGATAGCAATGAAAATGGGCCAAAGTTACTGCATTTCAAATTTTAGAAGAAACATGGTAAACCTCCTAAATTGATCCCCAAAACAAGCCCTTAAACATGCCACCAAAACAAAATAAATCATATATCAAACCTTAACCACATTGGCATGCAAGATAGTGCTTGGAATGCATGAATAATAACTTGATCAACTTAACAATTCATGAAAAGAACAGCCATGATGAACACATGAGAATGGAATGAAGTTAACCATGAGGAATGACATTTTTAGAGATGGGCCAACAAGCTTACAAAGGGGGGAACGGAGCCAAACCATGGTGATTGACAAAATTTCAAATCCAATAGTATTTCTATACAAAGGAGAAAAAAAAACAAAAACAACAGAGAAAATTAACCAAAACAAGACAAATATATAAAAAATTCTTGACCTTATGGCAGCAAACTGAACCCTTAGCAAGCCACATTTTCAAATTCCCAACATCTCCCATAGCACAAAAACACTTTAGAGTTCAGTCAAACAACAAAATTAAGCAAAATGGAACAAGGAGTACAAAGACTGTGAGGTTATCTCTTGAAGTTAAAGTGCTCTGTACAAATGAATAAAAAATATAACTAAAACCACAAACACATCATCTCATACATGCATAGCGTCAGATTTCAAAGAAAATGGAACTCAAACCCTTTATCTTGAGCTCAAGATTAAATGGACATTCCGTAAAATCTTGTAAAACTTATTTTATTACGTAAATTGTAAGGACAAACATCATCTAAATACCCCAAATTATTATAAATAGAATCAAAAAGGCAAAGATGGTATGGCAGCAAGAGCAAAAGTATGGAAATAATTATGTAATCTCTAAACTCAACAATGTAGACTAGAATTTAACATGGGATAGATCAATCAAATTCATTAAACTTGAATCAAAGAGAAAAGGGAACAGAATCGTACCTAGATTCTTCCTTTTCTCGATGCTCTCCTGGGTCTCTCTTCTTTGTTCTATTTCTCTCCTCTCTTCCTCTTTCTCCGAATTTCTCTCTACTCTTGTTCTGCTATTCAATTGGTTTTCTTTCCTCTGGTTCCTCGGTCTCTCCTTTAAAAATTTCTGCTCACTCTCTATTATTCTCTCAAGAAAAAAATAGTTTCTGCCTCTTTTCCTTGATCTTGCTGAATCCTTTTTCTCCCTTTTTTGAATCATGCATATGACTCCTTCCCTTCTTAAGATATTTTCCTTCTTTTAACTTCAATTCCCAATCTGCCCCCATGGTAACTGCTGCCCGGCCCTTTCTTCTTCTTTTTTATTTGCTTTTATTTATTTAGTTGCTTAGTTATTCAATTTAAAAAGAGGATAAATCAAGCTTGGACCAATGGGGAGAGAAAGAAATATATTCCTTGCTCTCCTATTGACTCTTTTAGATACAATGATGCAACAATTAATTAACAAAACTTGTTTATATATTTTATCAACTATTTACAAAAATAAAAATAAAAAGATGGGCCAAATAAGCTTAAAATAGAAAATGAGCTAAGTTGACAATGGATTGGGCTTAGGGTAACAATCAAAAAAACACTAATTAGACATTAAGAATTTATCTTTTTTTTATATATATATTCTTAAACCATAAGAAAAATCTGGACAAAATATCGACAAAGCAGTTGGCTACGATGTTATTGTAGCTACTGCAGCAAGGTCATAGTGGGACATCCAATGCTGCCCCACAGCCCCCAGTTAACAATGATGATGACTCAGCTGAGGACTTGAGAGATGATGATGACATCGGAGATTAGGATTTAGTGTTTATATTGTATTGTACTTTTTTTTCTTTCATTGTATAACATTTATAAATTGTAATCACATTACTATAATAAAATGTTGTGATTTAATTGAAACTAATAGTTAATTATTTTTTAGGTTTAAAAAAAAAAACTGGCAAATTTTGCCACACCAAGAATGAAATTCCATGAGCATTTTGTTTGTTACACAAGTTTTTCTCGCTCCTCAAAGTTTATGAGAAAATCTGTGAGAAACGCATTTCTCATAGATTTTTGGCTATTTTCTTATGGATTTTGTCTATGAGAAAAGACCTTTTTTCTTGTAATGTATGAATCTCTTTCAGTTCATCCTTTAGAGGTCTACAAGTTCCCTCTATTATTGATCATTTTTCCTCAACTAGTTAACTTTTGAAAAAGATTTATGGGTGCGCTCAATATTTGAGGAGTGTGAAATGTCAATGAAGAACAACTTATGGTGTTTTTGTACAGTATATCCTCAAATTCCACAAGGTTCAACCACCATTTGCATCAGGCTTTGTTCCACTAGAAGTTCTTCCTTCTGAAGGTTCACTCAGGTTAGTTTTTTTTTTTTTTTTTCTATTTGTTTGTGTTGCTAGACACTAAATATGCAGTTTCATATATTAAAACATCACACCCTATTGACATAAAAATGCGTGCATGCTTTTGTATAGAAACAATAGTCGGTTTCTTATTGTATTCATTTGCTCTGTTGGATATCTACGCAAGATTCTTGGAGAAATATTAATGGGAGCATATGTGTTTGACTATGGCAATCCCCAAATAGGTTTTGTAGAAGCAGTTTGAAAGTACCATTAGTCATTGTGATTAAGAAGATGGATTAGTTTTGATATTGAAGTTCCTGTATTGAAATATTTATGACTTGTTTCTACATGCCTTTTCTGTTGTCCTTCTAAATTAATAAAGACATGCATGGTGTATTCCTTTGATTCATTTCTTTTTCCTTGCTTTGTCCCAATTTGTGGTTTGGAAATGGTAAAGAAGATGGGGGCCAATGAGGCTTATGATACGGTTCTCAGGTTTTTGTGGTTTGGGTTATATTGTTTGACATGACTGTGAAATGAGTTAATCTCTGCTGTAAATAGGTTTAGGTTTAATGCTGTGGCTCAAATTTGTCATTTGAAATATGTTGTTCTTGAACATTTTACTTGGGTGCTGGTTAATGTTTGTGAAATAATTATGGTTTGCATTTTGATTATGGATATCTTTATTCTGCTTGCTATCACTGAGTATTGAAGTCTTTTGGTTGGGGTTATTGAGATCACATTTGTTGCCATGTTACCATCTGTTTGGCTGTATTATATAATATAATATAGAAAAGAAAAGTAGGTATGGGCATACCTATTGAGTGAAAAAGACAAACATGTGGTAGGCAATGCACTGATGCTTCAGTATCCTTCTTGGAGGTTCAAAAGATGCCTCTCTGCCATATGACTCTGGTGGGTTTAAAAAAATTTAATCATGCTTTACAATGGCCTAGTTGAAAGCTATGTGACTACATGCTGCTAACTTTGTAATCCTCAAATCACACTTCACACTCTCATATTTTGCATTTCAACTCATTCTTGTGGATGATCAGAAACATGAATTTGGCTTGTTCCTCTTTGTCTAGTGGCAGCGTGATCAAATGAGATCACATAAATGAATATTGTTCTTGAACGTACACCTAGAAACAGAAGAGCTTATTTTTAGCATGCTTCTTGACTTTCACCTCCTTAATTGGTTTATCACACTGTTTAGGATCTCCCTTAATGCATTTCCCTTTTCTTACAGAAACCAAGAGTGTGAGCAATTTCAACTAGCTATAGAAGCATGGTATGCACACATCAAATATGCAGAAAGAATGTCTAGTATTCTTAATACTTGAAGGGAATTACTAAACTCTTAATTACAAGAAGTGGGGAAGTTAGCAATATCCTCATTTTCAAATAAACAAAAAGACCATCCTTCTTATTTAAGGATAAATGATAATACTATATTTTAAAAAAAAAAATTCAAACGACCCATACAACAAAGTAGTAATACAGTCACATCAAAAAAAATAACATAAAATAAAATAAAATAAACAAAACAAAGTAGTAATACGTGTCAATTGCTTTCTTCATCCTCTTGTTGCACCATCAGCATTGCAGTTAGCCTTCACAGTTAAGAGAATAATGATATTTCAGTGCGTTGTAAGAAACAGATAATTACGAAGACAAGCAAGAAACATAAAATGGACATTTTGAAAGTTAAAACAGCCTCATGCTTGAAAATAGAAAAATGCCGAATATGTTCAGGCAAAAACTTTCATATACACATTAGTTCTTTTTACAGAATATTTAATTAAATAAAATTGACTCCATCAAATTTGGTATATTTCCACAAAATCATTACCAAAGTCTTTGGACTAATTTCATATTTTTAGTTTTTACTATATATCTATCCATGCTAAAGCAAATTGAATCGTCAGTTCTAAACTATTGTGAAATTAGCTTTACAAGATAAAAATCTAGACTCAATCTTTCAGATATCAAGAAGTACTATATGGAGCAGAAAAACAATGAACTCACTAGCATTTCAAATTGTCTGCTCTACTGCTTGTAACTTAAGACAACTTTCAAAGAAGTTAGGATCCAAACTAAGGGGGCAATGAAAGAAAGGTAAATTCCAGGAATAATACCTCCACTGCAGGTAACCAAAGATACATTGTACATTCTTATTTCACTTTCTATTTTCAGTCTGGCTATTGTTACTTACCAACCAAACCTGACAGACAGGCGATTATGAATGAACTTGAGAACAATGGGAATCACTATAAACTTCTCTTAGCTGACGGTGAATTCATGAAACAATTCATAGAAGTGAGTTGAGGAAAGAAGAAAGAAGCCAAGAATTCAAAGTTCTTCCAAATTACAAACAATGCAATTTTCTCTAATCAACCAAGTTCATTATTTAAGACATGCATTCATATCTTATCATCATGTAGGGAGTGAGTTATAATAATTTGAGGTCAAAATGTTAGCCCAAATGAACCAATAAATCAAGATGTTGCCCTTCTTGTTACATAATGGTATGGAGGTTTGAACCCTTGATCTATTACAAATTATCCAAACTCCTCACCACTAAACCACACCTAATAGTTTTAAATCAAGATGTTGTTAGTTCTACTTAACAATAGAAAGAAGGGACCATTACATGTACAAGATGATTGATGACACAAGTCTTCTCAATCAAATTAATAGTAATTAAATGTGCATGGTGTAGTTAGGGCTTTTTGCCCCATTGTTTCAAAACAAAAAGAAATTAAAGGAATTTATAAATTAGAAAAAGGAAATCAATAAAAAAAAAAGAAAANAAAAAAAAAGAAAAAAAAAAGTGCCAAAAAACTATAGATCCACTTTTGACGTTCTGTTTTGCCGCTCTTTTAAGTACACAACGTGTACTATATATGATGTTAATGGGAAGAAAATGTATGCATTCAGGCCAATAAAGCAGATGTAGTGAATCCTTAATGGGTCACCCCAATGTTGTTTTTTTTTTTTGGCCATGATAAGAGATCCTATGTTCAAATTCCATTAAATGATACACCCTAATAATTGAGCACTGAATATTTTATCCTAGACACCCTATTTTCCCATTGTGGTTGGGTGGAATGTGACTATGGGAAGGGATCAGCTACCCCTATTACGTAGCCTCAAGTGAACCAACAAGAGCAGACATAGTGATAGAGATGAAGTAGCCCCCCACCCCCACCAAAAGAAAACATTAGTGAATTAGTATGTATGTTACTTGACCATGTAGCATTGAGAGTTTATCACATAATGCCAAAATTAAAAAAAGAAGAGTTCGAATTAATTAACAAAATAAAACCGCATAATACCAACCAAGCAAAGACAAATTGATAATATAAGAATTCACAAAAGTTTCATCCATTAAAAAATTAGTATAGCTACCTTTAGTTATCCTGAAATAAACCTATATATGTTGTAAAAAACATGGAAAGCTGGTAATTGGCAAGTGATCCAAAAAGAGAGAATGGAAGGTGCTTTCTAGGTCACAAGGGCTCATTGGAAGAATTCAATTATATTCATGCATATTTTAAAAAGATGATGAATTTGGTGAATGAATTTTTACCTTTTCTTGGAACAATTTCTCTATTGTGGAGTTAAGATTACCATCCCAATGCAGATCAGTTTCATCCAAAGAAGCCTGAATCCCCATCAATATGGGTGCACTTATGAACCCTTGAGAGAAAATTTTCATCTTGGGGCATTGAGCTATAATCACTTCATCCAGAGATGGGAATTTCAAAGGAAAGTACCCAGTATAAAAGCTTGATAGGCTAGACAAAGTATTCAGTGATATCTTCAGGAGCTGCTCAAATACTATCTCATCTTGAGTTGATTCATCTCCCTCTTTCGCCACAATTTCTTTTATTGACTCACATTCCTCAACAGACATATTTTTAAGTCGCACCAAACTTTTGGCTGTTGAGGATGTGAACAAATATTCCAATCCATGACATCCATTTATAAGCAATTCTTTTAGGTTGGAGAAAGGCACTGCAGATTGTACTATTTTTGTCAAACAAGGGCATCTCCAAATTTCTAACATTTCAAGATTTTCACGGACTTGATCAAGCAAATAGTGCTCTAACCCTGTGGAGCTGAGCTCACATAGATTCTCAAGGCTCAATCTTCTCAATTTTGCAAGTGTTCTAATATGGTCATCTTCAAAGCTCTGAGAAGGGAATATCTCCTTGAAGTCACAGCAAGCCACAACAAGAGTTTCTATATTGGGTACCTTGTGAAGGAATCCAAATGGCAAAATATCTGCCTCATTGACATGATGAAAGCAGTATAGCTGAAGGTGTTTTACATTGTGAAGGAGATTTTCCTGAAATTTTCCATCCCATAACATCATAGCCTCTTTCTCATTGAGTGACAGTTCCTCCAATTTGGGAATAACCTAGGAAGAGAATTTAATACAAAAGAAAATGTGGTAAATGAAGCATCATTCTTTTTTTATATGAACATATATATATATATGTGTGTGTGTGTGTGTTTCTTGGAAACTAATATAAAAATATCTTGTGTGTAACTAATTAGCAGTAGAAAAATCTTATATAATAAATGAGTTAGAAGAGAAATATAATAAAAGGTCAACAAAGGTAGTTCAGAATAAAAATATATCTTGTATGTATTAAATGAGTTATTAAATCTAGTGGAAAAATCTAGAGAGTTGGAGGCAGTGGAAGTATGCCAAATACTTGGATTTCACTCCCAAATGTAAAATCTCCCTCACCCAATTAAAGCAACACTTGTAAGCTATTCAAATATTAATACAGTTTTTCTATTAAGCTGCTTCTTCCATTTCAAAAATTCTAAAGTTGTAAAAACAACTGTACCTTTTGAACCAAGAAAAGGGGTTGTGCATCATTTGAAATACCAACTTGATGATCCTCTGAATGTGCTTCTTGGTAGCTTCGGGATTCCAATGTGAACATCTCCAACTTACCACAATGATACACACGTAAATTTTTTAACTTTGGGCATAGCAGACTGTGTCTTCCAGCATAAAAGAACTTGAGCTCCTGGATCTCAGATAGAACCAATGAGGTTAAGCAAGGGAACACAAACTCTGTGGTTATCCCTTCTATAGCAGCTTCATCCTTTCCAACAATTTCCACCATTGCTCCACATGTTTTTATTGTAAGGGTTTTAAGTTTCCCAAGATTTTTGGCTAAGGATGTCACAAACAGAGTTTTCAGTTGTTTACATTTGGTAACTTGCACTTCCTGAAGATTTTTGAAATCAACAATTCCTTCAGGGTCCTTATTGCATACATGCTTTAGATTCGGGAGTTGATCTAAAGTCAATTTCTTCAAAGAGAATGATACTTTCCCAATTGTTGTCATCTTCATGTCATTTACATCAAATATTACCTCCACTTGACTGCAGTTCTTCACTTGCAGCTCTTCCAATTTCTTCAAGTAAGGGAATAAATGAGATGGAATCACATTTGATAAAAATTCACAATTCTCCACCACCAAAGTTTTCAAATTGCTAAACAAGGTTTTTTGCAGTGGAACATCCCCATGCCATTCTTTTTCTAGCTCAGGATAGTCCAAAAGTTTCAAATGCACCAAGTATTCTAAAGAAACCTGTAAATGCAAATAAATTTCCCATAAGATGTATGCCAAGGCCAACTGCTACAAATAAAATACCTATCTGTATCTTTTTTTCGGTAACACAAAAATTTAGGAGGTAGATAGGCTGCTCTGGCTCCAAGGCAGGGCACACCACAATTAGTGAATGCCTATCAACAAAGGATCACCAGCAGGATTCAAACTATCAAGTCCTTTTCATTGATGCAGCTCAATTTTACCAATTAAGCAAACCCTTGTTGGCAAAATACCTATCTATATCTATACTATAGATAAAAGCATACATATATGTGGGAGAGACATTTTTCACATGATGATCTACCCTCATTTAATTTGTTAAAACTCAAATTACTTTTCAATAATGAAAAATGTGTTACATTAAAGTAAAGCATATCCAAATTTATTTGCCATATTTAAATTATGGCCTACATTCATGCTGACCAGTAAAATAGTTTCTATTGATAATATCAAATAGTTCTCATATATCATTTTATCTTTCAGATTGCATTTTATAATGACTTCAAATATGATCAAATTAATTATCCTTAAGACCAATTAGTATATAGAACAGTACCACAAATGAATATATATCATCCATTATGGGGATTGAATAGCTCTTTTTGAGTCACAAAGACTCAATATAAGAGATAAAATTCATGCAAATCAAAGAGGGATACAATTTGATGAATAGATTCTAACCTTTTCGTTGAACATCTTTACTACTGTGGTGTTAAGATCAGTAAACCAACGTAAATCATTTGTCTTTGATGAAACTTGAATTGCTTCCAACATTGGCGCATTTATGATCCCATGAGAGAAAATTTTCATCCTAGGGCATTCATTTATGATTACTGTCTCAAGAGATGGGAATTTTAAAGGGGAATTCCCTGTATAAAAGCTTAGTAAGCTCAATAAAGACTTCAGAGATAAAGTTTTGAGCTTTCCAAATATTATCTCATCTGAAGTTGATTCATCTTCCTCTTTGGCCACTATTTCTTTAATTGACTCAGATTTTTCTATAGACATCTCCTCAAGTCGCACCAAACTTTTGGCTGTTGAGGATGTAAATAAATATTGCAATCCATGACAATCCACTATTATTAGTTCTTTCAGATTAAAGAAAGATACAGCAGATTGCACCAATGATACCAAACGATAACAGCTGTCTACTTTCAAACCTTGGAGATTATCACAGAGTGGCTCTAGCCAGGAGTGCTCTAACCCTATGGACTTGAGCCTAGGTAGGACGAGCAGGCTCAACGCTTTCAATTGTGCAAGTATTCTAATGTCATCAGCTTCAAGCCTTTCAGAGGGAAATATCTCCTTCAAGCCACTGCAAGACACTTGAAGTGTTTCTATATTAGGTACCTTCTTAAGGAATCCATACGGCAAGATATCTCCCTCATTGACACTGTGAAAGCACTGCAACTCAATCTCTTTAATTTTGTG
Organism: Cercis canadensis; assembly: GCA_003255065.1. Classification (NCBI taxonomy): domain Eukaryota; kingdom Viridiplantae; phylum Streptophyta; class Magnoliopsida; order Fabales; family Fabaceae; genus Cercis; species Cercis canadensis. The sequence goes on from QAOA01008326.1 coordinate 249,863, forward strand.
AAGGAGATTTTCCTGAAATTGTCCATGCCATAACATCATAGTGTCTTTTGGATTAAGTGATAGTTTCTCCACCTTGGGAATAACCTAGGAAGTAAAACAAATACGAAAAAAGGGTGTGCATTAGAAGCATTTCTAATATTCAACATTTCAAGTGCACTAATCAAGGACCGACCAAATAACAACCAGAATTTTTTTTTTAAAAAAATACACAACACAACTACTGCAATAAAAATTCATTAAAAAAAAAAGGGGTTAACAAATTTAAAAGAAGCTTTCATATCAAGAAATGAAAGGTACATGACATTTGGGCTAATTAGTGAAAGAAATAACGTGAGGGTTATGTGCGTGAAGTAAAATTTATTATATTTAAATTACATACTTAATTTGCATTGGAAATTGCAGAAATTGATGGCCATAACCTTATTTTTATTTTATTGAAGTCCAGGTTATTTCTACAATGTCATATGCAATTCTGTTTGTTTTGCATATATTATCCAAACCTCTGATAATATTTCATGGGCAGAGACAAGTATGCAAAACAGATTATGCAATACATATAAATTGACCTTTGAACTATTGTCACATATATAAGAGGTTGAAAACTAGTTTCTACATATTAGAATAAATTTCTTGAGATTGAAAATATTGATGGTTTTCAATTTATTTTATTGAAATGAAGTTCAGATTATTTCTAAAATGCTACTATATATGCAAACTAAACGTTTCCTTCTCTGTTTTTGGATTTTTGCCTAATTTAAATGCAAACACAACTTTAAGGACACTTTTCACACCAACATATGCATGTGACCCTCATTAGAAAACTGAGCAAGTTAAAATTAAGGTAGAGAAGTTACTATCTACTCAATAATTAAAGGTTGAAACATGCACATACAACAACGAAGGTAGAGAGGAAATTAGTATCCTTTTCCCGATCATATAACAATGTAGAAACAATGGTACCTTTTGAACTGAAAATAGGGATTGTTGATTGATTGAACTACCAACTTGATCCTCTGGCTTTCCTTCTCCATAGCTTTGAAATTCTGTCGTGAATATCCCCAACTTACCACAATGAAACACGTCCAAAGAGTTTAGCATGGGGCATTTCAGATTGTGTCTTCCAGGGTAAAAACACTTGAGCTCTACCAACCAATATAGAGTCAATGTGGTTAAACAAGGGAATTTAAATTTGAAAAATGCGCCTTCTGCAGCTTCTCTATCCTTTCCAACAATTTCTTCCATCATCTCACAGTTTCTTATATCAAGCTCTTTAAGTTTCACAAGATTTTTCCCCACAGAAGTTGGAAACAGAAATTTTAGACCTTTGCAATTGTTAACACTCACTTCTTCCAGATTTTGAAAGCAGAGAAACCCTAGAGGATCCTTTTTCTTACTCCATACATTTTTCAAATTGGGCAGCTTGTATAAAGTCAGTGTCTTCAAACGGAAGGGTATTCCCTCAGTTTTTGTCAACTTCTTGTCATTGATATCAAATATTTTCTCTACTGAACTGCAACTCCGTACTTGCAAATGTTCCAAACTCTTTAGGTAAGGAAGTAAATTGCATGGAATTACATTTGATAGAAATTCACAATTCTCCATCACCAAAGTAGTCAAAAACTGAAAGCAGNTGGTGATCAATTGGAATATCTACTCGATCCTCTCGATATTCTTCACCGTAGCATTGAAATTCAGATGCAAATACCTTGAGCTTGTCACAATGGCACACTTGTAATTGTTTTAACTTGGGCCATTCAAGCTTGTGTAGTCCAGGGTAAAAATAGTTGAGCTGTGGCAATTCCCATAGCGTTAATGAGGTCACACGGGGGAACACAAACTCTTTAGTTGCTCCCTCCGCAGCTGTTTCATCATTTGCAACAATTTCTTCCAACCTCTCACAGTTCTTCACTTCAAGATTTTCAAGTTTTAAAAGATCTTTGGCCACTGATGTTGGAAACAAACTTCTAAGTCTTTTGCATTTGTCAACATGCACTTGTTGCAGACTTTGAAGATTGAAAATTCCTTCAGGATCCTTATTCCAGATGTGATCCAGATTTGATAGCTTCTCCAAAATCAACTTCTTCAAGGTAGATCCCATATTTATTTTCTTTGCATCAACTATGACATCTCTTACATCATATATAACCTTAACAGAGCCACAGTTTCGCACTTCCAACTGTGTCAAGTTACTCAGGAAAGGAAGTAAATTAGAAGGAATAACTTCTGATAAATTTAACCTACTCAAAATCAAAGTCCTCAGATTGCGGAAACACCCATCTGGGATTAAAACTTCACCATGCCAAATCACTTTTAGCTCAGGGTGATCACTGAGATTCAAATGGGATATATTACGTGCAAACTCTGTGACCTGTGTTTGCAAAACAGTAAACACATCCAATTACAAAATTCATTAGCCCTCTAATATATGATCGCTATATATGGCCTGCATACAAATGCTGAAGTTGATAGTAATCAGGGCTTATATACAAAATTAAGAATCTGAAATTGCATATGGCAGCTATAATGCATTATATTGTACTGTGCCAATAAACATCCATACAATGTACATGGTAATAGTATTTATTAAGCAAAATTTCCCCTTTCTTTTTTATACACTTAGGGTTAGCATAAAAAACCGTACGTAGAAAGGTTCAAATACTATATTATTACTGATGAATCCAACAATATACTGCCATGTTAATATGTGAAAAGTAAATCACTATATTGCCATATTTAAATTCTTAAACTTTGTTATTTGATAAAAGCCTTTTACTCAAAGTAACTATCCAATTTTAGATAGGCCAACAAAAAACTAGCGCACACTATTTTATTTAATGTATGGTCAATCTAAAATTGGATCCAATTGAAATTTTAAAATTTTATCAAAACCAAATTGAGAATGGTACAGTAAATTTCAGAAATTTTTATTTTGTTCACTCACACATGTAAAATCTAGAATGATTTCTATTAAGGGTAATAGAATGGTACTCTTTGGAGAGAAATTAAATTCATACATATGTAAAAGAGATAATAAAGTTGGTATAATTGTTACCTTTTCCTGGTACAACTTCACTGTGGTATTAAGATCACCATTCCAGCACAAGTCAATCTTATTATCTACCAGAGAAAACTTTGAAGCATGAACTACTTCCAACACTGGCGCACTTATGGCCCCTTGAGAGAAAATTTTCACCTGAGGGCATGCAGTTATGATCACTGTATCCAAAGATGGGAATTTCAGAGTGAACTTCCCTGTGTAGAAGCTTGCTAGGCTTATTAAATCATCTAGATTAAGCAATTTAAGCTGCCTAAAAATTATCTCACATGTAGTAGATACATCTCCCTCTTCGGCCACTATTTCTTTTATTGATTTGCATCTCTGTATGATCAACTCCTCCAGTTGCACCAAGCTTTTGGCAGTTGAAGAAGTGAATAAATATACCAATCCATCACATCTAAATATAGTCAGTACTTTTAGTTTGAAAAAAGATACTGCAGGTTCTACCAATTTTGTTAAACAAGGGCACTGGCGTACATCCAGTATTTCGAGATCTTCAGACAGTGGTCCTATGGAGTTGAGCTTGTCTAGAGAATCCAGGAATAGTTCTCTCAATTGTGCAGGCATATACTCAACTTCAAGCCCTTCAGAGGGGAATATCTCCATGAAGCCACTATGAAGAACAGTAAGCTTTACTATATTGGGTACTTTCTGAAGAAATCCATATGGAAAAATATCTGCCCCATTAACATTGTGAAAGCACTGCAATACAAGGGATGTTAATTTGTGAAGGAGGTTTCTTGGAAATTCTCCATGCCATAACATCATAGCCTCTTTCTCATTGAGTGATAGGGCCTCCAGGTTGGAAATAACCTAGGAATCAAAACCAATATGAAAAAATGGGGTTGCATATGATACATTAAATTAACAATTAACCATAAATTATTAATCTAAATATAATTGTTTTTCATGCTTTTTTCATTTCCTTTTCCACTTCAAAATAAATAGAAAAGAAATTATATAATCAGATTAGTACCATTAATTAAATATCAATGACGTGTTAAAATTATTATGACTTTTATACAAATTATTTCCAATAAAAATATGAGAAATAAGCCACTTGTGTAAACTGTCAAACTCCACTGGCACTTTATAACCAAAACAAAAATCCATTTTTGCATTGCTACCAATTATAACAGTTTTAGTATTGAGTTTGACCGATATGTTGTTAGAAAGAACACATATAGAAGGTTGAAAAATGTTTATACATATTCAATAAATTCTTTGAGATGAAATATGTTGGTGGTGATAAATAACCCTCTACTTTGTTTATTGAAAACAAGATCATTCCTGCATTGCAACATTGCAAACCTAACTATATGCATACATTAGGTATTCTTCTTTAAGTATACTTGAAACAGAGCTTAATATAAGAATGACTTTATTTTGGCTCAAACATTATGATCAATGAGGCATTATTTATCTGTGTTCTTAAACTACTTATGATTAAATTCAGCTATATCACAAAGTGACTGTAAAGAGGATATATGTTAGTGTTGCTGCAATAATTAAATTAGAACAGATTGGTTCCTCACCATTTAATCGACCTAGTATATGAAGTAGAAAAAACAATTGTACCTTTTGATCATCCAAGAGAAGGGGTTGTCCATCAATTGAAATACCAATTTGATCCTTTGGATGCACTTCTTGGTAGCTCAGGTATTGTGATGTGAATATCTGCAGCTTACCACAATGATACACATTTAAATTTTTTAACATGGGGCATTCCAAAATGTGTCTTCCCGGATAAAAGCCCTTGATCTCTGGCAAATTAGATAGAATCAATGAGGTTAGACAAGGGAATAAAAACGTTTCAGCTGCTCCTTCTGCAGCTGCATCATTCTTTCCAACAACTTCTACCAATGCCTTACAGTTGCTTATATGTAACTTCACAAGTTTCACCAGATTTTTGGCCACAGATGCTGGAATCAGACTTTTCAGTCTTCCACAATTAGACACATGCACTTCTTTTAGATATTGGAAGGTGAGAATCCCTTGAGCATTCTTAATGAACACATGCTTCAAATAACCCAGCGCAGCTAAAGTCAATTTTCTCAAACGGAAGGCTGTTCCCTTTGATGCCGTAAAATTTCTCTCATTTATATCAAATATTTCCTCCACTTTACTGCTGTTCTGAACTTGCAATTCTTCCAAATTTTTTAAGTAAGGAAGTAAGTTAGATGGAATTGCATTCAAAAATTCACAATTCATTATCACCAAAGTTTTCAAATTGCCAAAGCAATTGTCTGGCAGGGGAACTGTGCAATTCCATACTTGTTTTAATTCGGGATAAAAGTTGTTAAACTCCAAATGCTCTGCATATTCCAAGGAAACCTGTAAAAGCAAATAAATTCATTCTCAGATGTATTCCAAAGGTGTTACCCATGCACCATGAAATGCATCTTCTATCAACATCTTTGATATAGTCAAACAGATGGGCTATAATATGTATAGAAATAAAGGATTAACATGTATAGACAAGATCATCTCTAAGTAGGAATTAAGGCTCTCCAAAGTCCCAACAGAAATTTGAAACTTGGATTCAAAAAATTTATAAAATTGAAAAACTATCACCAACATTATTTGATAGAATGCAAGATGTTGATGGAAAAATTTGCTATCACAAATCAAAGTTGTTATATCTAGGTGATATCAAGCTAAAAGACTATGATTGAGTTCAGAGAATGCAAAATCAAATAATGATCAAATTATTTGATTCCTCTTTTATTAATATGTAATTCAACATGTCAAAAAGAAGAAATGTAATCCTAAAAAGGTATTTAAGTTTAATTAAATCAACACTATCATAAATGAAAAGTAATACCTTTTTATATATCATAGTTAAATGAACATTCAGCTTAACTAGTAAAAAATCAAATGATAAGAATGGTGCAAGTTAAATTAAACTAATTTACAATTACTATTGGAATAAAAATTATATTCAATTGAAATAACAACTATGAAGTATTTTTAATTATTGTAACCTACTTACAACTTAAACTTATTTACTTTTCAAAAGATTGTAATAAGAAAGAAATTTTGGGGTGATTGGTGATGGTGTTTAGGATTTTGCAAGCAACTTTATTTATCTAGAAAGAAAATGGAGGAAGAGAATTTGGTCAAAAAGTTACCCTGTCTGTGAAAATTTTTTGTATTGTGGCCTTCAAATCACCTTCCCAATACCACCTTTCTTCCTCTTCTCCTTCTACAACATGTACTTGTCGTAGATGTGGCACCATTGCATCTCCCTCACAAAATATCTTCATTTTGGGGCATTCTCTCACTGTCAATTTCTCCAAAGATGGAAACCTTAAGTCACAATTCTTGGAAGAGCAGAAACTAGTGAAGCTTTTTAGGGACACAAGTACTAAAGTTGCCAATTTGCTGAAAATAATCTCATCTGTTTCTTGTTCATATCTTCCCTTTGCTACAATATGTCTCATCAGTTTGCATTTAATCACCTTCATGGTGGTGAGTCGGACCAAGCTTTTTGCAGTTGAGGATGACAATAAATTTCTCAATCCATCACACTCACTCACTTCCAGATATGTCAAGTGAGTGAATGATACTGAGGGAGGTGATAAATTCATTAGACGGGAACATCGCCATAAGGTCAATCGCTCTACCCTTTGAAGAAGAATTGGATCTCGTTCAAAGCCAATATTCCGTAGAGCAGGCAAGTACCGTAAAGTCAAATCCTTAAGCTGTACAACAGTCCCTATATTTTCATGTTCTGTGAGGATCCCATCAGCTAATAGCTCTTCCAAGAAACAGAATTCCAACACAAGCCTTTTCAGGCTAGGAATTCTGTGAAGAAACCAATAGAGAATCTCAATACTCTTCAATGAACCCAAGTGAAGCAATTTTAAACTGTGCATTCCACACTTGCTGATGCGGTGCCGTAGCCACTTGGTTTCTTTGGGGCCTATGAACATTCTATCCAAGTTGGAGATCACCTGAAACAGATGAAACAAATGTTTGCACGTTCTGATGCAACTAAAGTAGAAATCAAGAAATTGTTTCGTCTGGAAAAAAATATAGTTAGTTGACCAGTAATTGTTCTTAGAGTTTAAATTTGATCCACTGTCAATGTAAAATTCTGTACACTATCATCAAATAGGAAAGTGTCATATCATCTAAGTAACTAAGGTATTTTACTGACAGTAAAGCTTTTAACAGTTTTTCTAATACATGGCAACACGTGGTTCAGTGGCTGTGTAAAAGTCTTTTACAATGTTGGTGAATCAAAGTTAAATCCACGTTGCTAATTTATACCTTCTCAGCTAATAAGATTGGCTCTGCTTCTGGATTTGTGGTGTCCGTGGAGAAACCCCAATTTAACAGGGACAAGTCCTTCAATGCTGGCCATTGTAAATTATGCTCCCCCTCATAGAAACTCCTGAATGAAGGTACTTCTACAAGTGCAAGACTGGTTACTTGAGGTAGCACAAATGTAATACTGCTTGTTTCCAAGTCCAACCCTTCTTCCCTGGCAACAATTTGCTGCATTTCATCACAATAATATACAGAAAGGAATTTTAGATTTTCAAGACCTTTGGCCACAGATACTGGAAAGATATTTCTTAGTTTGGGACATTTTCTAAGCAATACATTTTGAAGGTTTTTGAAGTTAATAATTCCTTCAGGATCTCCATTCCATATATACTTCAAGTTTGGGAGTACTTCCATATAAACAACACGCAACTTAGATTCCTTGGTTCCATTACCACCATCTGTTGGTTGAGTATCCTTGAGGTCAAATATCACTTCTATTGACTCACAATCAACAACTTTCAAGTCACATAGACACTCGAATCTTCCTGCCATGTGAGAAGGAAAAACCGTGACAAGTTTCTGGCACTTCAAAATCGTCAGGTTATTCAGACTGCCTAAATTGACTTGGGTGTGCCATATTGTCTTCAAATTCTCCATGGAGGTGAGTTGGATTTCCTCAAGCTTAGAAAAGACGCCAACCTGCTGTAACATACAGCAGCTATTAAGTGATCAAATCAAGACCTCAGGGGAAAGAAATCAAATTAATGAAGAGTGAAAACTAACTTAAGAATCTCATTCAATCATGTGGACCTACATACTTTTGCATCATCCGTCATAATTCTTTTTGGGACAAATATCTCCTCCATCATCTCACATTCGCTTACAGATAGGCTTTTAAGATTGGGGAGACTCCTAGCCATGGAGAAAGATACTAAATATCTTAAACCACCACAATCTTTCACTTTCAATTTTATCAACTTGTCAAAACTGAAACTCAGCAAAGGTTGGTCAATCCATATCTTATGGATGTTGATTGAGGACAACTCCAAGTTCTCTAACTTGGGAAGTTTAACCTGCAAGTAGATATAGAAGATATTGATTTTCACAAATCACAAGCACTCAAGATATAATATTGTAGAGATGTTAAGACAAAAGGCAAACTCAAGCAGCTTAAATTAAGAAAGTAGATAAAACCCAGCCATGACAGATTGTAAAAATGTGTATCTTGTAAATAGAACTTCTTGTAACTGTATATATAGCTGGTCATACACTTAATTATTGATACAGTAAAAACACATACCTTTTCACTGAGAAGTGAAGTGACACCACTCTCTTCTTCTGCTGTAATTTCGCTGAGCCTGCTACTTGACACCTGATTTTCCACTGGTTGAGATATGGAAAGCATCTTGTCACTGGTATAAAACCCAGTAAATGCTGGTAATGATCTTAGCACCAAAGAGCGTAATTGAGGAAACACAATCTCCTTATCTTTCATAACATGATCTGTATTCCCTTGTCTTTCCCAAACAACAATCTCCTCCAAAGAATCACATTCAGAAACTTCAATTGTTTGAAGATTAGTAAGAAGTCCAACCATGAAACATGAGAAGAGATTCTTCAATTGGCCACAAATTCTAATATTGATGGTTTTTAAATTGTTGAAGGACGAATCTGTAACTAGACTGGAGCATATTTTCTCTATCTTCTCGAGTCTATAAAGACATAAGGACTCCAAGTTGGGAAAAACCTCTTGAGGGGAAAAGATCTCCGTTGTGTTTATGATGCACTGGATGTCAAAATTATTTATGATGGACAAATGTTTTAGACATGGAAATCAAAATTATTTATGATGGACAAATGTTTTAGACATGGAAATCCTTCCAAATTCAACTCAAGAAAAACATTCTGAACACCATTTAGTTCTCCCAACAACAACCTTTCAACTTTTCTGAATAGCACTTTAATACCCTTTTGAGAATGAATTTTAATGCCTTCTTTTAGCTGTAGTGCCAAAACCCGAGATGCTTCATACTTATCAGGTATCTTGAAATCTCCCACTGAAAGCGTTTTAAAATCTCCAATGACAATCTTGTAGCTATCCAACTCATCAAAGAACAAGTTCCTCGGCAAAACGGCAACATTTGGGATGTACATGTCTAGCGTTGTCAATTGATGCAAATGACTCAAGTCAGCAAGACTAGCATTTTGACTTTGTTCTGTCTGCCCTTCAGCCTCCCACTGGATTGAATTGTTTCTCATATACAACTCTTCCAAACTATTCAACCTTGATATTACATGAGGTGGGATCACTCTAAGTTTTGAGCAGTTACTTATGTCAAGCAATTGTAGCTTCCCCAATTTCCCTAATTCACTTGGCAAATTTTCAAATTCAGCTCCAGCAAGGCTGAGGATTCTTAAATTCTTCAGCTCTCCTATGATGGGTAAGTTGCCATCAATCTTGCATTGCTCCAAACAAAGCATTCTAAGGTTTGTTAGGAACTTAATTGAGTAAGGTAACTTTGAAAACCTAATACCAGTCAATATCAATACCCTCAGGTTTTTCATTCCTTCAAAAAAGTTGTCTGGTATTCTCAAAAAGGGATCACTATTGTCAATATGTAAGACTTTGAGTCTAGGACAATTCATCTCTTCAGGAAGCTCATCAATAAAATCACAGTAGTGTAAAGAAATAGCTGTATACCTTTCAAGTTCATCGTTGTCAGGCCATTCATCTAGTTTGCCATTTCTCACTGTAAATACACGCTGCTCCTTAGATGCTATCGAGAGAGCAACATTGCGAACCATATCATGCATGGTGAAACGACCACCAGAATAACTGTCCAGCAACAAACTCAAGTTTTTTAATCTGGTGACCAATGCATCTACTCTATTTCGAGCTTCTCTCATCATATTTACACCTTGAAACACACGCAAACCAATGCAGTACTTCAATAAGTCCATAATTAACGGATCATTACCCATTCGAGCACAAAGTAAGAATGTAGACTTGAGTTCCTCATTTTCTAGATGATCATAACTCAACTTCACAGAAAACTCCACAGATTCCTGCATTTCTGTGAATTCTCTCCCTTCAAGTTGCTGAAGGGCATCTTTCCACACAGTGGAGTTCTTATTTCTTAATGCCCTTCCAATTGTAACAATTGCCATAGGCAATCCTGCACATTTCTTGGCAACACTAGCTGCCAGTGTTGACAAGTTAGAAGCTTTATCAAGTCCAGCCATCTTCTCAAACAAAGTCTCAGCTTCCTTTTCATCTAAGACTACCACGGGGAAAATTGAGTTTTTATCAACATCCATTTGATTAGACAATACTTCTCTATTTCTGGAAGTTAGTAAAATTTTGCACCGCTTGTTATCACCAAGGGATGTTACCTTTTTTGACATGTTGTCGTCAAATTCAGGTACATCTTTGGCAGCCACATGGTTGACACTACCATCCAAGCTAGGTATTTCTTTGGCACTCCCCTGGCTAAGACTGTCATCAAAGTCAGGTCTGTCTTTCGCAGTCTCCTGGCTGAGACTACCATCAAAGTCAGGTCTGTCTTTTGCAATCCTCTCACTGAAATTATCATCATCATCAGATGGGATGCCTAACTTACTCAAGTCTATTCCATCCCAAAGGTCATCTAGGATTACAAGGGTATTCTCTTTCTTTAATCTCCCTCGTATATGACCTGCTCTTCCAATTTCACTGCCTTCTTCCAATCTTAACCCCAACATGTCAGCAATTTGGCCTTGGATTTTCTTCACATCCGGATTGCTTGTTATGTTTGCCATGACTACCACATTGAACAACTTCTTTTCTTGAGCTCTCTTGGCCACTTCTTTGACCAAAGTTGTCTTACCCACACCACCTAGCCCATGGATCCCAATCCTCCCAACATTCGAGTTTTCAAGTGCTTTCAGAATATCTTCTATAATCTTATTTCTTGATTCAAAGCTTTCATAACCAATGTTAGACAAAGCTGCATCCATTGACAACGCCGGGCCTGGATGATGAGAAACCGACCCATCTACTTTGGCATCTTCTAGCAGTTCATCAATCTGCTGTTTCATCTTTGTTGCTTTTCTGCCAAACTTATGCCTTAACCACAAATTAGGAAAGGAAAAATTGGAGCATCTTGCCTTTCCATGCCCTTCATCTTCCTGAAACTCTTCATGTGCCTGATTCATCTTATCCACTTCTTCTAACCAATGTTGAACATCAGCTTCAATCTCCTCAGCATTTCTTTCAGCAGCATCAACTTTATGTTGCACCCTATCTCTTCTATCTTTGAGACTCATGGCTTTAGCTTTTAGCTCCTCAATATGGGTCTTGTAGCAGAAAAGGTAACCCAGCTGCCGCCCACCCGATTTTACAACAAAATCGATTGCTGGTTGAAAAATGGCAGATACAAACTCCATTTTTGTTCTTATTGATTTTCCTCTGCTATAAAGAGTAAATAACTAAACATAAGATTAAGATAAGTAACAAAATAAAGAAAGCAAAAACAAAATATAACAAAATCTCACCTATCTTTCAAACAAGATACTACAAAGAGTAAACTAAACATAAGATTAAGATAAGTAACAAAATCAAGAAAGCAAAACGAAATAACAAAATCTCACCTCACTTTCAAATTGGAATCAAGTGAAATTCATAGCTTGTTGGGCCAATCTATCTCGGAAGAATAGTGTTGTTTGCCAAATTAACGAGCAGAATTGGAAGCCCTGACACCATGGAACACAAGCAAATGAACCAATTCCAAATCCTACTTGGATGATATATTAAATGTGCTCACTACATGCTTGCTTGCTTGCTTGTTTAGTTAATAGAGACGAGCTTGAGGTTTTAGAACTTGGTAGTGAAGTGGAGGATTCACAGACAAGGACAAAGAGGGGCCATGCCACTAGGTACTGCACCCTCCTTCGCAAATATTGGGACATGGCACTGCCCCATTGGTCATCCCATCTAAGGGTGTAATCGGTCCGGTTTACACCCGAAACCGCCACAGAACCGAGCAAGCCATCTCGGTTCAATTTCTTAATATTTTTTTTTTAAAACCAAACCGAACCGAACCAATCAAACTCGGTTTGGTTTGGTCGGTTCACTCTGTCACCAAATCAAACCTCCCAGTCCCAGTCCAGCATATTATTCCCTATCCAAGTTGAACTTGAACCCTTTTGAATTTGGATAGTTAAAACTTTAAATGACCGCCTAAACATAAAACACCCACTGAATTTATGGCAAATTTAAGGGAAGAAAAAGAAAAAGAAAAGCCTGCTCATGCTCATAAAAGACTCATCATCTTTATCCATCTCTTAAAAAGTTAAAAAGGTACCAGAAAAAGTCAGTGCCTCATCACGTGATGCTCATCACACTAGAGTCACGTGATCACCTTCTAGTACGGCCTTTTAACACCATTGGTTGGTTCTTGGGAGAGTAACAGAGAAGTAATGGATTACATAACAGCTATGACTCAAGGTAAGGGTTTCAACTTTTAAAAAATAAAAAACCAAATCATTCTATTTGAAAAATAAGAGAACCAAACTGTTTTATTTTGACAAAATGAGTTGAAAATCGCAATTAAGCATGAGTATGTGTTTAATCTCAGCTTTAGCTTGAGCAAGGGAGAGTAGTGGGTGGGGTAAAAACGAAAAAAAAGAAAGTTTGGAGCTGTTCTAACACTATCACTGTATCACAGTTGAAACAGAAACAAGAGCTGAAAACTCCTAGGTAGCCATAAATGGGAGGAAACGCACAGGGGCCACACAACAGCATTACAGCACCACAAATTCATAAATAAATAAAAACGCTGCCCAAACAATAAAAAAAAAAAAACAAAAATCCCCAGATCAAAATAATTTAGCAGCTAAGAAAGCACAAAGAGAACAAAAAATAAAATAAAATAAAATACCACGATACAGAGGCCTAAGAAGGGGGGAAAGAGAACGATATAGAGAGATGGAGACAGAGTTGCAGCAAGAAAAATAGAAACAGAGACCAAAGCAAGGAGAAAATGGAGCAGATCGAGAAAGATAAATTAGGATTTCTTGCCTGTTCCTTTCCCTCAAGAGTCCCAATTTGCTATCCCATTGTTACGACTTGCGAATGGTTGAGGAAAAATTTTGGGGCTTGCATCAGAGAGTGAAGACTGAAGACCAGAAACTTTGAAGGCTAAAGACCGCAATCAACCAACACAACGTAGTTTTAGGAAGTTTATAATTACATTATATAATAAAACTATATATATATATAGAGAGGTTTCTGACATACTTTTAGTATTTATGTAATATGTCATATTACATAGAAATAGCCAATAAATAAATGATATGTGTACAAATTAACTGTTTTTAAGTTTGTTTAAAAAATTAAATAAATTATATTTTATATATAATAAAATATGAAAACTATGTATGCTTACCACGTTAGTGTNGATATACATGGATTGATTTAGTTTTTTATCACAAAAATTAAGCACCGAACCAGACAGTTTAGTTTTCTAAAAATAAAAATTGAGAACCAGACTGATCTTTCGGTTTGGTTTGTTTTTCCTCTGATCCAGTTTAGTTCGATCAGTTTAGCCAGTTTGATTTACACCCCTAATCCCATCCTTATAGAAATATTATTATCTTAATTATTTGAATTGAATGTGTCATTTACTTTATGGCTTTTTTTGTCATGTACCATGTGATAGTGATATTCACATTGGATACTATCTACTGCACCCTCCTTCCCTCGCAAATATTGGCACATGGCATTGGGCATTGCCCCATTGGTCATCCCATCCTTATAAAAATATTATTATCTTAATTATTTGATTTGAATGTATAAAAAATATTTTAAAATTAATATAAAAATATTTTTTATATACATAAATTTAATTTTTATTAACGGATTTAAAATCTTATTCATACTATGTAATTTTATTTTTTGTGATTTTCATAACAATATTAATTTTAAAATGTGAATTCCAACCAAACCCTCTCAATGAAAATAAGATAGTCTCACTTAGTAACTACTTTTATAAATTAAATAGTTTGTAAAATTGATGTTTAAATAATTATACATATTTTTTTTATTGAATTCTAATTCTATTAATTTATGTATAGACATATATAATTTTTCATATTTAAAAGATAGATAACATAAAATATTTGCTTTGGGTTAATTACTATTTTCATTCATGAGTGTCATATACTTAACTTTTTTATAATTATTCATTAATTTCTCACCAAATTAAACTGAACCTCTCCAAAATTACAATAGTGAACCCAAAAAAAACCTGAGTGTCAAAGAAAGCATATGCGATGTCCATTCAATGGCATGGGCAGAAAACAGAAGGTAGAGAGAAAGAATATCAAAGAAAGATGGAGATAGAGGTAGAACAGGAGGAATAGAAACAGAGAGACCCAACCAGGGAGAAAGGGAAGGCAGATTGAGAAAGAAGAGCTGAAATTTTAGATTTCTTGTACAAGTAATCCTCTGTCTCCTTCACGAATCTGTGCTAAGTAAAGGGAAAAAAAAAATGTTTTTATTTCTTGCCCCTTGCTTTCCCTTAAGAGTCCCAATTTGCTCTCCCATTGTTGCAAGTGATATTTGAGGAAAAGCTTGGGTGCTATGGCATTGGTGGATGCTCTGTCTTCCTAGTTTTTTTAATCTTTTATTTTTTTTAAATCATTTGCAGAGAAAAGTTTGGGTGCTATGCTTGTAAATGAGAGAGGAAGAAGATGAGTGAAAATGCAAGAAAAAGAATTTCAGGAGAGAGGTGCGGGAGGAAAAAGCTGAGAGGGGTAGGGGAAGAGTCGAAGAGAGGAGAAAGAATGATTAAGAATAAAAAAAAAAATTAGAAGGACTAAATCGTTGAAAATGAAAATTGGAGGACCAAACTTTTCATTTGGACAAAATAGAGGGACTAAAATTACAATTGAGCCTAATATTTAACAACTAATAAGAGCCACATTTTGTGGTAGTGGGAAGTAGTGTGGGCAATTTTACATTTTTACTGGTGGGCAACTCTGTGAAATGATATGTATAGCTGTTGAAAATGATTTCATGTTGTGGGGCAAATGCCCTACATCCTTATACATAGATCTTCCACTGCTGAATTGGAGCTTCTAGTATGTGTTTTTCTTGTGTATTGGTTAAGCAATCAAAAAGTAATCTTTAACCAATGTTTTTCTTGTGTTATAGGTGGCATTGTATTTTATGGCTTAGATTATTGACAGATGCTAAATCAATCTGTTCATACACATATTAAGTTAGTGTTGATGTCCTGGTAATTGGGTGCATATATCTAGCAATTCTGGTAGATAAATGCTTGTTCTGTTCTTAATGTGAGTACTTAACATATTCTGGACTTTTATAATGACTCATTGACATTTTTATGTTGTGTACCTTGGAGGATGCTTGTCCTCAATCCGACAAAGGGAAGTGATATGGATGCCATTTTCAATCAAGAAAGGCAACTGGGAGCAGCATACAGAGTGAATTTTGGCACTGTGTGGTAACCCCATAAGTTTCACAGAAAAATATAAATAGTTAGCTGAATTACACAATGGAATATACTTTGCAAGCTTGGAAATCTTAAGTAATTACATTTTGGGTTATTTACTTGCTTTGAATTTTCTTTATGTTGCTAAACTGTGGACTTCCAAGTCAGTAGTTGTACTTTGTAAACATCTGCTTATGAGCATTTGATGTTGTGTTATGCAATATCAGCTACCCGATTAGAGTTTGAATTATAAAATATTTTCTGAATGACTTGCAGTATAGTCAGCTACCTGAAGATTCAATTCATGATCTATCACTTGTGAACATCTCTTGGATCTGCATGCTGGTAAAACTCAAGTAACCGGAACTATTGTTTATTGATTGAATATCATTTACACTGGTCTTTCTCTTGCTTATATAGCTAAGAAGTTACACTCCTACTATAATGTAAATACTACTGCATTAAGACTCCTACTAGAACTAACACTACTACCCATATAACTCCTACCTCTTTGGATAACTACTGATACTCCTAGATAAACCAGAGCTCTACTACTGTAAACTAGAACTACTACCGTTGTAACTCATGTTATCTCACGTGCATGTGCCATGGCATGTAGCGTGGGTTGGGCTTTCTTGTTCTACTGCTAGCTCTTCTGTGGCCCATCGTATCACATGCCTAGGTGGAAGGTCGAATTTAGGCTGTGGTAAATCAGTGCAGCATGGATTATGGGTTCGCATGATAATATTCAAAATTCTTGGAATTTAAGGCCTTTAACAATAATCTTTCAATCTCTCCTATTGTGTCAGAATTGCCTATCTTAACCCCTAGAGCAATGAAATCACTGAAAAGCAATTGCAAGAAAGAAAGAATTGCCTATATTAAACCAACAGAAGCTCGCAGTTCCTGCTCAAGAAACCCACATCTTCCTGTAAGTTACTACCATGCTCCTGGTAATTAAGTTTAGATTCTTTCTGCAGGTTTATGTTATGGAATTATACCTGACTGAGTTTCTAATTCTTTTATTTTGGAGTCTAACATAACTCTTTTACCATTGGGTCTCTTGGTTTATTTGAAAAAGTCAAGGCCAAAACCCTAATGAAAAGACACACCCTAACCAAGTAACCAGAGCAGTGACGCTCCGGTTCTGCTTCTTGAAGAGCTTCGTACGCTTGGAGCAGCGATGAGGGTTAGAGCACTCCTTGGCCTTGGACAGACAAGAGCTGAGAAGTGAAGAAGAAACAGAAGCACAAGAACAAAGTAAGACAACCAAACACTAAAATTTATGATAGAGAATGGTGGAATTAGGAACTTCAACTAGAAAGCGCCCAAAATTTACTGAGGCAGAACAAAATGAAGCAGCAATCGACTCGATTAGCACACTAACTGATTCATTGCTTTGCAAAATCCTTTCCTTTCTTCCAACCAAAAAGGCTGTTGCCACAAGCATTTTGTCAAACAGGTGCAAATCACGCTAGACTCTGGTCCCAGATATTGATCTTGAGGAGGGCTCTTTTGGTCGTGGAAGTGATGAGGTCCCTATGAATTTTGTCCATATTGTGAATAGCATCTTAACTCAAAGCAAAACAAAAAGGTCAGAAAATTTCGTCTCTCTTGTCGTCGCAACAGTTGTGACCCCGTCCATGTCAAGGAATGGGTTTTCGTTGCTATACACGGCAACGTTGAGCAAATGGATCTTTCTGTTAACCTTAAGGAAACCATTGATTTGCGGCCGCTCAGCTTTTCCATTTGCCAAAGTATTGTGGTTTTGAAACTAAGTGGCAACATCACTCTAGATGCTTCTTCAGCCTTTCATTTTCCCAAGCTCAAGACTTTGGAACTCTCGTCACCTGTAGATGATGGTGTTTTAAGTGGGTTAACTCTTTCTGTCATGTTCTTGATGATTTTAATTACTGCATTAATAAATTTTGAATCGTCAATCAAAATCTCTATGGCTTCTCTGAAGAAATTATATCTCTGTTTTGAATATGTGTTCAATGAACTGGAAATAAACACTCCATCTCTTGAGTACCTTATTTTAGAAGGTAGTAACCTCCTAAATTTTGTGGGTGGGAAGTTGCAAAATGTTGTTGATGCAAATTTGGGCCTTGTAATTTGGGATAAAGAATCTCTTGACAATGCAAGCGAGCTTCTAAAAGCACTTCATGGAGTTGAATCTTCTTTTTGACCATTGAGGTGATGTGCTTTTTGATGGATAGTTGGATAAAATATTAGTTATTGCTTGTAATAGTTATTTTCTTCATTTCCATTGTTTTATATGGTTGGTATACTATGTGGAATTGTATATTATTGTTTGTAAATACTTTGCTGGTTGTCTTAGACTTGCAGTATGTACCTGATGCTCATAAGCTAGATCTTCCAGAGTTTTCCAATTTGGTTCATCAGGAGCTTGAACTTCTATCATGTGACATAAATTTCCTGGTAAATTTGCTTAAAAAATGTCATAAACTTGGAATTCTTGTCATTTATAAGGTTTGTTCATCTCCAACGTTTGGTTTTGGCCTATGTATTCTTTCTGTTTTATACTTTTGTGTTTTGTGTTATTGGTTTTGGATTTGATGGTATAGTGGCTGGTTAAGTGACGTGAGGGAGAATGATAATATGGGTTTTTGGCTGAAATTTTTCATTTTCTTCACTTCATTGAGAGTACAAGTTTGGTATTTGTGGACTATTTTGATTGCTTCTTTTCAAGAGAGACAGATGGAAGCTGAAGGATCATTTTCGTTTTGACTTAATTTGAGGTTGTAGATGGTCATAGATATGTCAAATGTCATAATGTGGACCTACCCACATTCTCACATTTCAAAGTATATTCTAGCCCAAGGGGCATAAGGGCCATTTTGCAGGCTCATTGAATTAATTGGCCACAATTTCTATTTGTTTCTTTTTGCCACAATGTGTTGTAGATATCAGTGAGAAAAATTCAAATAATGCAAACTAGCAAATATAATATTGACCAAGGTCAAATTGTTGATATAATTTTAGTTTTCAAATGTATAAATCTAGCCTATGATGCATAAATATATATTTCATATTTATTATGATCACTAATATAATAAAATAGAAATATTTGTTAATGACAATTTATCTATATACAAGGTTTTTAATATAGCAAGCTAAGAACCACTTTGAGTATAAGAAATCATACTTCAAAATAATAATTTAACAACAAAAAACTAACTACTTCAATCAAAATATAATAATTATAGCACTAATATAAAATATTTTGTTATTAATTTTTTTTTAAATTATAACAAATTACTTATTTATCCAAATTAACACAATCTTTAATAAGTACTAATTAATGCCTTTTTCAATAATTTCCACAATTATAAGCATTTATACACTGGTCTATCCAAATTCTTTAAAAAGAGTTTATAGATTTTAGAAACGTTTCTTCAAGTATGTATCAAAACACTAAATTATAACTTAATTTAAAAAGAGTTTATAGTATAAAAGCTTCTCTCATAAAGTCTTTTTTATATAAACGCTTAAATAAGTTGTTTACCTAAACGGGGCTTTAATAGATTTTGTGTTAGGACTAGAACTCCAAAAAAAAAAAAAAAAAACAACAACAACAACAATTGAATGAACTTTTTATTGCTATATTTAGTTTCAACATTAATAATTCCTTGGACTTAAAATTTTGACTTTTCCTATTATGAAGAGCAACTAGGGATTTTAAATTTTTTCATTCAAATTGACAAAGCAACATTTGTTACTTGTTGTGTGGTTTGAACAATCACTATATGAATACCAAACATCCATTGATTCTTAATGAGAATTAAGAATAAGAAGAATAAACATTTCAAGGGATTCATTTCTTTCAGATTAGTCTCTTCATTTTTATGATACCAACCATCTTTTTCAAAATGGGTTTGCCTTTTGCACCACTTCAATGCAATTGTTTGTTTCATGACAAATTTTCTTGCATATATTTCAATAGAAGCTAAATTTTCTTCTTTTGCCCCCTTGACTTTTACAATTTCCTCTCACCCTACCGCAGTTATTAAATACTCCTCCCTTTCAAGAGGTTTGACAGTGGTTTTCATTCTTTCTGTCTCCATCATTTTTGGAATTATTTAATTTAGATTGGAAAGCTTGCTCTTGTGGTTGCTCAAATCTTTACATTATGTCCTCATCAGAGCCCATAAATTCCACTAGAATAATTCAATAGCAGCCACCACATGATCTAATTTAGCATGAAGGCTTCTGAAAACTTTCTTTTTGGGGTAATTTTCTCTTCTGATATCATGATTCCATTACGTCTAATTTGATTATTTATAAATAAGACATAATAATGTAATGCTTTAATTGATTTTCCTTCCTTCATTAATAAAGTATCAAATTATATTGTTGGAGCTCTTGCATTCATTTTTAAACGCTTTCTGGTCCTCCTTTGATACCACTGCTTTCATGATTTTTTGGAAAATAGGCTTGTGCTTCCCTTTGCTTTTTTTTTTTCTTTTTCCTTTTTCCTTTCCCATTGTCCATGATTCCAATTCTTCTTGGTTGGCTGTTTCTTAATATCCTTCTTCTACTAAATCCCACAAGTCTTCTGAAATGAATAATGTCTTCATTTGAATTCTCCAAAAAATCATAGGCTTTTGCTTCAAATATTGGGATTGTAATTTGGGGTGATCAGATCTGATTGGGCTAGTGTATGATGTTGAGGCCATATGGTTGACTTGGTTTACCAAATGGTGCTAAGATGGCTGGGATGCTGGGCTAGAGAGTAGCTGGGTTGTGTGTTATGCTTGCTGATTAAGTGACGTGAGGGAGAGTGATATAATTGGTATTTTGCTGAAAAGTTATTTCTTCTATTCATTGGTACATTCAAGAGTACAAGTTTGGTATTATAGAATATTTCCACCACCTAGCTTAACTGATCTACATCTTCCCCATTTTTCTTNGTTCCCTCCCACAAAAACATAATAGCCTGTAGTGGATCTCCTATCATCTTTGCACCCTGCATAGTCTGCATCAAAATAGGCCTCAATCATGCCAGAGAAACATTCTACCTTAGTGTATCCATGATGCCCATAAAATAATCCATGTCCTGGGGTTCGTTTCAAGTAGCAAAGAATTTGCTCTAGGAGCGCCCAATGGTTGACTGTTGGGGAGGACATAAAGCGGCTGACAACACTGACCGAATATGCAATGTCGGGGCGTGTCACTGTAAGATAATTCAACTTCCCCACAAGCCTCCTATATCTCTTAGGATCATGAAATGGTTCACCGTCATCCTTTGTAGGCTGTATGTTAGGAGTCATTGGGGTATTGCATGACTTAGCCCCTACTTTTCCTGTTTCTTTCAATAAATCAAGAACATACTTCCTTTGGGACAAGAAGATCCCCTTCTTGTTTCTCATGACTTCAACCCCTAGGAAGTATTTCAAAGGTCCCAAATCCTTTGTCTGAAAATGGGAGTGTAAGAAAGTCTTGAGACCAGAGATGCCTGACCTATCGCTCCCAGTAATCATTATGTCAGCAACATATACCGCAAGTAGAATGATGCCATCTTTAGATCGCCTGTAAAACACTGTGTGATCAGACTTGCTTTTCTTCATTCCATATTTCAAAACAACTTGACTAAACTTGGCAAACCTCGCCCGAGGGCTCTGTTTCAAACCATACAGCAACTTCCAGAGTCAACATACTTTCCCATACTCCCCCTGAGCAACAAACCCAGGTGGTTGCTCCATATAGACCTCTTCTTGAAGAGTACCATGAAGAAAAACATTTTTCATATCTAACTAGTGCAACGACCAATTATGAGTGGCTGCCAAGGAGATCAGCAAACGAATTGAGGTAAGTTTGGCAACTGGAAAAAAAGTATCTGAGTAATCAGTACCATAAGTCTGAGCATATCCTTTGGCAACGAGATGGGCTTTTAATCTAGCCACAAAACCATTGGGGTTGACTTTAACTATAAATATCCATTTGCACCCAATAGCTTTCTTGCCAATAGGTAAATCCACTAATGTCCAAGTGCCATTATGATCAAGAGCATTGATCTCTTCTATCATAGCAGCACACCACCCAGGATGGGCCAAAGCTTCACGAACTGCTTTAGGAATGGACAGAAAGTCTAGTTCGGCCAAAAAGGAATAAGAAAGAGGAGACAAGAGATCATAGGAAACAAATGAAGCAATAGGATAAGTACACTGACGTTTACTTTTTCGAAGAGCAATGGGAAGGTCAGGAGTAAGAGCACTGGAGCCCGGATTTGGCGATGAAGCAGATGGTGAAGGACATGAATCTGAACTTGCATCTAGAAGTTGCCGTCTAGTGTAGACATGGACAATGGGGAGCCGAGTAGACTTTGGAGGAGGTGCAGGAGGATCTGTAGTTGGGTGAGAACAAGGGACAATATAGACCAACAAATCATCGTCCTCCCCCTGACCATTGGAAGGAGAGGAAGGAGAGAAGAAATGAATGTCTTCTTGGAATGTGACATCAGGAGAGACAAGGTAGCGATGAAGAGTGGGAGAGAAACACCAATACCCTTTTTGGAGACGAGAATAACCAAGGAAGACACATTTAAGGGACTTAGGGTCAAACTTAGTGACTTGGGGCCAGGTGTCTCGAACAAAGCAGGTATTGCCAAATATTCGGGGTGCAATAGGGAACACAGGTTTAGATAGGAAAAGAATAGAATAGGGAATTTCCCCATCAAGAACAGAAGATGACATTCAATTAATTAGAAAACAAGCTGTAGAGACAGCATCAGCCCAAAAAGGTTTAGGAACATTCAGTTGGAACAAAAGAGCTCTGGCAACTTCAAGTAAATGCCGATTCTTTCGTTTAGCAATCCCATTTTGAGTGGGTGTGTCAACATAGGAGGATTGATGAAGAATGCCATGTTGAAGCATATAGGACTGAAAGGAATCAGATAGGTATTCTTTAGCATTATCACTTCTCAAGGTTTGAACAGAAACATTAAATTGCATCTTAATTTCAGCACAGAAGGCACAAAAATGAGAAAAAACCTCAGAGCAACTTTTCATTAAATATAACCATGTAACCCGAGAGTAGTCATCAACAAAGGAAACTAATACTTAAAACCAGTTTTGGACAAAATTGGACAAGGACCCCAAACATCGGAATGGACTAACTCAAATGGAGACGCAGCTGGTTTATTGATTCTAGACCCTAAGGGAACACGATGATGTTTGGAAAACTGACACGACTCACAATGTAAAGACGATAAATGACGAAATTGGGGATAAAGTTGCTTGAGAGCCTAGAGAGATGGATGACCCAAACGGCAATGCACCTCAAACGGAGACAATGAACTAGAACACTCTAAGGATCTCGGCACCTGAGTGTCAAATACATAGAGGCCTCCAGATTCATGTCCTTTACCAATAATCTGTTTCGTCGTAAGATCCTAAAAGAGACAATAATCAGGAAAGAATGAGACACTACAGTTCAAGGTATTGGTGAGTTTACTAACGGAAATCAGATTAAATGAAAAATTAGGTAAACTCAACACTGATGGCAAGGAAATAGACGGGGTTAGGGTAACAGTGCCAGAACCAAGGACATTGGGTGTAGACCCATCAACTATAGTCACATGAGATGAAGAAGCATGGGTATGGAAGGTGGAGAAAATGTTAGGATTACCTGTCATGTGGTCTGATGCACCATAATCATTGACCCACTTGAAGGACGAAGAGAGGAGACATGTAGGGGATTTACCTGTATCAGCAAAAATAGCAGTAGGAGCAGGGGATTTCAGTGATTCCTGGTACTGAGTGAACTAGGCAAAGTCATCAGCAGAGACCGTAATAGTCTTATCAGACAATGATGCAACATGCACAGACCGCCCTCTTGGATTCTTGTTGAGAAGTTTCTTACAAGTGCGTTTTGTATGCCCCAACTCATGGTAGTAAAAACACATGACTTTGCCTGACTGCTGACTCCGACTTTCTATATTCCGGTCACAATGATTCAACCTACCTTGAGAACTACCACGAAAATCTCCACGACTAACAAGAGCACTGTTATTAGCAATGGGCTGAGAAGTCTGTAGGTTTTCTGTGCGAAGGACTCTAGCAAAAATTTCTTACAAAGATGAGATTTCAGAGTCTGAGAGAAGTTGAGATTTAACAGCCTCAAACTCTGGACGGAGGCCTGTCAAGAAACTCATAACTGCCATTTTCTCTCTCTGAGCTTGTTGAACTTTGACATCAGGGCTGAATGGGAGAAGCATATTGAGTTCTTCATAGGTTTTCTTGAACTCCATAAAATAAGCAGTAAGAGGCTTATCCTGCTGCTCTCCCCGATAAAAGTTCTTACATACCTCGTAGATACGAGATATGTTTCCTCGTCTAGAGTACAAGAAATCCAGATACTCCATTAACTCCTTCACAAACTCACAGTGATTAATCAAACCAAGTACCTCAGTATCAATAGAATTCTGAATCTGCAAGAATAGTCTTGCATCATCCTGCAGCCATGCTTTCCGGGTATCATCCATAGGAGGATTAGAGGTAAGATGATCGTCCTTCTCAATGCTCCGTAAATACACCCGAATAGTTTTACTTCAATCTAAATTGTTGGAGCCTTTGAGTTTGTGCTCAGTGATTTTTGTCATAATAGGAACCACTTCAGCCATGACTGTGGGTTTATTTGCTGCTATGGGTGAAGCAATACACAAAGCAACCAAACCAAACCAACAGAGGAAGAGCAAACCAAACCAGAATATCAAACTACCACACCAGAATATCAAACCAGGACACCAGAATGCCCAAAACAGAATGAGAACAAAAGCCAAAGAAACCCAAAACAGCGGAACAATAGGCAAAATAGGAGAGGAATAGTGACCAAACCAAAAGATGTTGCCGGAAATGGGACGAAAACGCCAGAGATACACCGGAAATGGCACGAGAACGCCGGTGAGACAAATCGGAGAAGAAGAAGACGTCGAACGCTCCTTCACGAGCCGGCGTGTGGGTCGCTGGGCAGAGGGATTGATCGGTGCGTGGCTCACAAATGCACCACCTAACGGCTGCCGGACTCTCTGGGTCGGCCGGCTGGCGGCTTTTGAACCTATTGAAGGTGGCGGTGAGACAAAATAAGCACCTTATATGGGTGCCCTAGACTCACCCTCACAAATTCTCACAAACCCTAATAGAAACTTGGACGAATTGTTCGTACCAAGCTCTAATACCATGTAATTCTGGTGGAAAAAGTCACTTTTCTCATTCATAGGACAGTCATATATATACAGAGGCTAGTCCCTATAATCATGCTATCTAATCCCTATGATCAAGCTACAATCCCTATAATTAAGCTATCTATATTATTTCCATATTTACATACTGTAACAAAAACAACTACTGGGCAGGATGTCCAATAGATAGATGATCAACTACTGGGCGTTGTGTTCTTATTGGAGGGAACCTAATGTCATGGAAATGTAAGAAGCAACCAGTTGTTGCTCAATCTAGTGCTGAGGTAGAGTATCGAGCTATGGCTAAAACAACATGTGAGCTCATTTGGATGAAACAATTATTATAGGAATTAAGATTAATGAAGGTTGACCAAATGCAGCTGATATGTGACAACCAAGCAGCTCTTCACATTGCTTCTAACCCGGTATTCCATGGAAGGACCAAACATATAGAAATTGATTGTTATTTCGTAAGAGAGAAGATATTATCAGGTGATATCACTACTAGTTTTGTTAAGTCAAATGATCAGTTAGCTGATATACTTACAAAGTCTCTCAGAGGTCCTCGGATTAGCTATATTTGTGACAAGCTGGGCACATATAATATGTATGAGCCAGCCTGAAGGGGAGTGTTAGAATTAATTAGCTAATATTTCCCATGTAGCTAATTCCCATTCTGTTGTTTCCCACGTAGCTATAGTTTCTATGTGATTAGTTCCTATGTAAATTATGTTCCATATGTAATTGTTTCACATGTTGTTATTTATTGTACAGCATATATGAATAAGGGAAGTGAGATTGATAGAGTCCAGCCCAAAATATGGAGGGTCTATACTAGGAGGCAGAAGAGTGGGGTAGAGGGGAATTCTGTTAAGAAGAAGAGTGGGGCAGAAGGGAATTCTGTTATAGACAGTTAGGCTGAGCTAGCTTTTGGTTAGAGGAAAAGGGGGACTGCTCACGTGAGTTGGGGTAGTCTTAAGGAAGAGAATAGGGAATGAGAGGGGAAGAGAGTTTTACTGTTAGTCTTTGACAGAGAATCCATTTCTCTAAGGAGCTATATGCTCTGGGCCATTGTAGTTAGACCTTTGAATCGAATAACACTGCTGAGTATTTTATTCTATTCCTTGGTTATCTATCTCTGGATTTACTAGTTAATTTCTGGGTTCCTAACAGAGATCCTACTCTCACAACACTTTCAGCCAATCTCACAGTATAAAAAATACTGATGCTTATGCCTCTATTATTCTTTTACCTTCTTCTGACATGAGACCATAGAGGACACTCTCTCCAATACCACTGTAAAATGCCAAATGTGTTTGGCCAAGTAAATTTGTTTTATATATGCATGTGAGCTATTTAGTCATATGTAACCAAAATGTAATTCCTCCATATTATTATTGTCACTGGCAGGTTGAGTATTGTGGCAAAAGTTCGAAAGCGCTTGACTAAGTTGGATGAGCTACGGCAAGCAGCTAAATATGGGGTAGAGATGCGCCGTGAGAAGCAGCGTCATGAGCTTGGCTTGAAAATTAAGTCACGGGTTCAGCAAGCTCAGGAAAATCGGACGCTTCTTCTTAAAGCTTATAAGCAACAAAGAGCTGCTAAGAGTGAGCAAGCAGCTATGCGGCTGATGCAAAAGAAGATTCAGGAGAGACAATATAAGGAATCTGTTTGTGCAGCAATATATCACAAACGTGCAACTGCTGCACAGAAACGACTGGGATTGATGGAAGCAGAAAAAGCAAGAGCGCACGCTAGAGTATTGCAAGTGTGGAGGGTAGCAAAATGTGTCCTTAGTCAGCAAGAGCTTGAGAGAAGAAGGATGAAAGACCATTTAGAAGATCGAATGCTAAAGGTATAATTATGTCTGAAGGAGTGTAATTTCATTTCTTTTAATTTTTTAATTTTGTGGGTCTGTGATATAGTTTATCTTATTTTGTGTTTTTCATAAGTTGCAAATTGATATCATCAGGCTGATAGGCAACGAGAACAATATTTGAAGCAAAGAAGAAGCTGGCTAGCTTCCGTTTGTGCCTACTCAACAATGATGGATGAGCAACGTGCACACCTCTCCAGAAAAATAGTTAGGTGTGTATACTGCTCTCTTTCTGTCTCTACTTTTTCAAGCGGTCTACTTAATATATTTGTCTGTCACATTATATTTTCTGGCTTTTAGATATACTAATCATTTGGACACGTGTTTGCACGCGTTATATGATACATTTTAAATAAAGCTGCATTGGCATAAATTTATACTTAAAAATTCTAGCATCTCTCCAACCAATGACAACATAAAACTGCTACCAAAGAATTTTTCCATAAAGCCCTACCTGCTTGCTTCACTCAAATCCTCAAAAATGACAGCTTTGTGGGAGTATTTATATACATCATTATTAAACTTTTATCTGTAACTTAATCTTATTTGGACGAAGAATTTCAGATATTTAAAGCATGTAAGTTCAGATGTTGTTGTTGCTATTTTGAGGCACTGGCTGGCAGAAGTGTTTACATTCCGATGTTGAAGTTTCAGATTGTGATCTTCCGTGCTCAATTTTTGTGGAATTCAAACCATTTTACATTCCACGGTAAATTGTTGCCTCTAATTTTTATATGGAAGAAATTGTATTAAAATGGAGAGTGCAGAAATTATGGAGGAAGTGTTATCTTCCTTGAAAAGATTACTAAGAAAAGTAACAGAAAGAATAATAGAAAATGTTAATGAAGAAGAACTCTCCAATCTTGTGTCATGTCTGTCAAAGAGACACCATGGAAAGAGCACCAAAGGGAAGCCATGGAAACAATCCTTTCCCATACTAGATCTAAAGTCCACAAAGCATCCTTGAAAATAGTTGCCTCTAATTTAGCATGAGACTAATTCTTTTACTAAATAATATGGTGCACAGCTGAAAGGTCTTTGTCATGATGTTACCAAATTTCAGTTTCTACTATAGATGATAATAATATAAAAAATATGGATATTTTAGGAAAGAAACTAGTAGTGATAATTAGCATATTGGTTGGGGGGAAGAAACAGTGTTCTTATATGAAATTTAGAATATACTTGTGTATTGGATGTACCTGAGCAATGTGACTTAATGGACAACATTGAAGACCAAATTTTATTTTAACATCTTATCTCTTCAATCTGTATGCATAACTTCTGACATTGGAAATGAATAACAAAATTAAATGGAAAACAAGCTTCATAACTCTTCAAAATTCTTCATTGACCTCCATGACTTGAGAGAAGCGTTCCATCCTTGTAAACTAAAGTCTGCATTATAAGGATATGGAATAGCTAATCCTAGAAACATTTGTACTTGCTACTAAATGCTAATACTTGGTTAAGACTAGACATAAAAAAGAAGACCTAACTAACAGTAACACAAAATCCAAGCAGAAATACAGTCCTTGACCAGGGACTAAGAAAGCTAATACAATGCTATATGAAAATTACAGAAATAACTCCAAGCCTGAACAAGATCCTATACAAAATTAGATAAAATTTGAATATTTCTTTTCTCTTTTTAAGTATTTGTTTTCTTGATCCTCTTATGTCCTTCTGAATCTACATTTGTATCATTGTATGACTCAAATTTGTTGCATTTCCAGATACTGGAGACAGTTTAAGAGACTGAGGAAGACTACATTCACATTGGTGAAGGAATTTGAAGGTTTGGGAATTAATGTTGGTTCAATAAAGACAATTCCGTTTGAAAAGTTTGCTAGTCAAGTGGAGTCACCTGCAACTATTCAAACGGTGAAAGTTTTATTGGACCGCCTGGAGATTCGCTCTATGATCTCACAGGAGACTAGCTTAGAAAGCATCAATCACCTTCTGAAGCAGGTTGCTTCATCAAGAAGGGGCAGAAACAGCCCCAAGGAAAGAATGATCCAGACTGTTGGGTCCAGTGAACAGAGAAATGAAGACCAAATAAAATTATCAAGGTATCCCGTGAGAGTTTTTCTTTGTGCTTACATGATATTGGGACACCCCAATGCAGTTTTCAGTAAGAATAGTGAGCTTGAGGTTGCTCTTGTGGAGGCTGCTGGCAATTTTATTCATAATTTTCAGTTGTTAATCAACATTATATTGGAGGGACCCATCCAAACTGCTGCAGAGAAGATTGCTTTCACAACTCCTAGTAAATTGACTTTTAGATCCCAGCTGGGGGTTTTTGATAAAGCATGGTGCTCTTACCTTCGTCACTTTGTAGCATGGAAAATTAAGGATGCTAAGCTTTTGGAGGATGAGTTGGTGAGAACTGCTTCCCAACTTGAGCTATCTATGATGCAAACTTGCAAGATGGCTGCAGAACAAGATATTGTTGGTCATGTCAATGATATTAGAGATATACAAAAGCAGGTATTACACAATGATATTACCTAGTAGTTAAGTTTATTATTTCTGATTATTTTACTCATGGTTCGTTTTTGCATCTTGGTGAATTTAGGTTTTGAAAGATCAGAGACTTCTGAGGGAAAAAGTACAGCATTTGAGTGGACATGCTGGGCTTGAGCGCATGGAAAGGGCTCTGTCAAGTGTACGGTCTAAATATTTTGAAAGCAAGGGATATGGTATTTCATCTTCTCTCCTGATTGCCAATAATTCATTGCCATGTCCATCTAATTTGTTGGATGGCTCGTCTGTTCTATCTGGTGAGTTGGGTACCCTTGTGGAAGGATGTCAAAATTCAAGCAGTATAAATTTGATATTGAATGAGAAAAATGGTGTATCCTGGGTTGAAGCAAATGATCCTTCTACTTTCAAAAGTTCTACTGATGGTCACCTACGTTCTGAATCGGCTGCAGTGACCGAGAATGAACTGCTTGTAAATGAAATTCTTCATGATCACCGTCGTGGTTTTGCAGACAGTCTTAGTTCTGGTGACATTGATCAGACTGGCCTTAAGGTTGGCATATATATCTAAATCATGTATCCTTTTTGTGACATTTTTGCATAAATGTGCAAGCTTTGAAGTATGGAAGGAAATATTTGCAACTGTAAGCTAAACAGAATATTTGGCAGGGAAATGTAAAGGAGACTTTGGAAAAGGCCTTCTGGGATTGTGTTACAGAATCTGTGAAACAAGATGATCCCAATATTAGTTGGATTCTTAAACTCATTAAGGAAGTCAGAGACGAGCTGTGTGAGATGTCTCCAAAGAGTTGGAAACAAGATATTGTGGAAACTATAAATCTTGATATTGTTTCACTGGTAGTTTAATCTGTTGCATACTCCACTTTGCAGTTGTTATACTAGTTACTCTTTTACCAAAGGACTGATATAATTTTTTTCCTGAAGTTGCTAACATCAAGGACATTGGACATGGACTATTTTGGTAAGATCTTGGATTTTGCATTAGTTACTGTGCAGAAACTCTCCGCCCCAGCTAATGATGATGAGGTTAAGAGTAATCACCTGAAATTGTTGAAAGAATTAGAAGAGGTTGCATATTCTGGGGATAAATCGAATACTTCTTCAATTTTGATAAAGGGACTCCGCTTTGTGCTGCAGCAAATCCAGGTGTGTGTTCCGACCCTGGTTGTCTCATCATTATTATCATTTAACAATGGTGTAGTATTTGATGACACAGACCAAAAAATTACTGAATAACTGGGAAATTTAACCTGTGATAATTTTATGACGTGTGGCTTTATAGATAAATTGTTAAGAAATATGGTGGCTGCTGGAATTTGTTGTTCATAGTGAGTTAGCTGCACTTTATAACGTTTCTTAATTTCCACTCTTTTTCTTCAGTTTCCGACACTGCCCAAATCTATTTCCTTTGGCCGACACTGTTAAAAGTATTTTCTATTAAAACCCTTGTTGGCTCTTGCTTGAATTTTCCCTAACCCCTATCAACCATAAAACCCCAAATTTGTAACATCCACCAATTAACTATTGTGAGCCCCATCTCGTGGCTTCCAATCATCCTTTCCCTAATATACTCACAGTAAACCTCTTCAATTTGCCATCTTTATACCCTTAACTCATGTAGGAAGACCCTAGTCTAGGCCTTCTGATTCCAAACCCACTTGGCGTACAACAGCTATTCATAAGCCCTAGTTGATCATATTAATATGTGAATAACAATTCATTTTATGCATTTTTTTGTTAGACTGACAGCAGACTATGGCTAAATCTACGAGTATAAATTTTTTTGATATTGGACTTAATGTGATTTGTGATTAATGACCACAACTTATGTTGTTTTCTTTCTTTATTTCTTTTTTATTTTGATAAGTGGAGTTTCTTACATGTGTTTTATGCATCATGTCCAAAGCATGTGATAAAATTTTCTTATTATTATTAGCATAAGATACATAGTAAATCATGGAGGGCTTAAATTACAATCAGAAGCAATTGGGGTAGAATGACTATTGAGTTGCTTTGAGTTACTTCTTTTTCATATGCATACGAAAAGTATTTTATGTAAACATAATTTTTCATCTTTATGCGTTTGAGAAATTCTAGAAATGTTTTGAAATTTGTGTAAATGCTGAACACATGTTCCAAGGATGTTTCCAAACATTTCTAGCGAGTATTTTTTTCTTTAGATTTATTATTAATTTTATCCGCTGGAAACTTAATAACGGGGGTAGCCTATTCCCCTCCTATAATTCCAGCCCACCCAATGCCAATGGGATTTGAACATGGAACCTCCATAATGGAGTAATTGGTTGATAATTAAGATTGTTCTATTTATTCTGGTATATTTATGGTATGAAATGGGCATGTTGTACAGGAGTTCTTTGGATGTGGTTGTCCATCATAGTTATTTCTATGGATGTACTATGGATATTTTAGCAAAATTAAGATGCTAGGACTAGGAATTGCTTTAATTCATTCTGAACAAGATCATACTTAAAGCAACTGCTATGATTCTTTTAAATAATGTCCTCAAATCTTTGGTTTCTATTACCCAAAACAGGTTCTGTTTGAAACAATAACAAGTAATTTGAAGGATTTGTAATCGTTAAATGAACCATAGATTATCCTTTATCCTATGACTTCCACATTACTAAACAAAATTTGTCTTTATGAGAATGATGAATGATGATGCAATCTTATTGGAAGGCTGTCATTACTATGTTGCTTCCAATATGAAGTTTGAGTTGAATGAAAGGAAGATGGGATGGTTTAGTTCTTTTTATTGAGTTAGATATAGTTATAATGCTATATTGAAAGAGGTTTCAGGAGAAACCATCTCTGAGGCACAAAGTTCCTTAACAGCAGGAAGACAGATGTATGCTGCTCTTGCTAGTAACTAGGTGATTGAGGATGCTACACAGAGAGATCTTTGACACTTAGCTTTAAGCTTGATTTTGAGAATTATGTAACTCCCCAAGTCCTAAATTTTGAAGAGATAGGAAAGCACTACATGGTATACAAGGAAACAAGGGCCTACTACTCGTAATTTGGGGCTTAAGCATTTTGGCCCATGTTTTTAGGTCCAACAAGTTACTAGGCCAGTAGCCTCTTGGTTCTATACAAATGGTATAACAGACACGACCAGTTTGGGCCTTGCTAGAACAAACTGTGCATCCTGGGTACATCCTCTGTCTGGTGAGGTAGAGAGAGCTGCATACAGAGGACGGTGGCTGCAGCGATTAAGCATAATTGTTTAAGAAAAAGTAAGCCTTTCTATCAATGAAGGAAAAAGTATTAGCAGTACGCCTAATTGGTTAAATCTTTGGAGGATGAGTTTGCATATGCTTTTGGGAGTAAGTTATAGGAGATCTATGTAAACGGATGTAATGCTTTCTTTCAAAATTAATGATTAAACTTTGAGTTTGTAAAGCAAATTGTTTTCTTCATTGTGATTTGATGCAATCCAACCCTGGGTGTGATACCTAAGGAATCCTAAAACTCTTATTGAACAGGTACTATTCACTGTGCCTTAGCAGCCACTGATTGACACTTAAAACCCTTTCCTATTGCTTGCAAATCACTAATGCCTTAACAGAAATCCCAATAATCTTCAATCCACTAATTTCCTATCATTAATCCATGCAAGAAACCCTAACTTTAGCATATTAAATCATAATTCTTTCACTGTCCTACTCTTAGGAATGGGGTGCGGTAGGAGTGATCATCTAGTGAGTTGGACTGCAGGCTAACTAGGAGGATTGAGTCTGGAACTCTGGTAATTTAGTGTCCAAGAACATTGCTCTGATAGGTAATGGCTATGGCATTTCCTTGGAAGTTGGAACCAAATTCCTTGAATGAATGTATGGCCTGCATTAGAGACTACAACATAGTTGTGTATATGGAAATTTATCGCTCTGTGGCTGGTATTTGACCCTAAAGTGGGTGATGGCTTTCGTATGAGGTTTTGAGAGGTTTAGATGGATAATGCTTGTCAGAAGTTTTTCTTAATTTCTTTTACCTCTCTTCTTTGCACCAGTCCTGCATGAAAATTTCTACAGTATACCCTGGCAGTGTTTCTTGGAATTTCCACTTTGTAAGAAATTTTAATGATAGTAATTTCTAAATTGCCATCCCTATTGATTTTACTTGATTTAGCATGGTTGTCTTTTACTCTAGCTGGAGGATATGGACTTTAGATTCTTCTCTTGTATTCTTCCAAATCCTACTTTCATTATCTCTCTGGGACAGCAGAAGGCTTAGGATTAAATAGGTTAGGCTTAGGGTTTTCTTGGATGGATTGATGGTAGAAAGTAAATAGATTGAAGGTCCATTAGGAGCATTGCAACCAAGGGTTGTTTGGAAGCAATAGAATGAATTTAAAAATTGGTGAATGTTTAGGTGCTGTGGACAGTATTGCAATATTACGAATTTAGGTTTGATGGGCTCTGGGCCAAATTCAAACAAGATTCTATGGGGATTTTGAAAGAAAGAATGTATAATGCCCGCCTGGCAAAGAGCATAAGTCTGTTAATAAATTTGAAGAAAAGTAGAAATTGTAGGAGAAGGAAAATTAATCTAGGCATGACAACTAATTTTTGATTATGTCAGAACCAAGAAGACAATAATTTGTTGAATAAGTTCATAAAAGTGATCATTATTCCAAAATAAAGCATTACATCCGTAAAAGTGGACATTCTATAACTCATACAAGGATAAGGAATAAAGTCCTAATCCTATAAGAACTTGTTACTCCTAATACTTCTAACACAATAAGAAATACCTTAATGAAAGTAAACCCAAGAATTTTAGTAACATGAAACCAATCTCAAATACAACCCAAGACTTGGGACTATAAAAGTCCCTTAGGCTGAAAATATAGAATTAACTAAAGTGACAACTTACTAATAATATAAACCATTATAATCCAGTAGGGTCTTTGAAATATTATAATCAGCCCCATAATCATAAATAAAATATTGAGACAGCTTGATCTTTAACTTTGGCTTTCTGGATGCAGTGCATCTCCTGTATCAAGTATCTTACACCATTCTCTAACTAGAGCCAGATTTCTTCTTGCTAACCCCATTTGGAAATCCAAATCCTTTAGAAAGGTTAAGTCTTTCATTTGGACAGCATTAATGAATGAATTACAAGTTTAATATTATAGATTTGAAGGCCATGCAAACACTTTCTCCTCCTGATATGTGCTTTATGAGTTGCAACAATCAAAACTGCTATTCACTTGTCCGTAGATTGCCCAGTATATCTGGAATAGGGTTTTTGGAGAGTCTTGGTTGGATCCGAGTATCCATCTTTAAGGAGTTTCAGTCTTGGATTTTGTTATGGGATATGGTTGTTTACTTGGCTTATCTTTGATGTACAGCCCATAGTAATTTCCATGAGTTCCTTTGTTAGACATACATAGGGGTATGAGGGTCTTGTTATATTGATGTGCTTCTTCTATTTTCTCTATGTTTTGTTCTGAGCTAGCCGCCTGAAAACTGAAAAGGATATCTTATCCTCCTATATGTAGTGTTATGCTCTCTCCCATAAAATTCTTCTTTTATAAGAATAAAATTGTCATGCAAGAAACAGGCACTTTTGTTGTATGCAGTATGTCTAATTGATTGAGATTTTTTCTGCTGAGGATTTCATACATGATCAGTTTTTGGCAATCTGTGGTCCCAATTTGTAACTATACGTCCCTTTTCTTTTCCTTGCTGAAACAGTCTTAAAGTTTGTCTATTTAGTAGTATAGTTTGGCTTTTAATATTTCACTTTTGCTTTCTCCACCTGCACAGTCATAACTCTAACGTTTACTTGCAGAGTCTTAAGAAAGAGATAAGCAAGGCACGCATGAGAATGGTCAAGCCACTTATCAAGGGCCCTACTGGTTTAGAATACTTGACAGAAGCCTTTGCTAGGAGACATGGTTCTCCATTTGATGCCCCTGCTTCCCTACCTTTGACAAGAAAATGGCTTTCATCTGTTAAAGCAGTTGTGGAGGAAGAGTGGATTGAATATAGAGATTTTGTGTCCATACTGACAGGCAGTGCAAATGTTTCTCAGGGTCTTCCAACGAACACTCTTCGAACTGGTGGTAGCCTGATGGCAACAAAAGCC
Source organism: Cercis canadensis (assembly GCA_003255065.1). Lineage (NCBI taxonomy): Eukaryota > Viridiplantae > Streptophyta > Magnoliopsida > Fabales > Fabaceae > Cercis > Cercis canadensis. Next base: position 285,391 of record QAOA01008326.1, read on the forward strand.
AGTCTTTCAATTTCCTTTGAGACAGGTTTGATTATAGACCTGGTCTGTATCTTCAATTCTTGAGTTAATGATAAGTGAAGTTGATAAATTCAACCTTCTTTTCTCAGGTAAAGAACTACCAGAATGTGAAGGAGACAGAATTGATCTGTTGGTTAGGCTTGGTTTGTTAAAACTTGTAAGTGAGGTAGGTGGATTGACTATTGAAACTGTGCCAGAAACTCTCCTGCTTAATTTCTCAAGGCTGAGAGCTGTTCAGTCTCAATTGCAGAAGATAATTGTCATCTCTATCAGGTGGGTCAGTTGTTTATTATTGTCTTATGCATATTACATCAATGGTTATTCAAAACTAAAGATAGATTGAACTGTTACTATTTGACCAAACTAATAAATCCATTTCTATATCAATTCAATATTGTACTGTTGATTCTCTGATGACCTTAAGTATTGGATAACTTCCTGTAATTCAGCATGTTTCTTGTTCCAACTTTTGTTGAAGGATATTTAATTCCTGTGTCTGACATTAGTTTACCTGTTCAGTTTGAGGTAATGTTTGTTAATGTGAGAGAAATTGTCAAATGCTCAGCAAGTTGATCAAGGATACAGCAAACTAAAGTTTTTATATATAATCTAATCTTCTTGAAACTTCAAATTAATTAACAGCTGATTGAGTTAGCATTCTCATTACCTTGTGTATATATTTCTGGTATGGAGGAATTTTGTGCTAAAATGGGTGTAATCTGGGTTCTGCGTTCTGCGTTCTGCGTTCTGCGATACGGTTCTGTTCTCAATTGAGCATCTAGCTTTTTTCAATTGATGTAATTGATCCTTTTTTTTTCCTGCCTATTATTTTGAATTGCATGATTCTCACTGTTCTGTCAAATACCTTTTTCTGTTAACATGAGAAGAGCAAATATGGTCCTATTCTGAATTGAGATTGACAGCAAACATGGTCCAAATTTAGTGATATGATCCAAAGCATAGCTGAGCATGTTTGAAAATATGAGATAAATGTAATATCACTTATAGAAACCTTTCTATACTCCATTATAACATATTCCACTTAATTTATTAAGAACATTTGTGTGGTAACAAAAAATAAAAATACACATGCAGCTTTTGTAACCGTGATCCTAATTGTCAACTGATGCTATAACTGGCATATATATTGTGTTAAAATCTTTAGTGTAAGCATGTGTAGCTGCCAATCAGTTTACTTTGTTTCCTTTTTCCTGTTTTCTTGGCATGTTAACATCTAGTTTAGTTTGAATATGTCACCATGTTTTGCAGTATATTAATTCTCCGGCAAATTGTATTGAGCGAGAACTTAGATTCTAGTTTCGAGAAAATGGAGAATTTAGTGTCTATATCTTCCAAGCAGCTTCTTCAACTGTTGGACAGTGCTGAACATATGGGTAAACCAGAGATCATTGAAGCAATTGCTAGTCTCTGTTGGTGCGCTAACAATATTTTGGACCTTGAAAAGCTGGAATCAAAGAAGCAAGTTATGGCAAACATGTTACAAAGATGTTTGCAAGAAGGGGACACCGTATTTGTCCAGGTGTTCCGCGCTATTTATATGGCCGCAAGAGGAGTTGTTCTAGGAGGGAATGGAGTCAAGGGAAGGCAGCTAGTGGAGACTGCTCTTCGTGGCATTGGAGCGATTTCATTAGCACAAAACTTAGTGGAGGTTATGGAGGTACTGGTTGTGGTGGCCGTGGTCTCAACTAGAGTTCATGGAACGTGGTATGAAGAGGTGCTCAAAACTTTGTAATTAAAGAGACAATTCAGGTCTTTGGGTTCGATATATTGTGTAATTGTCTATAATGTTGGCAAATGTTTGTAATTTGCTCCTGCAATGAAATATTAGAATATTTATTGATTGGAACATGACAGTACGTGAAGTTATAAAACGAAAATTGTATATACTACGGATAAATATCTTTAATCAAAATGTGAATATCAAATTCTTGTTTTCTTGAACTTTTCTGTAGCTTCCTAATGTATTTAACATACGTATGATGTTTACATCTCCGTAAATGGGATTGGAGGCATGACCAGGCTAAAAAACTTGATGAAACAAATGGTATCGTCTAAAGACTTTGGTGGCGCTGATACCATATGGAATTATGAGCTCAAGTTCGTTTTCGATTACAATTAATATATTATGTCTTGGTGTACGAAAGCTGGTCTGAGAATATTTTTACTATCAAAACTATAAAAAAAGGATATGATTTTTGTTTTAACATTAAAATGCTTTTCTTTTTGTGTATAGTTAGTGTTTAGATATGATGTTTTGTTTTTGGTGAAAACTCTTCAGATATGACTGGAATGTAGCAATCATATCAAATTGGTTGGTTGGAACAAGTATTTCTCGTGGAGTAACATTAAAAGAAATGGTATATCACGGTTCTCAATAATGATACAATAGAAAGAAGCAGAATAAGTATACAGGCATTTAATTTGTATGTAGTAATTATATTAGGCTCAACCATACAGACGAGTTCCACATACAACAGTACAAACCTAAAATAACCTAATGTTTCATGTCACTTTAAGGAAGTTATGAGGCCTGGTTGATATGTTTTGAATCTTTAGTAGAGGTTCTACCAAAATATCTACTGGACAAGAAAAATTAAGATTTCCTTTGTACTGAAGTCTTGACTATTTATATACCACAGGTAATCAGTTTTCTAGAACTAATGGCTCATTTGGTACACGGAATGAAAATCATGGAATCATAATAGAAATAAGAATAGAAATGGAATGATCATTCTTATTTCATAGTTTATAAAAGACATAAATATCCTCATTTTGTAAAATTAATGAGGATATTTTAAAAAAAGAATACATTAATTACATAGAATGGATTATGGAATGAGCAATCCCACCCCACCTCTCAAGGTGAGAATGCTGATTACCACTTATATAGAATCAGGCTTGAAATAGAATTATTATTCCATGCCTGTTTTTGCTACCAAACATTGAAATGCTCATTCCATAGAATAGAGATGGAATGGAATCAACATTCCATGTATACCAAACTAGCACTAAGGGTTATAGTAAAAAATGCTCTCCAGAGTCCACGTGATGACTTTCCATACTGATGTATAAACACTGGGTAATATCCACCGGGGATTATTTTAAAGAATGCTCTCCCGGTATAGAAAGAGTAGTGACTTTCTATACTGATGTATAAAAATTATAGGAGCAATATTTACAAAAAGTAACTTTTTTTCTTTTTCTTTTTTGGTCTACTGTCAACAAGGACTATTTTATCCGCTCACAAAATCTTATCCCACCTGATCCCAATGGAATTTGAACACCAGGCTTTAATATTAAGTGCTTAACCATTGGAGCACTCAACCATTGGAGATGTCCCTTGGGGAGGCAGTAACTACATTTATAGGGTATATATGCAGTATCAAACATGTTATCTTTCTAAGAACTTGCTCAGAACGGTTTTTCTCAAATGGATCTCCTCTTCCTCATTATCCTCAGATTTGATGTTTGCATTTAGAGCACACCGAATAACTGAATTGATCTGCTTTCTTAAACTGCCATTGTCTACAAAGATTTGTGTCAGCATCTTCCTCAACTCATCATCAGTTCTCATTGTATTACCTGTAGTAATACTGTGTGTCTCATCCACAACAATAACGGAATTTTTTATATCTTGTGCTAAGAGCTGTGCCTGTTCACATTTGCATGTAATTAAAGATATTAGAGGAGACAGCAAAAAATAACTATAGTCAAGCATGTAATAAAGAGAGTTTGACAAAAGTGCTAACTTAGAAACAAAATCTTGTCCAAGTAAAATTGGGAAGAAGCTCATTTTTTTGACAGAGTTCCTCAAGCTCAAGCCAATTTTGTTCATAATGTGTGTGTGTGTTTGTCTGTAATACAGCCGTTGTATTACTCTGTGTTAAACTATGAGATTTTTCTATATTTTTAAGTTAGGAAATAGTTACTTTTGTTTATTTAAAAAATCTGATGTAGTTATGTAGAATCTGCAACAGCAGTCTGTTAGTTGGTATAAGTGAGTGATTATCCTTATTTTGTGGAAAATTATCTAAGAGTTGGTGTTGACTAGGTATGGGCAGGTATGGTCCTAACTTGTAAACTTTTTTGTGTATATACTATATATAGAAATTGAAATAAATGAAAATGTAAGAGAGCAAGAATTATTTAAGTAGCAGAAACTATCTCTGTCATATTTCAATTTAACATGGTATCATAGTTGTAAATGATCTTTGAGGGCTGTGAGTATAGAGATAAAAACCAGCTGAGTTTGAGAGAAAACAAGCAAGGCTTCCTCATCTATAAACCTCTAAAAACCTGAGACATATTCATGGCTTCAAGCAATTATTCTGCACCATCTCCACTAGCTTTCAAAGGCGAAAACTACTCAATCTGAGCAGTGAAAATGAAAGCATACATGAGAGCATTTGATTTGTGGGAAGTAGTGGAGACTAGAAGGCAATCAACTCCTCTATCTCCAAATCCCACCTTAGCACAAATCAAGATGCATAGTGAGGAGCGTGCCAAGGAATACAAGGCCTTGGTAGCTATCCATTCATCTTTGGCAAATGAAATCATCACAAGAATCATGAACCTAAAGACAACAAAGCAAGCATGGGAGAAGCTGCAAGAAGAGTTTCAAGATAGTCCAAGAACAAGACAGATTCAAGTCCCCAACTTGAGAAGAGAGTTTGAGATGCTGAGGATGAAAGAATCTGACACAAGGAAGGATAATGACATATTTATGAAGGTGATAAACCAACTTAGGTTTCTTGGTGAAGAACTAACTGAGCAAAGGATTGTGGACAAAATCATAATCAGTGTACAGAGAGGTTAGAGTCCAAAATTTCCTCTCTAGAAATTGCAAGGGATCTGTCCCAGTTGAGTGTGACAGAGGTGATGAGTGCCTTTCAAGGCTTGGAGCAAAGAAGAGAGCTTTAAGGGAGGAAGAGTCAAGTGCAGGTGCATTCCTAGCAAGAGAAGCAACCTAGCAGCAATGGAAGAAAGAAGAAAACTGATGAGAGAGAAGATGATCAATGCAACAATGATGGAGCTAGAATAGGAGATTATCCACCATGTTCTCACTGCAAGAAGAAAAGTCACTGGAAATTTTGGTTGGTATAGACCAAATGTGATGTAGAGCCTGTAATCAGCTTGGTCATGTTGAAAAGGTGTGCAAGAACAAGGGAGATCAGCAAGGACAACAAGCACAAGTTGCTGAGAACCAAGATAAAGTTGAAGAAACACTCTTTGCTCAAACATGCTACGCAGCAAGCAGTAGCAACAATGATTGGTTGATTGATAGTGGTTGTTCAAATCACATGTATCATGATCTAAATCTATGTAGAATGTTGGATGGAAGCTATATTTGTAAAGTTAAGGTTGGAAATGGAGATTTTCTTGAAGTAAAAGGAAATGACAGTGTTGTTATTAATATTGGTTCAGGTATTAAACTCATCCATGATGTTCTTTATTTACTTGATGTTAATCAAAATCTGCTAAATGTTCCTCAATTAGTAAAAAAAAGATTATGCTTTGCACTTTGAAAATAAAGCTTGGAGAATATGTGATGCTAGTGGCTGTGAGTTGATGATTGTTAAAATGAAGGCTAAGAGTTTTTCAATTGAGTGGAATGGTGATAAGAACAATGCTATAAAGAATGACAATAGTCATATTGAGGGAAATAGTTCCCAAGAACAAGTTATAGCAACGAAGAAAGAAATTGCAACAGCATAAGATGGAGTCTAGACAACTTTGATGTTGTACATGTCAAAGAAACCAAAACTATTGATGAAGATTATGAGAAATGCAATGTTGTGTTGCTGGAACCCACAAGCTATGAGGAGGCAGCAAGTAAAAATGGTAGAAAAGTTTCAATGAAGGAGGAGATTTCCATGAATTCAAAGAAAGAAAAGTGGTTGCCCAATCCTTAGCTAAAGCCGATGATATTTCAACAAGAAGACCTGCAAATCAAGAAAAATCAGCAACTGAAGAAGCTAAGATTGATAAAGTCAATATTGTTCATTTCAGTTCTCAAAACCAGATTGCAGATAACTAGACCAAGGCTCTTCCAAAAGTCAGATTCAAATTACAGAGATCAAAGCCTAGAGTCTTGAAGAAAAATCTCATTGAGGAGTGTTAAACTATGAGATTTTTTTCTATATTTTTAAGTTAGGAAATAGTTCTTTTTGTTTATGTAAAAAATCTGATGTAGTTATGTAGAATCTGCAACAGCAGTTTGATAGTTGATATAAGTGATTGATGATCCTTATTTTATGGAAAATTATCTAAGAGTTGGTGTTGATTAGGTATGGGCAGGTATGGTCCTAACTTGTAACATTTTTTTGTGTATATATAGAAGCTGAACTAAATGAAAATGTAAGAGAGCAAGAATTATTTAAGTAACAGAAACTATCTCTGTCTTGTTTTTGTTTTGCTCTTTTTCCTTCCATCTATAAAACTTATATTCTAACACTCTAGATGATCCATCACTTTTCAAAGCATTCAAGTAAAATGATGCCAACTTATACAAGCATGAGAGAACAAAGGATTGGGATGTCTTAGGTCACAATGGCATTGAGAAGATTCGGGATCCTACCAGGTTATGGATCTAGAAAAAATTACAAGTATAATTAAACGAGACTGATGTAGCCAGGGTCATTGAACAAAAAAAATCCTACTAGATCGGATCCTAACTTACAGGAGTTATGCAAATTGTCTGCTCTCTCATTTTACAAGTTTGTAAACAATGCAAAGCAGTATGTTCCATGGTTTCACCCATGCTATCAATTGCAATTTTACTGTGTTCTGAAATGCATAGTTCACTTCACAGATGAAATATTAAAAACCTAACATTCATCAAAGCAAAGTTATGTTTATTGAGCTGACAACATGAACACTTAAACATGCATAATGTATTAATACAAACTAAGTAGACAAACACGATCACTAGAGCGGAAAAACGTTTTGAGTTCAAATCATTGCTTCAAAACCCTAATTGGAAGTTTCTGGGGCCAAAAACAGTCTGATGGACTTTTACCGGCAAGTGTACTGAGTCACACAAGTAGTAATAAATGAGTAGAGTATCGTCCTCTGGGATTAACGCAAGCAACTACCAATTTCTCCAATACTAGTTCTATTTGGAAGAAATAACACTTTGGATTGAAGGCAGCCTAAAAATGACTAATGTAATTAACTAAATAGCAAAACTCAAACAATTACATAAGCAACTTTAAATAGCAATTTAACTGTGAGATTGATGATAAGATGCAAAGATTAGGGGTTGATTTTATTCACTTGCAAATTCGGTTACTTCATAGACAAAGTAACCTTGGGATCAATACTGAACTAACTATTCCAGTTACAATTCCTTTGTTGTTGGTTACTTTCCTTACTGTGATTGAACCCAATTCTTTGGCAAAACAATCCTCCCTATCCCAATTGATTGTCCAATTCCTTGACACAATTAACTAGTCTAGGTGATTAAACTCTAGGGAATTAATTCAAGACCACCTAAACTAAGTTATCTATTTCTAGATTAACTCAATTTAGGACAGAATTCACAGGAGCACATTCGGATCTTACTATTCCTAGCATCGAAACGAATCTTTAACTATTCAAATGGAGGCCAGTCATTTAAATGCATTAATAACAGTAAATTCTATTCAACAGGAAGAATTGTACTTAAACATATTCATTCAGTCTTGAAATGAAACCTCATTACAAATGAATTACATCAAACCCCTAACACTAAGAGTTTAGCTACTCATGACTGAATTTAATAACATTAAGCAGATAAAATTCAACATAAGAAAGGAAGAAGAAAAGAAACTAGATGTCGATCGAGTCCCAATTGCTCCCCTTCGTGCTCTCGCTCCTCTCCTCATTTTCTTCTCAAGTACGGCTTCCCAATCCCATCCATCAGATTCCTCTTTATACTTCTGTGGAATTAGGTCTTCTAATTAGACATAGCTCGAACACGGCTATGACACGGCCGTGTTCCTCTTCAGGACTTGGGCGTGTCACTTAAGGTGCTTTCTTGGTCATTGAACACGGGACCAGACACGACCGTGTCTGATATTGTCTTGGCCGTGCTCCTCAGACATGGTCCGTGTTCTCTAATTGCTCTGGGCGTGTTCTCTATTTGGACACTTTGCTTGACAAACACGGCCGTGTTCTTCTCTTGTCTTGGTTGTGTTTGTCCATAAGCTTGGGCAGCACATCTGGATGTTAGACATGAGGGAAACACAGCCGTGTTCCTGCCCGTGTCTTCATGAAAACTTTGTATGACACTGGTTTCCTTGCCATTTGCTTCATAGATTGCTTCCAACTTCTTCATTTTTCCTGATTAAACATCTTGGTACCTGTTAACACCAATTCATGGATTAAATACCATGTTCAATGGGGATTTGCTCACAATGCAGGTAGGAATTCAGTATTAAAACATAGTTTTTATAGTCATAAAAGACAAGTATCAAATTTCCCTACACTTGAACATTTGCTTGTCCTCAAGCAATTTAAACTAGAACATGTTCCTTAAGTGCTCTCCATGGACAGACAATTCAATTGCTACAAAGATTTGTGCAAGGTACCATATACTGAGCCAGTTGCATTAATCAATTTCTATTTTAGTTTATGGACCCAGTCATTGCATAATAGATTGCCTTAGCTAAACTCTCAGTATCTAGGAAGAATTACCCTGTGCTTATTACTCTGTTCTAATCATAGACAGAAATAATGATACTCAATGCTAAGAACTCAAGTGTGTTATTCTTTTCTCTTTTTTTTTTCTTTTTTTTTTCTTTTCTTGCATAGTCAAGGGTCCTAGGTTGTGGTGTCCGGTCATTGCCTGCGACCCACATTCAACTAGTTATGCTTCATAGGCATACTGATATCCTTCTCTAGTTTCAGGCACAGAAGGTAGAGGAGCAAAGCCTCACTTATGCTCATATTGCTTTACAACTTAAAACCCATCTACTTAAATTTTTTTTCCAATTTGCAACAAAGAAAGACCATTATTCAGCACAAGGTATTCTAACTAAATACTTTAAAGCTTAGCAGGTATAAATTGACTTACAGCACTCCTAAGTCCATGACACTTAAATAGTTACTTCCTAATGCAGCAAGCTTCAAAGTAGAGTACTAAGCACAAAAATTTACTCACAAAAAAAAAAATAGTCATCCAGGTGATTCCAGAGGGTACAATGTTCCAATTCCATATGCTTCAGGACTACTCAAATGTGTAAAATTAAATCAAGAATTATAAAAGTAAACCTCCCCACACTTAAAGCATGCATTGTCCACAATGAATAGTGAAAGAGGTAAGAGGAAGAATACTCCCTGAGGTATGAGAGTCCTGAACTAGCCAATAATTGGTGCGTCAAGTCCAGTTGAGCATAAACAGGGCCTGCAAAGAAGATAGACAACTAGACCAGCGCACAAGTAAAGGGTGAAACCAAAATCAAACAGGAATTAAAATAGAAATTGATGGAAAAAAATGAGAGAAAATGCTAAACTACTCCCTTGATGGTGCTTCAGAAGGTTGGTCGGTTTGGAGAGTCGGACCATGGAGGTCAGGATGAGGTGCGCGGTGGACGAACATGCTCTACCGCAATGGTGGTGTCGGCATCGTCTGCTGGCTCCTGAAAGGTAGGCGGATGAGGTGGCGGTGGAGGCTGGAGTCCTAAGGACTGACACATCATCTGAAGAGTGGATTGAACCCACTGGTGATGTGCTAGCTCATAGGACATCCACTGATGCCTATGATGTCACTCCCGGCGGTTGTCCAAGATTAGATGGTTGACTCGGGTCCTTGTGCCATCGACCTCGACTTCTATCCGAGCCAATTGCCGTTCAAGGGGTGTTGGTTTCCTGTCTTCCTCGTCAGCCAAAGTGGACGGGAAACCAGGATCTGGATATGACAGTGAAGGTGCAGACGTGCTTGGCCCTGCCACCGGTTGTTCTTCAGGCTGGGGTGTATCGCTCACCGGGGCCTCAGGGGCATCTATTTCTGGCTCCTCAGGTTGTGGATTGCCAGGTACAGCTCTTGGTGGAGCACCAGCTAGGGCAAAGTAGGTGCCCTGGGCATTAGTGCGGCGCTCCACCATCCCCATTGCCTTCAGGGTATCCATGCCCAATGGCACCTCCACCTATGGCTCCAAAATTGCCTCGTTGTAGATAACCCTTGATCAATTGGATAAAGGCATAGCCGAGGTGGCAGAGTATCTTGTCCCGGATGTATCGGAGGAAGAATAAATCCTTCTTGCTGACCACACCGGTGCTCTCCCGTCTAGCATTAAGTGAATGGACTAGTAGCTTGTGAATGACTCAAAGAGCTAGTGAGCGAAGAGTGGATGCTTTCGACCTCTTGGCCTCGTAAACTGTCTTTGTGCTCACTTTTGTCCAATAAGTTCCAGGTTCTGCACTGATGAACGACCAGTCCAGTTCGTAGCCAGTGTAAACGAACCCTTCAGGTGCAAGCTCGGCTGCTGTAGTGAACTCCATGAGGCTCATGCTATGCATGAACGAGCCAAGGCGGAACCGAATTGTATTTGGCTCATTCCAGGTGGTGCTCGAAGTGGTGAAGGTGGCATTAACTTCCACTGTGACAAGGAATTCCAACACGAGTTCTTTGTATACTGGCTCCTAAAGCTCAAAGATTTTGGCCCAGGGGCTGCTACTGAGGAGTTGCCTCACTTCTTGGTCAAGCCCCAACTCTTGCAGAACGAGCCACACTGGGTATCAGCTTGGTTCATAGGATTTTGTGGAGAGTTTGGCCAATCTCTCCTTATGCTCCGCACCTTGAAAGCAGAGGAAGGGGTGGACGGACGTGTCAGTGGCCCTTGATCTCCTCTTCTTAGCTGGAGGAGACGGTGACTCAGGAGGGTTTGGACGGTTCTTCCTTGGTTGCAACTTCTCCCGGAGGGGTTGTGCATCATCAATGCGCTTTGTCATAGTGGTGTCCTGCAAAAACAGATTAACCATGTGAATCACAAAACATGGACAATTATCAACAAATTTTAAAGCTAGTGTAACAGTTTCAGTAATAGGTGCAGATTTAAAATCCCTAAGCAATGTTATCAGAGGTAGTAGTCATAAGATTGTGTATTGCATGAATATATTTCCAAAAATAACTACTTCCCAAACCCAAGAATGAACCCAAAATCACCAATTTCTGCAACAACAAGTTCAAATTTGTTCATCTTAGGGTCAACATCCCCACATTTCCTCACTAAATGAAATAGGTAATGCATAGCAACACATAGCAATAAGCAACAGATTCCTACCATCAACAATGTCCAGTAAACTAGAAGAATCCATAGCACTAAATTAATGACAGTATCTACAGGAATGGGAAGTGCATGATAACAGCATTTCAAACCAAGGTCTCAATGTCATGTGAGAATAAATGATTATATCTATTAGGCAAATACAGGTCTCACAAGCAACAAGTTCCCACTGACAATGATCAATATCAAATTCTTTATTAAAAACTCAAGCACTGGCCATTCTACAATAGAAATTACCCAGTAAACTAGTAATATTACTCCTAGCATACTGTAACTGTGTCACATATAAATTTTTCATGGCAGGGTTATCAATGGTGGTGCTATAGTATCAGTACTTGCAAGGAGAATAAGCCTATTCCTCAACATTAGCAAAATTTCCCATAATCATCAAATTTCCCAATCAGTTTTTAAAACTTCCACCCACAGTCAATATCTTATGATGTCCTCATGATAAACCATAATAACACAGGGGCAATAAGATAACAGCATTCACTCCCACAATGAATTATTCCCACACAATCAATCATGACTAGCATGATGTCCTAAATTCCCTCACTATAGGCAGATTCTGTAGCAGCTATTTCAGTTGTGTTTTGATTCCTATTCTTGTGCAACCTAGTTAATATTCTCCCATTCTACCATATGAAATAAACTAGAAACACGTAGCAACACTCATAATCAAAATAGAGCAGAAAGAATAAGAAAAATTAAGAATCCCATACCTATAGGAAGCAGGAGTAATTAGAATTTGTAAGAGAACTACTGAACTGTGTGTGCTGATGTGGTGAAATGGGGCAATGTGGCTAAGCAAGGAGTTTGCTGGTTTAATGGAGTGGGATTGGCCAAAAATGGGTGTAAGATTGCCAGAATAGCTAGGGATTTGAGAGAGATTGAGAGGAAGAAGGCTTTTTCTGAAATGAGGAATTGACTTGCGAATTGGTTTTGTAAAGTTTCTGAAAGACACGGCCTTGTGCTGTGGGCATGTTGTGCTTGAGGGAGAGACACGGGATTGAAGACGTAGGGTGTTTAAGTGACAGGGGGTGACTTCCCAGTGTCTCAGGCCGTGGTCGAAGTGGAGATACTTCTTTTAAGTGACACGGTACAAACACGGCCGTGTTAGTGACCGTGTTTGTGACTTGGCAAATTTAAACACTTACCTGAGACAACACATGGCTGTGTCTCTTGATAGTTAGCTCTGAGTAAGTGACACGGGATTGAACACGGCCGTGTTACCTCCCGTGTCTTCCTGTTGCACTCCTGTGAGGTTTGCACGTTCGCTGCCACGGCCATGTGTGTGCCTGTGTACCTTCCCCTAGCGCTCTGTATGATGAACACGGGTAAAGACATGACCGTGTAATCTTCCTGATCTCTCTGCCTTTTGTACACGGGTCAGGATATGGCCATGTTCTCTCCTGCTATGCCAAAAACAAAACTTAGTGAGCAAAAATGACAAGTATGAAAATGAAAAACAAAGACATAGGGAAATTAACTAAAAGCAAGTAAAGACAAGGATTTAAAAACTTGGGTTGCCTCCCAAGAAGCGCTTAATTTAAAGTCCTAAGCTAGACTATCTCTGAGATTATGTTGGTGCAGTGAGGACCATTGAAGAGATCTGGTGTTGAACCTCATATCCCCAATAATGCTTAAGTCGTTGCCCATTAACCTTGAAACTCCTTCCCGATTCCATGTCAGCCACTTCAATAGCTCCATAGGGATAAACTGTCTTGATTACAAATGGTCATGACCACCTCGATTTCAGCTTCCCAGGGAAGAGTCTCAATCGTGAATTGTATAGCAAGACTTGTTGTCTTGGTTCAAAAGTCCTTTGGACAATTCTCCTATCATGCCATCGCTTTGTCTTCTCTTTGTAAAGCTTGGAACTCTCATAAGCTTTATATCGGAATTCATCCAATTCGTGAAGTTGAAGAACCCGTTTCTCCTCTGCTACTGCCAAGTCAAAATTAAGGATTTTAGTGACCCACTATGCTTTGTGCTCCAATTCAACAGGTAAATGACAAGTCTTGCCACACACTAATTGGTACGGGGACATGCCAAGAGGTGTCTTCAATGCCGTGTGATATGCCCAAAGAGCATCATCAAGCTTCATGGCCCAATCTTTTCTAGAGGCACTAACAGTCTTCTCAAGAATCCTCTTCAACTTTCTGTTTGACACTTTAACTTGTCCACTGGTTTGTGGATGATATGGGGTTGCTATGCAGTGCCTCACACCATACTTACTCAATAAAGCATCTATTCACTTGTTGCAGAAATGAGTGCCCTCATCACTAATCAATGCTTTTGGAACTCCAAATCTTGAGAATATGTTCTTCTTGAGGAAACCCATAACTACCTGAGCATCATCGGTTCTGCTTGCAGTTGCTTTAACCAATTTAGACACATAATCGACTGCGACCAGAATATACTCATTAGAGTATGATGATGGGAAATGACCCATGAAATCTATTCCCCAAACATCGAATAACTCGACTTCGAGTACTGAATTTAGAGGCATTTCATGCCTTTCTGAGATGTTGCCGGTCCTTTGGTAGCGATCACACGTCTTCACATAATCGTAGGCGTCTTTGAAGACAGTTGGCTAGTAGAACCCTGATTGGAGGACTTTTGCAGCTGTCCGATCGCCACAGTCTGAAGCATGGCAATGCCATAATACATCCTTCACTTCCTCTTGCGGTACACATTTCCTCAAGAGTCCGTCAACACATCTTTGTAGCAAATAAGGCTCGTCCCAGACATAGAATTTAGCCTCATAAAGAAACCTCTTTAACTGTTGGGAGTTTAGATCCACAGGTAGGACCTTAGCAGCCTTAAAGTTGGCAAAATCAGCATACCAGGGCAGGCTGTGCACTGCAAAGAGCTGCTCGTCTGGGAACTCCTCATTAATGGGAAAGGGTGGAGCTTGGTTCTTTACTTGTTGCTTAATCCTAGACAGGTGATCAGCTACCACATTGTGCATGCCTTTCTTGTCCTTGATCTCAAGATCAAATTCTTGCAACAGCAAGATCCAATGGATAAGCCTGGGCTTGGAGTCCTGTTTAGCAAAAAGATACCTAAGAGCTGCATGATCAGTATATACAATAACCTTGGCACCTACTAAATAAGAGCGGAATTTATCAAAAGCAAAAACAATAGCTAACAACTCTTTTTCAGTAGTAGCATAGTTAAGTTGAGCAGAATCAAGCACATAGCTTGCATAATATATTGCATGCAATAACTTGTTTTTTCTCTGCGCCAACATAGCACCTATAGCTATATCACTGACATCACACATTAGTTCAAAAGGTAAGTCCCAATCACGTGAGATCACAACAGGAGACAATGGTTAACTTTTGCTTTAATGTATTAAAGGCTAATAGACATTCATTATTGGAAACAAAAGTTTCATCCTTAACAAGGAGGTTACACAGGGGTTTAGCAATTTTTGAAAAATCCTGGATGAATCTTCTATAAAAACTAGCGTGTCCCAAAAAACTACGCACCCCTTTGACATTAGTAGGAGGGGGTAATTTTTTGGGAAAAGTCTTAAAAACCTCCTTCAACTATGCTCTTATTGCACTTTACCACCCATGCTTCAAAAACGTAGGAAAGACCTCCTTGAAGTTTCAAAATGTGCACTTTACCCCCATGACCCTAACGTCCGTCCATTAATGGACGGAATAAGAGATTTGAAAATTACAATTTGACCTCAAAATTCTTTGAGTATTACTTTTTGACCCCACTTTTTATAAATTTATTTTCATTTATACCCTTATAAAATTACATTATGGCCCAAATTAATCACATTATGTGCACATTAATGGACGGACGTCAGGGTCGGGGGGTAAAGTGCACATTTTGAAAGTTCAATGAGGTCTTTCCTACGTTTTTGAAGCATGGGTGGTAAAGTGCAATAAGAGCATAGTTCAAGGGGATTTTTAGGACTTTTCCCTAATTTTTTAATCACCTCTACTTTAGCCCTATCTACCTCTATCCCCTTTGCAAAAATTTTATGTCCTAAAATAATCCCCTCTCTCACCATAAAATGACACTTTTCCTAATTTAAAACCAAATTAGTTTCTTGGCATTTCTTTAACATTAAGGACAGATTATGTAAGCATATATCAAAAGAAGAGCCAAAAACATAAAAGTCATCCATAAAAATCTTTATAAATTTTTCATTCATGTCAGAGAATATGGAAAGCATACAACTTTGAAAAGTGGCCAGTGCATTGCACAATCCGAATGCATCCTCCTGTATGCATAAACTCCATAGGGGCAAGTAAAAGCAGTCTTTTCTTGATCCTCCGGAGCTATGGCAATCTGGTTGTAACCCGAATACCCATCCAGAAAACAGTAATACTCATGACTGGCTAGGCGCTCCAGCATTTGATCTATAAATAGGAGAGGGAAATGGTCCTTTCTCGTGGCATCATTGAGTTTTTTGTAGTCAATGCACACGCGCCATCCCATGACCGTTCTAGTGGGAATTAATTCATTTTTCTCATTCATCACCATGGTTGTTTCCCCTTTCTTTGGCACTACCTGAACTGGGCTCATCCATGAACTATTCGAGATGGGGTAAATAACACCAGCATCTAGGAGTTTTACCACTTCCTTTCGTACTACTTCCTTCATGATCGGATTCAATCTCCTTTGGGGTTGTACGACTTCTTTATGGTTCTCTTCCATGAGGATCTTGTGTATGCAAAAAGAATGACTGATGCCTTTTAAATCAGCTATCGACCATCCAATGGCACTCTTATGCTCCCTAAACACCCACAACAATTTATCCTCCTCAACCTTAGTTAATTCAGAATTAATAATCACGGGAGAGAAATTGTTCTCACCAAGGAAGGCATACTTCAAAGTCACAGGTAGCGGCTTGAGCTCAAGTTTTGGAGATTGCTTTTTATGCACATCCTTTTGCAAGTCTTCTATCTTTGGTGGTGAGGATATTGAATATGATGGTAGAGCATCCAATAATGCTACATGTTCTGCGCATGCTGAATCTCCTGCCAAATCAGACATGGTTACTGCATCCACCAAGATTCTTTCAAGAGGATAGATTCTCCTTGAATGTGCTAGTAATGATAGAATCCAGAATGTCTAGGCGGAAACATTCTTCTTTCTCCATAGGGTGTTGCATTGCACTGAACACATTGAAGATTATCTTCTCATCTTGAACTTTCAGAGTCAAAGTCCCGTCAGCTACATCTATCAAGGCTCTCCCAGTAGCTAGAAATGGCCGCCCCAAAATAAGTGGAATCTCTCCATCTTCCTCCATATCTAGAACAATAAAATCTACGGGAAAGATAAACTTGTCAACCTTAACCAAGACATCTTCTACTAGACCGTAGGGATGTTTGATCGACCGGTCAGCAAGTTGAAGTGTAATCATGGTGAGTTTTGCTTGATGAATTCCCAGCTTCTTGAAGATGGACAGAGGCATGAGACTCACACTCGCTCCCAGATCACATAACGTCTTCCCAAAGATGATGTTTCCAATGGTGCATGGAATGGAGAAACTCCCAGGATCTTTGAGCTTTGGAGGTAATTTCCTTTGTAGAATAGCATTGCATTCTTCAGTCAATATTACTGTCTCATCATCTCCAATTCTTATTTTCTTGGTCAGAAGATCCTTCATAAACTTTACATAGGATGACATTTGTTCCAGTGCTCCAGCAAAAGGTATGTTAATCTACAATTTCTTAAACACCTCTAAGAATTTGCTGAATTGCTTCTCATCCCGTTGCTTCTTAAGCCTTTGAGGAAAAGGCACCTTGACAGGAGGTATTGAAGCATATGGTTTGGTCAATTTCTCGCCTTCTACTCTACTTTCTGCCTCCGTAGGACGGCTGGATGTTGGGTCCCCATTTGTCCTTGTTGCATTACCATCTTCCTCTTCTGGTGTTTCTTTTCTTGGGATGGGCTCAATCACTTTTCCACTCCTTGTAGTTATGGCCTTCACATGCTCCTTAGGATTTGGAATAGTGTCACTGGGTAAAGAGCCTTGAGGCCTGTCTGCCAATTGTCTTGCTATCTGTCCCACCTTAGTTTCCAACTTCCGAATTGATGCATCTTGATTTCTGAACCCATTCCTGGTTTCCTCCATAAACGTTGCAGTTTTCTGAATGAAAGCTAAGGTTTGAGTTGTCAATTTCTCTAGTGCACTCTCCAAAGAAGGATTCTTCTCATTGGTTTGGAATTGTGAAGCATGCCATTGAGTTGGCTGTTGTGGTGACTGGTATGCATAACTGGGTCTGTGGGAAGTGCTTTGATTTCCTTGATTACCCCATGAAAAATTTGGGTGATTCCTCCACCCCGGATTATAAGCAGGAGTGTAAGGATTATTCTGAGGTCTTGGAGGATTATCCATATAGTTCACTTGCTCTTGAGACACTGGAGGACCAAACATGTTGCCCGGACACTCTCCATTTACATGGTTCCCTATACAGAAATCACACACTGGTGGAGTTGACTGCATTCGCATTGACGGTCTCAAACTTCTTGGATAGCTCAGCCGCTTGTTGTGTTAATAACTTGTTCTGAGCTAACAGTGCATCTAGTGCCCTGACTTCCATAACGCCTCTCTTGACTATAGATCTCTCTCCTTGACTTTGGTAGTCATTACAAGCCATCCTCTCAAACAATTTCCAAGCTTGCTCCGAAGTTTTATAATTCACAGTTCCACCTGCTGCAGCACCCATATTTGCCTTTGTGTGAGGAAGCATACTATTTAAAAACTCTGGACTTGGATCCAGAAATTGAAAGAATGATGTGGGCATCTCCTCAGTATATCATTATACATCTCCCAAGCTTTACTCAAAGATTCTCCATCTTGTTGACGGAAGGAAGTAATCTCAGTCCTCAACCTTGCTGATTTGGAAGGAGAAAAATACCGAGTGAGAAATTTATTCACCAAGTCTGACCAAGTGGTAATGTTGCCCCTTGGTTGAGAATCCAACCAACTTCTGGCCTTATCTCGCACAGAAAATGGGAAGGGCCTGAGTCGAATCGCATCATCACTGACCCCATTCAGCTTCACCGTGTCACAAATCTGCATAAAGTTTGCTATATGTCCATTTGGATCTTCTAGCGCACTTCCACTGAACTGATTGTGTTGTACTAGTTGAAGCAAAGCTGGTTTGAGTTCAAAGAGATTGGCTTGGACTGGTGGTCTTATTATACTCGCTCCACACCCTGTGGCTGTTGGGATGGAATACTCCATGAGCGTTCGAGGTGGAGGGTTTTTTGCAGCTCCATTGTTATTATTCTGCACTGGAGAATTTTGGTTTTGTTCTGCCATGATTGTCGGTTGTGCTTGTCTTGCTCCTCTAGCTAGCTTGCGAAGTCTTCGAGCTGTTCTCTCAATCTCAGGATCAAAAGCTAATGCACTGGAATCAAGAATACCTCGCATACACCAAGGTTAAAATAGGATAAGCAATTGAGAGAAACAAGTCAACAACAGATAAAATATTTGAAACAAATTTACTAACAAGAATTTTAAAGTCCAAATTAGGACCTAATTGGTTACTTTTAATATTGCTTAAACACCGTTAATCCCCGGCAACGGTGCCAAAAACTTGATGGACTTTTACCGGCAAGTGTACCGAGTCACACAAGTAGTAATAAATGAGTAGAGTATCGTCCTCTGGGATTAACGCAAGCAACTACCAATTTCTCCAATACTGGTTCTATTTGGAAGAAATAACACTTTGGATTGAAGGCAGCTTAAAAATGACTAATGTAATTAACTAAATAGCAAAACTCAAACAATTACGTAAGCAACTTTAAATAGCAATTTAACTGTGAGATTGATGATAAGATGCAAAGGTTAAGGGTTGATTTCATTCACTTGCAAATTTGGTTACTTCATAGATAAAGTAACCTTGGGATCAATACTAAACTAACTATTCCAGTTACAATTCCTTTGTTGTTAGTTACTTTCCTTACTGTGATTGAACCCAATTCCTTGGTGAAACAATCCTCCCTATCCCAATTGATTGTCCAATTCCTTGACACAATTAACTAGTCTAGGTGATTAAACTCTAGGGAATTAATTCAAGACCACCTAAACTAAGTTATCTATTCCTAGATTAACTTAATTTATGACAGAATTCACAGGAGCACATTCGGATCTTACTATTCCTAGCATCGAAACGAATCTTTAACTATTCAAATAGAGGCCAGTCATTTAAATGCATTAATAACAGTAAATTCTATTCAACAAGAAGAATTGTACTTAAACATATTCATTCAGTCTTGAAACCTCATTACAAATGAATTACATCAAACCCCTAACACTAAGAGTTTAGCTACTCATGACTGAATTTAATAACATTAAGTAGATAAAATTCAACATAAGAAAGGAAAAAGAAAAGAAACTAGATGTCGATTGAGTCCCAATTGCTCCCCTTCATGCTCTCCCTCCTCTCCTCCTTTTCTTCCCAAGTACGGCCTCCCAATCCCATCCATCAGATTCCTCTTTATACTTCTGTGGAATTAGGTCTTCTAATCAGACATAGCTCGAACACGGCTATGACACGGCCGTGTTCCTCTTCAGGACTTGGGAGTGTCACTTAAGGTGCTTTCCTGGTCATTGAACACGGGACCAGACACGGCCGTGTCTAATATTGTTTATGCCTTCTACTTGATGATTGCCAAGGATCACAACTCTTGCCTGAAAGCGTTCAACAGTCCCATCTGAGCGATACTTTATGCGATAGACCCATTTGCATCCTAGAGCTTTCTTTCCGGGTGGTAGATACTGCATGGTCCAAGTATTGTTCTTTTCGAGAGCTTGAATCTCGTTCTGCATGGCTTCTCTCCATCGGACATCTTTTACCACTTCATGAAAGTATACTGGTTCTTTCTTTGCAGTAATGGCTGCAAGGAAATGTCTATGTGGCGGAGAAAATCTATCACAGTTTACATAGTGTGTTATAGGATAGGGTGCACCTGAAGAACGTGATGGAGCTAGTGAATGAGTGGGAGGGCTCAACTTCTGAATTGTGTTTGTGACATAGTCGTGCAACCGGGTAGTCGGACGTTTGACTCGACATCCTCGCCCCAGTGGCTCATTTTCATCCTAAGTGCTGGAGGACTGCAATGCTGGAACTGGTGCATGCGGGCTTGGTGTGACAGTGATCCCTCACCATGTTCTTCTGTAGTATAAGCACCCCCTGACTTCAGGGCTCACTTCATTTTCTGGCTCGAAGACCACTCAAGGGGGCTCGTGGTCGGTGCTTGGAAGTCCACCATTATGCTCTGCATCAGTATCTTCGCTAATGGAAACTAAGACAGTGTTGGGTTGTGATCCAGGACTATCGTGGGGAAAGGGAAACTGGGTTTCAAAAAAAAAAATGACGTCTCGCGACACAGAATTCGTGTGTCTCAAGATCATAAACTTGCCAACCTTTCTTTCCATAAGGATACCCCACAAAGACACATCGACGGCTGCGATTTGTGAATTTATCCGCTTTCGTACCTTGGTTGTGCGCATAGCATAGGGACCCAAAGACTCGTAAGTGAGCATAAGAAGGTAGCTAGCCATGCAGCACCTCATACAGAGTTTTTCCATTTAAAACTAGGCTTGGAGTGCGACTAATCAAGTACCCCGCTGTGAAGATGCACTCACCCCAAAATTCAATGGAAAACTTCTTTGGAATCGCAAAGCTCATGTGACATTGAGGATGTCTTTCGACCCTGCCATTTTGTTGTGGTGTCCCTATACAAGAGGTTTGAAAAACAATGCCATGTTCAAGAAAATAGTTTTTCATGCAGATGAATTCTGTTCCATTATCGCTTCTAACGGTTTTAACCTTTTTGTTATATTGCCTTTCCACCATAGCAAAAAAATTTATCAGTGTCTGTGATACTTCTTTCTTATCAATTAGCAAAGAAGTCCATACTGCACGTGAGCAATCATCCACAATAGTAAGGAAATAAGAGGCACCATAAGAATAAGGAGTTATATATGCTCCCCATAAATCACAGTGTATCAATTCAAATACATCATAAGCTTTATGATCACTTAATGGAAACTTGTCTCTAGTTTGCTTAGCTCTTTGACATATGTCGCAAGCTTTATTCAGTAACTTACAAACTTTGCCACCTCTAACACTAGAAATCAACTTAGCAGTTTTCCAAGAAGGATGTCCCAAGCGTTTGTGCCATAGTTCCAGTTGGTTCACTCCTTCAATTCTGTAACCCTTCACACTCGGAATTCCCCGAAAAAAATAGAGCCCATCTCTTCGTTCACCCACACCAATCAGCATCTTCGAAGTGCAGTCCTATGTAACACATAAGTTAGTAGTAAACTAGACAATATAATTGGATTCATCTATCAATTGTGATATAGAGATTAAGTTGCAATTTAAACGGGGAACATGGAGCATGTTTTCCAATTTTAAACCCCTAGCAAGCTTTATTGTTCCTTCCTTAGTGGCTGTGACAGATTGTCCGTCAGGGAGTCCAACAGGGCAACTAGGCATTTCCTATATATCACATCATTCCTGTAAGCTTCCTATCATATGATTGGATGCCCCAGTATCGAGGATCCATGAATGTTGTTTATTCTTACCAGTCATGCTTTCATTTGGGTTCACCTTTGAAGTATTGAGCATTTCCAGCAAGGTGTGCCATTGCTCATTGCTTAATCCTGTCAGTCCAATATTTTCTCCATCACCACCAGCACTGGATCCCATACTCTGCACTGCATTAGCACATACTGGACCATTTTGTGCACATCCAATGTTAGTTCCAGCACGTTGTTGTCCTTTACCTCGTCCACCTGCCTTGTAGTCACTTCTCAGACGATCACCCCACCATTCTGGGTATCCAATTAGCAGAAAATAGATTGATGCATCATGACCAAGTTTGTTGCAGTGTGTACATAGCAGTGATTTGTTCTTGAAATCACCATGCCCTTTCAACCTTGCATCTGTTTGAATAGCTAGGCCCATGACCTCCTTCCTTTCTTCCTTAGCCTGTGTTATAGTCCTCATTCTTTCCTCCTGTACTAGGATAGAGTACATCTTATTTAAAGATGGCATAAGATCTTTAGCTAGCAAATTGGAACGAACTGTTCCATAAAGTGCATCATCTAGTCCCATAAAAAATTGATGAGCTCGTTCTTCCTCTCGTCATTTTTCAAGTTTTGCTGCAATGTCACATTTGCAGCCTCCACAAGTACATATCTTGTACTTGTTCATAGTTGGCCAAGTCATCCCACAAGACCTTCATCTTTCCGTAATAAGCCACCATAGTCAGTCCACCTTGTTTGCACTCTGGCAAGTCTAATTTCAGCTACTGAATTTGTGGGCCATTCACACCTGAAACCCACTCCTTGATGTCTTCCCATATCTCTTTGGCATTTTCCATATAGGACATAGTTGATCGTAAGGTAGGCTCCACCGTGTTCAAGATCCATGACACCAGTATGGATTGAATGGTCCACCAATCCTCCATTGCGGAGGACTCTTCCTTGGGTTGCTCTATGGTCCTATTAATGAAGCCCCACTTTCTCCTTGCTTTCAATGATGTTCACATAGCTCAAGCCCATTCTTCATAGTTCTCACCCTGCAACTGCACCTATGTGATCACGTTCCCAGGGTTGTCGTTGGAGTTTAAGTCGTAGGGCGATGGGTTTTTCTTCCCAGCATCTAGTTTTGATTACTCTGAGTTTCCTGCCATAGTATTCACCAGGTACGGTTGGGTATGAGTTTTTACTTGGTCATGTATGGCTCTAATACCATGTAAAATAGTATCTCTGTGTGTATATTATTCCTTAAGGTCATCGTGTTTAAATACAAGAGAGAGTCCCTATGATATCTCCTACTTCCTGGTATATCTCCTAAACATATGCCTATCAGATATGCCAAAGGTGGCAGATATGTCAAGGAGTCAATTGTACAGATATGCATATCAATCCTAATGTTACGGAGATAATTCCAGTTATTTCCTATTATGTTACAAGATTGATAATGCCTAACCGAAGATATATCCTAATAAAGTCGTAGGCTGTGTCTGGACAACAATTTCTTGTATTTAGTTTAATATATATAGAAAGCACTCACTAATATTGGTTCTCATTTATATGCAGGTTTTTTGTGGTTGCAAATGGGGCAGTAAGTGGATACGTTGTTCTTTCCTTGCCCTTCTCACTTGTGTGCATTTTTCGAGCCTATGCAATAGCACCAAGGCTTCTACTTATGACCTTGGACATGGTAATTAAGAGCTCGCATCCAATATGACTAGGTAACAAAAAATTAATACCATCTTCATGATCATCACAATTATTTGTTGATGCTATATCTCTGTACTGAATAAAGGATCTGAGAAATTGACTCGTGGAATGTACTACGCATGCATACAGGTAATGATGGCTCTAGTCGCAGTTGCTGCTGCATCTTCTGCAACCATTGTGTACTTAGTTCATAATGGAAGCCAAAATGTAAATTGGATAGCTATTTATCAGCAATTCACTCAATTATGCTTGAGTGCCAGCAGGTGACTTCTTTCGTTGCATCAACTTTCCTTATGTGCTTGCGCTTCTTGTCAACTTTGGCTCTTAAAAGGAATTGAGAATAGACTTGGTGTACGTTGTTGGATGATGATGGTGCATGTAGTGTTAATTGAATTACTATTTGCTTGTCAACTTCTCTCTTAGGTGTGGGAGGGCTTTTATAGCATTGGAAAAATGGGTGATGTGTTGTGTAATCCAATTGACTTAACTCATACACTTAGTGAAAATGTTGTAGATCTATTGAGAAAAAAAGGAAAAAACTTATGCTACTGCCTTTCTTTTTCTGTTTTCTTATTCTCCAGCTAGCTAGACATTTGATACTTCAATTTTGTGTATGTTCTTCAATTAGTTTCATTCTTTCCTTTACATAAGAATTTAGAATAGAATGAGATCATGGGACCAGATCACATGTCTGAGTCTGATTCCATCCAATTTGATTTTTAGGCCT
This sequence comes from Cercis canadensis, assembly GCA_003255065.1. NCBI lineage: Eukaryota > Viridiplantae > Streptophyta > Magnoliopsida > Fabales > Fabaceae > Cercis > Cercis canadensis. The sequence continues at coordinate 309,668 of QAOA01008326.1, forward strand.
CATTTCTCGGATCTAGAACCTCCATTTGAGCTTACCAAAAAATAAACATTATACATCTAAGCTTGGTTAAAGAGTTGGCAAAATGGGCTAGGCCTGATGGACTGGCTTGTTTTAGCCCAAAAAAAAAAGGGCTGGGTTCTCAAAATCCTAGCCCAAATAGAACCGGGCCAATTTGGCCCGCAGCCTATTTGGGTTTAGGCCAGGCTGGCCCTTTCTTTTTAAGGCTACACTAAATCACATTAGTAAGTGTTATTTTTAAGTATTGATTACTACATTTGTTTAATTACTTATACATCTTTATTTTAAATTTACACTTATATGTATTTTTTTTATACATCTTTTTTTTTTTTTTTTTTATCTGAAATGGAAATTCCATTAATCATCATCTGAGATAAAACTAGGTGGCAAATCATGCCAAACCGTTAACATAAAGACAATAAAGCCAAACTCATTAAGCTTATCAGCAACATGATTAGCTTGCCTAGGAACCCAATTGAAAGAACAACTCGCAAAACCTTTACCCAAATCATGTATATCCTCTAGCAATAGACCCAATGGAGAGAAAAATCATCCCCCATTATTAAGAGCCAAGACCACACCCTGAGCATCACTCTCTACACAAACCGAATTCATGCCCCAAGTAAGAGCCAACTTTAAGCCCTCCCTACACACCATGGCTTCCAGCTTTTCAATGGGTGATGCATTTGGGATTGGGCATGACCATGCAGCCATGAACCTCCTCTCCCCATTACGCATTACACCACCCATACCACCCCAACCATGAGATGATAAAGCAGCAACAATATTAATCTTTAGCATTGGAGTAGTGGGTCTCACCCAACGAACCACACTCATATGCAGCACCTGAGGTTACACCACATAAACCTCTTTTATCTCCTCCCATAGGGAAACAACATTGTGCCATATTTGATGAATAGGCATTGCCGAATTGCCTACTCTTATAGTATTGCATCTCTGCCAAAAAGTGTAGCTACCAACACCATAAGAGCCATTTTGCACTCATCACATCCCTAACTCATCTGCATAAACTAGCTAGTAAAAGATTACAACTCTGTAGCATCTAAGCCGAAACCCAGCTCCAGTGTATCCCTTTTTTCACGCACTTCAGGGCAAAGGAAAAAAGCATGCAGGAGTGTTTCTTGATGCTCTAGGCAAAGCCCACACAAAATGGGTAATACAAGACCTTGGGCTATTAAAGCATGGGTTGTGGGTAAAATATTTTTGCAACAACGCCACAAAGAAATGCTTATAGTTGTTGGGCATATTCAACTTCCACACTTTCTTCCAAACCGCCTACATTTGGATGTTATTAACATTACATTTTTTCCTTCACTAACATCTGGTAGGCAGATTTAACTGAGAACACACAATTTCTTGTGAACTTCCAATAAGCAATGTTGCATTAGGTTCTATAGCTTAGTGGTATACTACATACCAACCCAACTTCCTCTTCATTAAAAACCAACTTCACAAAAGCCACATCCCAAGCCTTTCTATCACACAAGAACAGCTCATTAACTGGTAACACAACTAACTCATCTGGCAACATAGATTGCACACAGTTGTCACCACTTCTTGGCAACCATGGATCCCTACCTATCACCACTTGCTCACCAGCTCCAATATGAAACATTAGGCCCTATTTTAGCACTGGAAAACCAGCCCTAATACTTTGCCAAGTATATGATGAATTATTACATAAAGGCGCATGCAACAAACTTGTATCCGGAAAATATCTTGCTTTTAGGATTCTAGCCAGCAAAGAATCTGAGTGCTTAATTAATCGCCAACCTTGTTTAGCAAGCATGGCAATGTTAAAGTCTTCCAAATTTTGAAATCCCATCCCTCCATATTTCTTTGGAATATACATTTTTTCCCAACTTACCAAGTGCATTTTTGAAGCTCCTGATGTACTACCCCACCAGAATTTTGCCATAAGCTGATTGAACTCATAGCAAAGTGACTTGGATAGTCAAAAATAGCTCATAGTATATGTAGGTATGGAAAGGGCTATGGCATTTATCAAAATCTCCTTACCCGTTTTAGAAAGAATCTTTTCTCGCCAACCTTGCAATCTCTTCCACACCCTCTATTTCAAAGGTTGAAAGGAAGTATGTTTATTTCTACCAACCATGGTGGGCAAACCAAGGTATTTTTCATTAAATGCCACAAAGAAGATACCCAATATTTGCACGATACTAGCTCTGTCCAGATTTCGACAATTAGGGCTCAAGAAAATAGCAGATTTATCAACATTAATTTTTTGACCTGAAAATTCATAATCAACTAGTATCCATTGAATTCAATACTTTCAGCCACATAAGCACGAGCAAAAATTAAGCTATCATTTGTAAAAAACAAGTGGGATATTGATAATGCGTCCTTACACATTTTCACATCCGCCAAAGCATTATGAGCCTCTGCATCATGTAATAAAGCACTCATGCCCTCCGCACAAAGTAAAAAATAAAATAATAATAATAATAATAATAATAGTAATAATAATGTAGGGAGATAAAGGGTCACCTTGTTGCAGACCTCGGTTGGGAAAGATTAAGCCATGATGCATGCCATTTAAAATTACAGAGTATTTGATAGTAAAAATACAATACATGATGATGCTCACCCATATCTCCAAAAACCCCAACTTCCTCATCATGGCCTCCAAAAAACCCACTCTACCTGATCATACACCTTACTCATGTCAAGCTTCAAAGCCATGTAACCTTTGTTCCCAGTGTGTTTATTTTTTAGAGCATGTAATAGCCTGTAAGCAACCATCACATTATCAGTAATTTGGCGATTTGGCACAAACGCGCATTGATTCAAAGAAACCACCTTCAGAAGAATGATGTTTAGCCTATTAGCCAGCACCTTGGATATGATCTTATAGAGCACATTACACAAACTGATGGGGCGGAACTGGTCATGTTTGAAAGGTGATTCATTTTTGGAATAACAACAATGTGTGTGTAATTTATCTCATCAATCGAAACGTCATTATTCAGAAAATTCAGCTAGGAAAACCATCTTGCCTTGGCGCTTTGGTAGCACTCATCTAGAACATAGCATCTTTCACCTTTTTTTCCAGAAAAATGCATCAACAAATTTTCATTCATTTCATTTGTAATTCTAGCAATGACCACATCAGTAACTAAAGAAAAATTAGATGGATTAATCAATGAGAAAATATTTCAAAAATAATTAATAGCAATCCCACCCATTTCTTCCTACTTGGAGTGCCATACACCTTCACTGTCTTGCAATCTTTGCACAACGTTATTTTTCTATCTATTGGAAGCTCTTCTATGAAAATAGCCTGTGTTCTTATCACCTTCTTTGAGCCACTGAACCCGAGATATTTTTCCACATTAATTTTCCCCTCTCCAATATCTCATTTAGAGCATTTTAAAGAGTTTTCATTTTCTGTAAATTTTCTGTACTCAGCCTCTAAGACTTTGCAACCCTTAACTAGCCTTGCAGCATCCTTATCTGCTTACCCATATGGCCAAAAGTGCTTTCATTCCAAGCTTGCAAACATTCACTAGTACCCTCATTTTTTGTTGCATCAATTGCATCACACCAACTAGCACAAACTAAATTATCACAATCCTCATCTCTTTTCCACATTTACTCAAATCGGAAACATTTAATAGAGAGCTACACCACACTACCTGCATCCAAGGCATGGACCAAAATAGGACAATGGTCCGAAACACCAATATCCAAAGTGATGCACTTAGTTAAATTGGAATAGGTTTGACCACCCGGTTGTCGCAAAAGCCTGGTTAAGTCTAACACACATATTAGCATCATTTTCTCTACCATTACACCATGTAAATTTATTACCATGGAAACCCAAATCCTAAAGCTCACAAAAATCAGTTGCTTTCTGAAACTGTCGCATATGATTTTCTGGTCTATCCACCATGCTGCATTGCATATGACTATGGAGAATTTCATTAAAATCCCCAATCACTAACCATTTCGGTCTATCCGAGCGTTTAAGAGACATAAGAGTTTGCCAACCCCGGTGCCTCAAATGCATAACTAGGTCACCATGACATCAATATGGTACTGAGAATAAGATAAAAGATTCACTATCACATAATTGCTCCATAACAAACCCAAACTTCCACACCGCCCTTGACAACCCACCCCAAAGCCATTCAAAAGACGCACCTGTCTTTTAAAACTATCCTACTCCCCTATAGTTAACTTAGTCTCATACATGAACACCACCTTGAGACCTTGTTACCTTGTCAAAAGGCTAAGGGCACGAATTGCATGCGAGTTCCCAAGACCACAACAATTCTAGCTAAGAATCCTCATGGCCCTAGGTGGGACTGCCCAGCAGTCTCCGCCTCATCAAAAAATATGTTGCATTTCATTGACACTCTTCCTTTTGCATGTTACCCTCCCTCACCAGTTGCAGTCAATCCTCATTCGCCTATGGTTTCTTTCTTTTACCCACAGTATCACTAGTAGCCTCATTACATCCCTTTCTTGATCTTGCCATCCTCTTCCATTTCTTGCCCAATGGCACTCCATCACTAATCAGTTGCACCCTCTATTGCTCAACATTAAGATCTAGCTCTTGCACCACCCCATAGACTCGTGGCAACACCATCTCAATAGTACCTAGCTGGGTTTCAATTGCCTTATTGCCACCCAACACTCCAGCTTCATTAAGAGGTCGAATACACACCCCTCCCATTCATTCGGGTTTGTTTCAGTCATATGTGAACCCTTATATTGTGTAGTTTCAGTTGAGGGAATTGACCCGGTACTCACCCCATCACTAGTCCCACGCCCATCACTTCCCTTAATCCCTTTCTCATGCACAGTAGCCATCAACATGTTGGCCAAAATAGAAGAAATAATTTCATAATGTGCATGAGTTCTACCACGTGCATGACACAATGACTTATCACGTGTTGCATCTGTTGGGTTTGAATTCTCACTACTTGCAGTATTTCCCTTTTTTCTTATACATCTTTGATTCTTTATTTAGTTTTATTTATTACTTTATGCATATTTTATTTGGTTCAATTAGGTTCATTAACAATTTAATTTACCCTAAATTATCCAAAGTCACTAAAGAAAAAAGCTTAAACCCTTGTTAATTTTAGCTTATTTAGAAATAAGAATAGTTAATTTTTTTTTTAAAAAAAAAAGTAGGTTGGCCCAAACTGTTCCGGGTGAACCTGTTTGCTAGCTTTAACATATTTCTTTTTCTATCCTTTTCTTTTTCTTTTTTTACTTTTTTGGCTTGGTTGGCTTTTCTTGTCCTTACTAAAGTCAATACAAATATAAAAATGACTTATTAATTTCATATTGGAGATTCGAATGGTCGTCCTCCTAGTTACCTAGAACAAGAAGACTAATAATGAATACATTATAAATATGGGTATTACTTAGGTGGTGTTTGGTACCAAGCAATCATCTCCTATGCTTCCATGGTGTCTCTCAATAATCTGGTACACTCCTGAAAATGAATGCAAATAAGATAAAGGAGAAAAAATAATAAAATTAAAATTAAATAACTAATAATAAGAATAAAAGATCATATTAAAATAAGAATTACTTGGTATCAATATTAATAAGCAAATAATCCTCAGCAACAGCGCCAAAAACTTTTGATAAAATTGAGCCCAAGTGCACGCTATCGTTTTACAAGTAATATAATAAAAGTAAGTTATCGTTCCCACGATGATTAAAGCTATTAATTAACAAAATTGAGTTAATCCCAATTTTATCTAATCAATTGATTAAAGAGAAATTGTAATAATAAACTTAAATAAACTGAAAGTAATCAAAAACAAATAAAAATCAATAATTAATATAGAGAGAAAGCTTAGGGGTTCGATTTCACCATAACTAATCCCAGTTTTTATTCCTTATTTTCTTAATCTAGATTTATCTCTCTAATTGCTAGAAAAAATTCCTTAATTTATTCATTAGCCTTTTCCAAAGTCTAGTAAAAATATTTCTAAGTTATGAACTCACTATATTCCTATGTGAATTACGAATAACTAAAAAATTCATTCAATTCTATGGATCCTTTTAATTGACTATACAGGCCATGGAGGTATATCCCTATCCTACATGAAACCTATGGTATTTATCCCAATGAAATAGACACATAAATCTCCTTCTGATCTCATTGTGATTAAACTATCAACTAATTAGTGATCAGAAAATTAGAGGCATAAATATTAGAGATAAATACTCAAATAGAAAAGATAAAATCATAGATTAATTCCTTAAGAAACTATAACCGTTCATAATTAGGCTACATTGTAGCCTTGGAAGGAAATTAGTTCATGATGAAAGTAAAAGATATAATTGAATAAAATCTAGGCATAAGAGAAAGAAAGTAGAAGAAGAAAACTAATGGGGAAGTCAGATTCATTGCTGTCTCTTCCTTCTTGCCTCTAATCTTTGTTCTGCAATCGTTGTCTTCAAAAAGTGCCTAATTGGGAATCCTAATTTGTCCTAAAATCACCTATTTATAGTTCCTAGGAAGTCTAATTATATCATTACAAAAAAATTGCCATTTTCTCATGGAACAAATCCATGACAAATGGTGGAAAAGTCCATGAGAAATAGTGTTCCCACGGATACGAGCGCGAGAAAAATAGGCATGACAAAAACATTTTCTCATGGACAAATTTCTTCGTGAGAAATTTCTCACAAATTTTCTCACTGATAACTATTTGTTACGCGTGAGAAAATCTCACGCAAAAGTCGTGGATTTTCTCACGGACTGTTTCCGTGAGAACATTCGTGAGAAACCCCTTTCTAAATAATATTTTTTTATTTATGGATTTTTTTCTCAAATAATTATCTGTTTTTTCTAAACATTTAATCAAATGAATAAATAAAATTAGATGAAATATAACTAAATTTTATTAATAAAAAAAGTAATACAATAAAGAAAAATACAACAGAAGTCACCTAAGCACTAGTCCTCCTCATCCGTCCCGAGGTCATTAACTATGTCATCCTCAGTGGCGGGTTATGAGGCAGAAACAGATCCTGGATGCTGATGCTGCTGGTGTAGTTGTCCCAGTATAGAGACGAACGCCTTAGTGAAATGCCATTCCCATCCAGTACTTCGACCACTGGGCGGAGGCGAGTCATCTCTTGCTGCAAGTTCATCATTTGGGACAGGACCTCGAACAAGGCCGGATTCGGTAATTGGGAAGGCTGGGAGGGCTGGGTAGACTGTGCGGAGGCAGAGTCCAAAATGCCAGCCTCGAAGCCCATGTCGTAAACTTGGCCCTTCTTATTCTTCCCGCCAACAACATTGAGCCATAGCCTGATGTCGTCGATAGAAGAAGAAGAGGACCTGGCCTGGCTCTCGAACCGACATCTCTTAAACTCAATTTGCATGCATAACACCATTAGGTTCATATTAGAATTAATACATGTAATTACTCACATAAAGACTTAAGCATGATAAAATACTTACATAGGTAGACTTCGCATTTTGATGTACCCAGTCCTTAGTAGAGTTGTGCTGGAGGTGACAAAAAACCTCTGGAGCATTGGGCTCTATGTCCAACTCATTCGTCTACAAAAAAACATAAACTGTTAGTAAACATAAATTGATATATAGCAAAAAAATAATGTTATTAAATAAAAAAAACTTACTAGCCTCCATTTGTGCTTGGAGTCGGTGATAGACCCACCTCTATGGAATGCTTGCCCCTGATCTAAGGACAGTTATTCTTGTTCCTCTCAAAGATGGCCCTATACTCTTGAGAGGCCCATACTACTCTGAGGGCCCCAAGCACTACAGCAAACAATCATTCGCCCTTGCTCTTCCTAATCCTGATGTCATGAAAAAAGGCACAAATGTTGTTTGAGCACTTAGAGAGCCAGACCTTATGAATCTGGCTCTCATGTAGGGACTCCAAGACACATATCCTCTGCAATAGAAAACAAAATTTCAAATTTAGTAAACATGTATACTAAATAGGTTAGTAAAAAAAAAAATTAAATCAATTATTTCTTACCTTAAACTCTGTCCACCAGAGTTCCTTCACCTCATCAGAAACTAAGGTAAAGTTCAGCCAAAGCTACTCGTACTTCGATTTGTAGACAGTTGAAAGTACGTTCATGGGCTCCTTGGAAAGATAAAAGCTTAAAAAAAACATAATTATTTTTTAAGTAATAGAAATAAAGTAATAAAAAAAATTTAAATAACAAATATTATAATTAATTTACTCCTTCATCCCGTATGGCACAATAACAAGCCGACCATAAGCCAGTCGGGAGGCCAGTCGCGGTTGTGGAGAGTCCAAAATGAACAGACTCGCATGAGACAACCCTCCAACCACCGACGATGCGGAGCTTGGGGTCGCAACTCCTGAGCACCCCTCTCCCGTCGCAGTGGGCGACGGGGTGCGTGCCGACCACGGGGTCGGCATGAACATAGACAAGGCAGGCTCGGTTTAAGAAGGCTAAGCAACAACCTTCCCTCTGTCCTTCCTGAACAATGGCTCAGCTGTGAGAGATGATTGTCTCAAGTGGCTTGACATCTGTCATACAATTTGAATAAAACCAATGAAAACGTTAGAACAATAAAAGCAATAATTCTTAAAGTAAAATCTAAATCTTAAATCCTAAATCAAAACCATAAACTCTAAACCCCTAAACCCTAAAACACTAAGCCATAAACTCTAACCCCTTAACCCCAAACTCCTAAAACCCTAACCCCTAAGCCTTAAACCCCAAGCCCCTAAATCCTAAAACACTAAGTCCTAAACCTCAAACCTAAACCCCTAACCCCTAAACCTTAAACTCCTTATCCCAAACCACTAAACCTTAAATAAAAAATTGGATAGAGTCTCTCTTAAAACTTGAACAATCCAGGAATTAAAAATTCTACACAATTACACATGAACACCATCACAAAAAAATCATTCATTCCATAACTTGAAACTAACTACTTGTATAAGTAAAACTTACACAACAATAGGAAAAAGTATAAAACAAATGGTAAAGAATAGCTATAATCATTATAATTTCATAATTAAGCATCTCTTAAGTGTGTTCTCACATAAAGTATATTTCAACAATGAGACTTAAAATAGAGATGACTCACTCCAAATTTAATAAGTTTTACTCTATCTAAAAAATTACCAAATTATAAAAAAAAAAAAAAAAAAATTGAAAAGAAAAGAAGACACAGTATTCCTGTCAAATTTATTGAACAAAATCACAAATCTTACACCCTAACACATTATTCCTAGATTTAAGGTCCAAAGTCTAAGAAAACAAATGCAGCAGAAACAATAATAAAAGAGAAAGAGGAATTATAAGAACTAACAAGCGAAAAACAATATGAAAAATCATAGAAGAAAAATCCAATTGAAAGCCATAGTTACAGAGCAACGGTGATGACCATAAGTAGAAGAAATATGATGTTTGAAAATCCCTAGCCTATGCAATGGCGCAACCCAAAAATCTAGGCACAAATTGTATACATGAGGAATAAACAAACAAAGCACTAATCCTTCACAGAATGCACAATTTCTAAAGGAAATAAACCAAACAATCTAATTCAAATTGAAAAATTTTCTATGAGAAGCTCGGATAGTGGAACCTACCTCAAAGAGCTAGAAATCATAAAACTAAACTGGTAAGCTGGAAGATGAAGTTTTAGGCCGCAAAACCCAACTTCATGGAGGAAAAATGGCCAAAAAATGCCTGAGGAGAGAGAGAGAATAGAGGAGAGAAGAAATGGCAATTTTCTGAAGATGGAGGTTGCAGCAGTGGGAAGAAGAACAAAACCAAGTTTTCTCACGAACTTTCTCATGAGATTTGTTTGTGACAAAAAATCCTAAAAATTCAAAATTTAAGTGAAACGGTGGGCTTCATTTTCTCACGGAATTTCTCACTGACTTTTTCACGAACCTCAAACATTGTGAGTAAGTTTGTGAGAAACTTCAAATTTTCTCATGGACCAGTGTTCGTGAGAAAACTTAAGCATTTATAAAGACAATTGGGTCAAATTTTCTCACGGACGTTTCTCATGGAACTCATAGGTCATGAGACAGTCCATGAGAAAACATCAACAATAATATTCTGTGAGAAACTCAGTGAAAAATGTTAGGTTTTTCTCACGGACTTTTTGTTTGTGAGAAATTTTTTTGAGTACAAATGAAATTTCTTGTAGTGCATTAGGAATCGTTTGGGGGCTCAAAACCTATAAGAAATAGGAAAACTAATGAAAAATCATACAAAGCATATCCTGGGCACTTAGGCCCTTGTCTTTCAGCCAGTGCAACAAGTTGGGCACCTAGGCTTCACCCAGGTACCAAATTTTTCCTTTTTGAGCCCTTAAACATGTCCAAATCACTCCTTTAGCCCCATAATCACAAAACCTACAAAATAAACACAAAAACACAAGATTCATTAATTAAAAATCCGAAGAACACACAAAACATTAAGCTAAAAATATATAAAGAGTGGGTATAAAATCCACTCAACAACTTGATGAAGGCATTTAGGGGGCAGGGGGAAATTCTTTTGGAATTAGAAGATTTATGTTTATAGAATGAGAAAATTTGGTCTATCTAGAACAGATCATAACAAATAACCAAGTCTTACATAGATATTCACTTGTATGGTTGAATATACGGGTATGAGGTACACTGGTACAAAATTGAAGTCTTCATTGCTCCATTTCAACTGTATTCTATTGCCTATAAGTTTATCTTTGGTAAGTAGCTTCATTTAAGCTTTCAACTAGTTTTAATTGTGCAGCTTATTGTGGGCCAAGGTTCAAAGTTCTTTTGTGCTACAGTTGAAAATCAAAGCTACCATTCAAATGTAGTATTTGATTTTTCACATCCCATGTTGCCAACCCCTATTTCTCTGCACCCTCTGTCATTGTTGAGTGTTTTTTTTTTTTTGTATGTTGGAATGGGGGGTGAGGAGAGGACGAGGGAGCATAATCTAAATTGGGAAATAGTGCATCTGATGAAAAAGTTAATCCTAGAAATAAAGTTGCTAATGGAGTTCATTTATGGCAATGAGTTGGAGTTTCAGAGTTGAACTTTTTTTTTTCATTTTAAAAATGTTTTATACATATTGAAGGTTTTTCTTTTTTCCTATATGGTCCACATCTTCCTTGCTTGTTTGAATTATGTGATACCCTTAACCTATACTTTAGCCATTGTTTAAGCCATTTCACACTATTCAGTTATACATTACCAAGCTCATAGTGTTCAATAATACTATTCCTTTATTTTTCTGCTATTTTACTTTTTTTCCTTAAACTCATAGCTCTTGAACCCGATACTAGTCTCTAGTTACATGTTGTCAATCACCTTTATATGTTAATCATAATTTTCCATGACCATTGCATAAATTTTTCAGTTATTATTTATGATCTTTAATATGCAATGTCATATGCATTTTGTTTCCTTTTGATCTCATAATAGTTTAAATTAATTTCCTGTATTTTTCTCTTATGTTTAGTATTTTTTTTTTTTTGTGCAAGTTATTTGTTTGGCTTAGCGAATCATGGATCAATTGCAAAATACAAGGAATATGAGGATTATCACAGTTTTAGTTTTGTATTTATAAATACTAGATGATTTTATCATGATGTTGATGTCAATTTGCACATATATCATAGATGATTGTCTTAGACATCATAAGAATAAGACTTGGGATGCATACAGTAGGCATCTAGTGAGGGAAGTTAATTTTGATAGGGTGATTTTTTTTGTCTGATTTAGTATGTGTAGAAAACACTAGGATGGATAGGAGGAGCTTCCATTCCTTATGCCATATGTTGAGAGTGGTGGGTTAGTTAGAGCCATCTAGAAATATGGGAGTGGAAGAGATGGTGGCAATTTTTGTACACATACTCTCTCATGACGTTAAAAATAGAACAATTAAAGAAAATTCATAAGGAATAGTGAGACAATTAGTCGGAGATTCAATTATGTTCTGCATGTCATTCTAAGATGCTACAAAGAACTTCTTAAACAACTTGAGCCAATCCAAGAAAATTGGACTGATGAGAGATGGAAGTGGTTCAAGGTAATTTTTGCAATTTCTCATTAAGAATAGCTATAGGGTTCTTATTTATTTTTTTTGAACTCTAGTGATTGTGGGTTTTTTTGTTCAATTCAATGTAGAATTGCTTAGGAGCATTAGATGGAACCTATATGAAGGTTAATGTATTAGAATAAACCTAGATACAAAACAAGAAAGGGAGAATTAGCAACCAATGTACTGGGAGTTTGTTCTCAAGATATGCAATTTATTTATGTCTTGGCTGGGTGGGAGGGTTCAGCTACAGATTCAAGGATCCTAAGAGATTATATCTCTCATAGGAATGGCCTGAAGGTTCCTCAAGATACTTTATATATTTATACAATATTTATATAATTTATGTAGACTGTAAATGAATTGAATTAATCTAAAGTTGTGTATTTTATAATAGGTTATTACCACCTATGTGATGCTGGATATATGAACGGAGAAGGTTTCTAACTCCTTATAGAGGACAAATGTATCATTTAAATGCGTGGAGGCATGGTTCGCAGCCTGCAACCCCACAAGAGTATTTTAATATGAAACATTCCTCTGCTAGAAATATAATTGAGAGATATTTTAGGTTGCTAAAATGGGGCTGGGTAATTTTAAGGAATAAGTCAGTTTATCCAATTAAGACTCAAGTATGAATAATCACAACATGTTGCTTGTTGCATAATCATGTCCGAAGAGAGATGTTAGTGGATCCATTGGAGAAGGAAATAATGTAGAGGGAAGTTGACAACAATGAGGATGTCATCCTTGGTGAAAGGATTAGGCATGTTGAGGTAAGTGATGCTTGGAGTTTATGGAGAGACAATCTTGCAATAGAAATGTTTAATGCTTAGAGAGGAGGACAACACTAAATTTGTAAATTTAATGTTGTGCGTTTATTCAAATTCCATTGCTATTTATCTTTGTAATGAACTTGAGCAGATTTATTCCTCTTTGACATTTGTTATTTATTTATTTGGCCTATTGGATATTTATCTTTATAATGAACTTGAACTTTTATTTATCATTCTATTACTATTGATGATTTTTATGTTGCAAATATTTGCTTTTTTTTTCATCATTTATATGTTGTAAAAGAGCATGGAGGAATCAAGCCAACTAACTTTGATGGGTTAAAAGCATCAATGGACAAGATATGAAGATAAAAAGCTTGTGGAGTGCTTATTGGAACTTGTAGCTTATAGAAAGTGGATCGGAGACAATGACACATTCAAACATGGATATACAAAGCAATTGGAGCAGTAGCTCGATCAAAAGATGCTGGGTTGTGGCTTGAAGGCTAGTCCACATATTGAATCAAGAGTGAAGTAGCTTAAGAAGCTATAGCTAAAATGTTAAAGGCAAGTGGATTTGGGTGGAATGATTAAGAGAAAACACTAATTGTTGAAAAACAAGTATTCCAAGATTGGGTGAAGGTAAAGACATGTTGGCTTCTTTTATTCTGTTATTTACGCATTTCTTGAATACTGCTATGTGCTTTCCTAACTACTCTATGCTGCAATTTTTTTTTATATTATTTTAGCTCCACTTCTTCACTTCCTACATTTTCATTTTTCTCTTTCTTTATGTACTTCTAACATGTTGTCCCACCTTATTGCTTTTCTTTATTCATTTCTCATGCATCAACTTGTTTCAGTTTTCACATTTTTTTATACTTGTTATGAATTAGTGTTGTGACTATATCCGGTTCTATAAATTTTGTTCATGCAAATATATATCTCAAAATTATGAGTATTTTTTAAAATAATTGATAGTAACTTTTGCTATTTTGGAATACAGTCACATCCAAATGCTCAAGGTTTGTTCAAGAAGTCATTCCCCCATTTTGATGACTTGGCATTGGTTTATGGAAAGGACAGAACCACGAGGTAGATGCTAAAGATCCTGCTGATATAGTTGAGGCAATGGATAAGGAGAGGCAAGAAGATGCTCTATCTGTAGGTGATGATCTAAACATAGATTAGGCTCCCATTGATTCTATGGCTAAGACTCAGCTTCCACAATCTCCAGGCCATTATTCCACTCACACTGGTATTGGTGCTTCAAATGGTCACGGTTCTGCATCTAGTGCAAGGGGAAAGAGAAAGAGAACCAGAGGGACCAATGCCGTCATTTAACAACTTGTAGAGACTATGCAAGTGCTAGGAAAAATGTATGAGAGCACCAAAGACAACATTGGTGACCTTGTTGGCTGTTTCAAGCATGAAAGGAAGGAACAAAGAGGATGATGCAAGTATTTGAAGAATTGAAGAAGGTTGAAGGGCTGGAGCTATGAATACCAATGATCAAAGTGCAGTGATTATTTTTTGGCTTAAATGCATTTTTTGTCCCTCTTATTTTACCTGAATGAACGATTTGGTCCCCCCATTTTGAAAAACCACAAAATAGTCCCTACTGTTTAGCATAACGTTGCATTTTTGGTCCGGGACACTAATGCCGTCCAAAATAGTCCCTTATTTTACCTAAGTTGAAAGCTTTTTATGTGCAACAAATTTTAACAGCACATACCTTGTAGTTGCTCTATTGTTAATTATGTTGGTTGTGAACTTATTTGCTTTTTGCTACTTTCATATATAGCACAATGGTTTGTGCTTTATTTTTTTTTTTTTGGGGGGGGGGGGGGGGNTTCATGTTTTGCACCATTGTATAATAACAATGGTTTGATGTGTACATTTTAGAATTATTTATAATGCGAGAAGTTTTTTTTGCCCCCATAGATCATTGTCACAATGTCCTTTTCGAAAGCGCGATGACCGAGGCTGCAAGGAAAGACTAAGAAAATTAAATAGTATATGTTTGGAAAAGTGCTTTAAGTGGAAAAAATGATTGAATAAAAATCAATGGAGTCACCACCAATCAATTTAAGGCATGATTGGATGCCTATAAAAAAAGTTTGGTCTATGTTATCAAAGTTTGGTAAGAGAGTTGGTTACGTGTAGGGGAAGGTGTTAGCACCCTACGACGCCCGTTCTAGCAAACAATTACCAATTTAATTTTAACACATTAATCTATTCTAAAAAATTGTTGAATGAAATCGGTCATTAAATTATATTTTAAAATAGATTAATGTGTTATTAAGTCATGTCAGTACATCTGGTAAAACCTAAAAAGATGCCTCAAGACTATTGGGTAGAGACAGTGATTGTCACTACAATCATCTCTCAATCTATTCTGTCATAGGCGATTTCTAGCAATTTCACTAACTAAGTGATAACTAGATACACAAAATGCAATTTACTATGTGTTCAAGAAATGAGTTCGAGATTTGTGGCAAAAGATTTTTTATCGGAGATATTTCTTTAAGTCTATCAATACATCTGAAAAGATTAAAGTGACACTCCTCACCTCCGAAATGTCAAGAAATCGTCGTCATCATGACTATCCTCAATTATTCTCTTGTCGGTACTTTTAATCCACACTTCAAGGTAAATAAAAATATGGTATTATGCATAGAGAGGATTTTTTGAAAAATTATGCATACAAAAGATTTTCATCAAGAGTTAGCCTCAAACCCTACCAGTACCTCTGGCCAAACTAGAGGAACCAATTTACCTCCAGAATGTCAAAATATCGTCATCATTATAGCTAATTTTGATTATTCCCTCGATGGTAATCTTATTCTAGCATAAGTAAAGACAATGACAAATTATAATGAGATGAAATTACAATGTAGCAAATAAATGGTAGAAAAACATTAATTAAAACGATAAAAGCGATATTGGGAATTTCATTGGTCATACCAGTACCTCTGGCACAACTAAGAAATTTATCACTCACCTCAGGAACATTAGGAAAAATTGTCAACACGATTATTCCCTAACTTAATCTGTCTTCGGACTTTGATTTTATTTCATTCACAAGGTAAAATAAAAATAATCGTGACAACAAAACACATAGGGTAAATAAAAAATAATTAGAAGCATACTTATATATATATAAAATAATAATAATAATAATAATTGAACTTAATCACTAAACAAATAACTAATCTACGCATTATTAATGGGCTAGGTTGCACCGAAACGTGATTTTTGGGGCCGTACCGGTTTCGGGTACGTTTCCGAAACGTGAAACTCGTCCACATTGCCGAAACGCCGACTTTTTTTTTTTCATTTCAAAACTCGCTACCATGGATCTGCGTTTGGTTTCATGATTTTCATCCATGACTTCATGTTCTGCCAAGTTGTGAGAGAGAGAGAGGGAGAAAGAAAGAGAATCAGAGTGAGAGGGGAAGATCACGAGAGAAAAGGAAAAGATGAAGATGAGACTCTGCAAATTCTTCAAGGAGTTCTGATAATACCTGCTGCTGCTGTTCTGTTGTTACCCCTACACCTTGTTGAATGTTGCGTTGCCAAATGAGAGAGAGAGGGAACAAAACAAAGAAAAATCACAGAGACAGAAGAAAAATTACAAAATTTACAAAAATTAAATTGAAAGGAGAGGGAGAGCAGGGGCTGGGGGTGTTGGGGGCGCTGGGGAAGGAGAGGGAGAGCGCTGGGGCGGGGCGTAGGCGAGCGCGAGAGAGAGGGAGGAAGGCAGAGTGGAACGTCATCAATTATTTCTTCTTAAAAAAATGAAAAAAAAAGCTGCTCAAGTTAATTTTTCTATTGGTAGAAATTACAAATGATAAATTGAAATCTCAATTATCTATTTTATTATTATTATTATTGTAATTTTTAATAATTTTGGTTAAATTTTTTATTTTAAATAAAGTATGTGTTAATTTTATTTGATATATGTATATAATTATATATATAATTTATATATATGACGTGGCATACCCATACCGTACTCGTACCCTTATTTTTTGAAAAATGCCGTATCGGCGTTTCGTACCCGTATCGGATACGAAACCCATACCCGTGCATCATAGTTAATAGGTCTTTCATCAAAGGAAGCCTTAAAAAAAATACTAACATTAATACTAGGCCCAATCCAAATAGTACTAAAACAAAAAGCTAAGGAAATAAAAAGAAAAATTGGGCCAAAAGCTCATCTTGTAGGCTTGGTCCAGCAAGCCAAATATGGCAGCAAGAATGAAAAAAAAAAATGGTTCCAATACATAAGGAATAAAGGCCCAGACGAGATAAACCCAAACAAATAATAAAAGGAAGACTAAAACATTTGGTGGGCTGGTCCATTTCGGACTTTATCCAACTAGCTAAACCCAATAACAAAAATAAAAAGACTAAGTTATTTAAACCAAGCCCAGACTAGAAATAAACTCACTAACCAAATGAAATAGACCATGTCTAAAGGCCAAGCAAACAAATGGCCTAAACGAAAATCTGAAATCATGACCCAAAAAACAAACCACACTAACACCATAAAACCTAATCAAATAAAAAAAGCCTAAACAAACAAACAGCAAATGGCCCATTTTGGCCATAGCAAACAAAACACAAATTTCTCATGCCCTTAACAATAAAAGGCCCAAATAAACATATATACACTAAAAGGAAGACTTGGTAAATAAACTTTAAAAGAAAGAAATCATAAAACAAAACCAAATAGAAACATGCGAGAAGAACAGAGAGGAGAGACGAAGAACAAAGGGAAAAGACACAGGATACCTCATCTCTTGGCTTTAGGGTTCGAAACTTGATCCTAACTCACCAAACCAATGTACCCAAGTAAGGATCTTTCTCTCTACTTCATTCTTTCCCTCAAAATTTCTCTAGTTCTCTCTCTATTTCCCCCATTAGGTTCTATTTCTCTCTCTATAAAATGGGTCTCTCTCTCTAATTTGGGGCTTTTCTCCTTCACTGAAAAATGGTCAACTTAGGGGTGGAACCGCTGCTACCACCAATCCCACCCGTTCATTTTTCTTCTTTTGGCTATTATGGATAGCTTTGTCTTTCATTTTTTTCTAGGAATATAAGGGGTAGAAACAATATTGGAACAATGCAAAGAATGGAAATTTTGGTTAAGGGTTACATACTTGTGAATGAGTGTGAATGAGTGAGTACAACTCTCTGTGGGTGTAGAATTCCGAGTGTCTCTTGTTCCCAAATGCTCTACTGTGTATGAAGGATAGAGAATATGTGTATCTCTCTGAGCTATGTGTGTCTCCACTTTCTGATGAAACTCATTCTATTTTCTCGGATTTTTGCTTCTCAAGATTTTCGTATTTTTCCACCTCTCTATCTTTCTCTCTCTCTTTGTCTTGCTCTACTTGGGGAGACCCAATTTATATCCAGAATTATGGTTAGTTGCTAAACTATCATTCTCCCATTTGCAGGTTGTGTAGCCATATGAGACAAGAATGGCCAGTCAACAAATGCTGGTGTCACCCAACAATGCAGTGGCAATGGAGCTGGCTAACTAGCAACTAATGCCAAAGGGTTGCTTCTGTTGCACCCTTATTCATTTAATTTCTTTTGTCATTTTTTGGACAAGATCTTTATTTTGACAAAATGGAAAATATTCTGTAACCTATTTTGATTTGTGTTTATTCTTTTTATTTTTTTTTTTGTAATTTTTTTTGGGATATTTGAATTGGACTTATAAGAAAAATTAAAAAGGCCAATATACACAAATGGGCTTAGTCAAATTTATCCATAGAGAATAAGTGCAAATTTAGGTATCAATAAGTCTAAACTAAACTAAGTTGACTTGGACAAAATTGGGTATCAACAGCAGCCCTCCTTTGCCTATTTTTTCGAATAGAAATGATACAGCAAAGGCTTATGATGCATAATTTTGGTCAAGAGTCAACTCTATAACATGCTCAAAATTTTGCAAACAATTGATCATGAGATGAAGTGGTCATAATCAAAATATCAGAAAGATAAAAAAATCTTTGTACCAAACACTATCTTAAAAAATTATTTAACCCCTTAATTTTTTTTAAATTTAATATTATCCTCTAAAATTAGTCTACAAATCTATTACCTATCTCAAAACAAGTCTACAAAGTTACTAAAAAAAAAATTCCATTAAATCTATATCATTTTTTAAAATATTTAGCCCACAAAATTACAATATCTATTAAAAAATTTAGCCCAAACCCAATAACCCAAAAATTCTTAAATAAATTTAGTTAATATATAAAATAAAGAAAACAAATAAAAAGGGATGGAAGCTGATTATTCTTAATTTGCAAATCCATCACGAATTCTGCAGTTCCCGCACTGGTATGAGGTGCACATAGCCTCTATATTTTCTTTCCTCTCTAATTTTTTACTCCTGGTTAAATTTCCCTTTTGTTTCCTTTACTTTCTCTACAACGCCAAAGCACTTCGTCTTCTTCTCTGCCCACCCCTTCCACTTCCATCGGATTTTCTTATTCTTCCCACCGAAACTCAATTGTGGCATTTCTCCATGGGCAAGGTTTGTGAAGGCATTGGTCCAAGCATGCTTCTAGTTTTTATGACTTCGATATCTTTGGCTATTTACGTCGATGCTCACTTGATGAACTAATTGCCTTAGTTTTTTTACCACCCTCTTTGGGACCTTCATCCTCAACATCAACAATATACACACCTTTTGAAAGAAAATCATATTCTAACTCTCGCTCCTCATCAAATGTTGCTGGCTCTTGAGTGGAGGCATGACTCAATACACCAGTTGATGTGCTAGTATTCAATATTTCACCTAAAATTTCATAGTTGTGCTCAAAACCATGCTTCCTAAATTGCCAATAGAATCTTCCTTTTTGTAAAAAAAAATGAATAAATTTTAGTAAAATGTAATTATAGATATAATGATACTAATAAATAAATTTTGCACTTACCGAAATAAGGTCTTACCAAACTTCTTTGTTAGCATTTACATGGTTTGATTCTTTATCCCATGTAACTTCTGTGCGGCCTAGCAAAGTTGAAAACTCACGATGTTGAATGCGAAGATGGTTAAACTTCCCTTTCAATCTCTCAACACCATAATTTTCTCCAATAATTTCTGTCAATTCATCATTTATTTGTTTCCAAATCTTCAACTTAAATGTTGATGATTGCATGTCATTTTTCTTCACTCGATCATATATTAGTTGAATAAAAGCTTTCGTATTTTGGGCTAGCCATTCCATGGTATCTCCCTTTTCACTTTTTCCTCTCATATTTTTCTAGTTACATAATATGATATTAAATAAAATAAAAATCTGCAAAGTTAACATATAAAAAAAGAAAAAAAAAATGTTCAAACCACAAACACTAATTTCAATCAAATAAATCAAACCCTCAACCATCTAGATATTTAAGCAATGAGTGTCACAACATACCCGAAGGTCGCTACGACACAAATGGCAGACTTTAAAAAAAGATTAGTTTTCCGAAAGAAAACTTGGAGTCGTCACCAATTGTATTAAGAAAATATGGAATAATTGGAAAACTCCTTTTTAGTACTTAAACAAAATGGTCTGCAAACCAGAGAGGGTTTGAGAGTCAGTTTGTATATGGGGAAGGTGTTGGGCACCCCACAATACCCGTCTAAAAGATGGTTACCTGAAATTAGTTGTGCGAATCATAAAATGGCCAAAAATATACTTCATTCATCCCTCGAATAATAAACTATACAAGTAAATAAGAATACTAACAGCAAATTTAAACATGAAATGCATACAACTAACGTGCCATAAATCCTTTCACTTGTTCCTCGCATATGGCGCCATCTAGTGTGATGTTTATCCTTACCTAAGAACAATAGGGTGGGCCACCTAAGATGTAGATGAACCGCCATATCCCTCCATGATAGGTAAGAAGCCTATGGATACTAAGCGAACAATAAAATTCCTAAATGTTATGTAAATGTATGATTTTAAGTATTATAACACTTGTTCTTGTCCAATAGGGGAGGGGTACATAATTGAAAAATGTAATCAAAATAAATAAAAACTCTTTAAGCTTCCAAATCGCCTTGGGATTTTGCTAATGGCCCAAGGATTGTAACTCACTCTCACATGGAACACACATTAGTTGGTTCAAAATAAGAAATTAAAAGTCACATATGCATAAGCAATTGAGCAGCCACAATACATCACAATAAATGACAAGATAAAACAATAAACATGTCAACTTGTAGTGAAAAGGTATACAATACTAAAGCACATGTGACTGCCATTAAGAGTCAAAATAAAATCATGAAAATGGTATTCAAAGTAAGACAACAACATTTCGTTAAACAGGGTAATCAACATACACTCCTAATTAGTATGCAAATGGTTCTAAAAAGGAAGAAATGACAACAAGTAAACACAAGGAAAAATAAAGAAAAATAGAACAACAAAGACATAAAATAAAACATAAAAGAGGAGAAACTTGTAAAGAAATATGAGAATGCATGTCAATACAATTTGACCCCAAAATTTTACATGGCAGAGAAAAATATCTTATTGTTCTAAATAATTAAAAATCATACAAAAATGAGCTCCATAACTCAAGTTATGGCCAAAAAACATAAAACTGCCAGAATCAATTAAAAATTTCCCAGTACAGTAAAAATAGTTATTTTTAAATCAAAATTGTGAGCAAATGAGACATGCAAAAAATATAAAATTTATATACATGCAAGATATGCATATTAGGGTTCTAACAAGAAAAGAATCATGTCATTTGAGGTTGTAAAACTGAAGTTATAGTCAAAAAATCGACCACTACCAGTGTTGGACTGACAATTTCACAGTACAGTTAAAACGGTCATTTTCAAATTAAAATTGTGAGTAAATGAGACATGAAAAAAATATTAAATTTATACACATGAAAGATACATATCTGAGGGTTATAACAAGACAAGAACCATGTCATTTGGGGTTGTAAAATTGAAGTTATGGTCAAAAGACCGACCACTATCAGTGTTTCACTAACAAATCTGAGAATGACTATTTAGAAACCAAATTTGACAACTACTATCCTAATGGACCAATTTGATTTTAAACATGATAAAAGTAAAATGATTAAGACCAAAACACAAATTTTTCAAGAAAGGACAAACATCATTTTGATTTTTAATCAAGAACCCTAAAACACATTCAAACAAACAAAGGCAAAATACTCAAAAAGAAATCCACAAGAAGCATGCTCACTCCAACAAGACATGACAAATTGTACCAAAACAATAATAAGACAGCAAACATGTAAAATCTATAATACCATCAACCAAGACCATGCTAGAAAAAGACCAACCCTAAACTAAGTACTGAACCACAATCAAAATAGAAACTAAACATAATCTCTTGAAACCAAAATATCATGAGGATATTCAAGAGAAGACAATAAAAATCAAAATGAAACTCATGGAATTAAAATGAAATAGAGGCATTCAAGAGGAAAAAAAAAAAAACATACATTTTACATGAATTGAAACAAAAACCCACAAGATAATGACAATAAATCAATAAAAGAGTGAAGGTTACCTAGTGTTCTTCAAGAAAACTCATCTTCCTTGCTTAAAAGTGTATAACCCAACTCCAAGAAGCTCAAACCACTCTTGGTTTATTGTTTTTCTCTCCAAGAATATCAAGAACACTCAAGAACTCTTAACTTTTCTCTCAACTTTCCTCTCTTTGATTTTTTTTTTTCAAGTTCTCTCCCTTCCTTCTTGTTTTCACCTTGAGAGCATATTATGAGGCTCTATCCTCTCTCTTTTTTCTTATGTAATAAGCCCTCCCAACTTAGAGAGCAAGTTGAGGGTAGTTTGGCCCTTTCATATCCCTTTTGCAATTTCCTCCAACTTTCCTTTTGCCTTGGCATGTGAAAAATCCAATAATTTTTTTCCCAAAATGCCCTAACCGAATTGCACACTTCAACTCCTCTAATTTGTATTTTTTTTATGCAAAAATATGGTTAAGCCCATTAGCAATTTTTTCAAAATTGTCTTGCACAAACAACTTCCATAAAGCTTCCTTGATGCTACATTTTTTCACTTATGCTTGGAGGAATTCTTTACACCCTAGTTGATCTCCTTTCAGATTTTTAACAAATTTATTTGATTTTTTTGATTAAAAAAAATCACAAAACCCTAATGGGCCAATTAGGCAAATTAGGTCAAAATAAGCCCAAAGAGCTCAACCTTGGACTTAAGTTGATCCAATTGGTCCCAAATTATACCTCAAACAAATTAAATAGTCTAAAATATATATATAATTTATTTGGATCAAAAACATTAAATAAATAAAAAATCAGTTGGGCCCGAAGACTCCCCAAACTAAGGTTTTAGCATGACGGGTTAAGCCCAAAACATGAGTTTTGACCCAAAATCACTAAAAGCCTGAAAAATTATATTTTGTATGTCTAAACAAAGTATTTAAAATAAATCAAATGGGTTAAAAGGCCCCAAACTCAAATTTAAAGAAAATTGGTCAAAGGGCTTCCTAACTTGTATTAAAATGAAATAGGTCAATGCTCCAAAACTAAAACTTTGATCCAAAAACTAAAAGAGGCCTTAAGTACATTAAAATCAAAATTTTCAATTAAAAATAATTTTTCTATTTGTTTCTTTTTTTTTAAAAAAAAAACATGTAACAACTTTCGGACAAAATACGGTGTCTACGGTTGCCCATCTTTACATGTTTTGTTATAGATAAAACACACTAAGCTCTCGCTTGTCGTGTTCTAATGTAAGAAACATGTAAAAATAAAAGACTAGTATTTTGTCCGGAGCATAAAAAATGACTAAGAAATTTAAGAGCATTGAGATCTTTCACCCGAGAGACGACAAGAATTTAAAAGCACCGAGATTTTTTATCCGGGAGCAAATAAAAAATTGAAAAGCACCGAGATCTTTCACTCAAGAGCCGACAAGAATTTAAAAGCACATAGATCTTTCACCCGTGAGCCAACAGAATTTAAAAGCACCCAGATTTTTACTCGGAAGCCGACAGAAATTTAAAAACACCGAGATCTTTGACCCAGAAGTCAACAGAATTTAAAAATATCGAGATCTTTCACTTGCGGGCCAACAAAGGCACCGAGATCTTTCACTCAGAAGCTGACTGAATTTAAAAGCACCGAGATCTTTCACTCGAGAGCCCACATAATTTAAAGGCATCGAGATCTTTCACTCACGAGCCGACTGAATTTAAAAGCACCGAGATCTTTCACCGAGGAGCCGATAGAAAATTAAAAAGCACCGAGATCTTTCATTCGAGAGCCGACAAGAATTTAAAAGCACAGAGATCTTTCACCCGGGAGCAAACAAAATTTAAAAGCAACGATATCTTTCACTCAGGAGCCGACAAGAATTTAAAAGCACCGAGATTTTAAAGCACTGAGATCTTTTACTCGGGAACTAACATAATTTATAAGCATCAAGATCTTTCACTTAGGAGCTGACAAGAATTTAAAAGCACTGAAATCTTTCACCCAAGAGCCATCTTTCACCCAGGAGCCAACAGAATTTAAAAGCATCGAGATCTTTCAGCCGGGAGCCAACAAAATTTAAAAGCACCAAGATCTTTCACTCGGGAGCCGACTGAATTTAAAAGCACTAAGATCTTTGACTCAGAAGCTAACAGAATTTAAAAAGCACCGAGATTTTTCACTCAGGAGCCAACATGAATTTAAAAGCACCGAGATCTTTCACTTGGGAGTTGATAAGTCGATTTTATACCACTTATCATGTATTTATCTACCTTGTTAATTGTTTGTTCTAGGGTATTTTGAGTTTGATTCTTATGAATTAATGTTTCTTTTATAGGTTTCTACATTAGAAGTCATTGGAAGTTACTTTAGTGTTTTTTGGTGTCAAAAAGAGCAAGTTTTGGCACATTTGGGATGGAGGCAGCAACTTGGGCTCCGCAACCCCTTATTTGCAAAGAAAACCAAATATCAGACAGAAGTTAGGGCGCTACAGCCCCCTCCAAGCTGAAACTTGGAGGCTGCAGCCCCTCGACGGTCAACTCGAGATTTAACTTCCAAACTTCTTATTTTCATTAGGACTCCTACTTTATTTTAATTTATTTTTCTCCTCAACTTCCTAGGACATATAAATAGGACTCTTAAAGTCTAAATTAGGGTTCCACACGTTTTTACACAAGAGGCAAGAGGAAGATTATCAAGCTCCAAAATTGGGATTTCATCATTGATTCTCAACTTCTAAGAGTTTTTCTCATCTTTTTCTCTTGTTTTTATGTCTAATTTATGTGTAATCATATTTTTATCTACTGTCATGAACTAAATTCCCTTCTAGGGCTATGATATAGCCGAGCTAGGAAGATTTGTGATTTTCTATTCCTTTAATTCAAGAACTCCTTTATTAATTGTCTTCTTATTTTCAAGTCTTTATGTTTCTAATTGTTTGATCACCTATTAGTTGATTAGATAATTACAATGAGACTAGGAGGTAATTTGTAACTAAATATCATATGTATTAAGAACATAAGTTGCATGCAGGATCTGGATATACCGTCATGGCCTTTGTTGCTATTTAAAAAGAACCATAGAATTAAATGAATTTCTAGGTTATTCGCAACTAACATAAGAATATAGTGGGTTCATAACTTAGAAATATTTTTGTTTAACTTTGAGAAAGACTAATAAATAATTTAGGGTTCTTAGCTAGCAATTACGAAGATTGTTCCTAGTTAATAAATTAGGAATAGCAAATCGGAATAGCTATGGTGAAATCAAAAGCCCTAGATATTTCTCATTCATTTTTCTACTCGTCACTGATTTAATATTTTTGCCTTTAGATTATCACTTATATACCCTCATTGATTCTCTAGATAAAATTAGAATACACTCAATTTTGGTACTTATTAGCTACAGTCTCCGTGAGACAATATTCTAATCTCATTTTATTACTTGAAAACGATAATATGCACTTGTGTTAGAGTTTTACACAACAAGTTTTTGGCGCCGTTGCCGGGGATTATGCGTCTATTAATATCAATACTAAGGTAGTCTAATTTTAGTCTAGATCTTTATTTTTTCTATTTTACGCTTATGTTCTTTGTTTTTCAGGAATTCTCTCTAGTGTATGAGAAGTGCGGGGTGCGATAATCTACTACCTTTGGATTCTAAAATCGAGAAGACGTGTAAGAAATACCGAAGGAAAAGAGGAAGCGTCACTAGAGCAGCTCAGATCACTATGGAAGACGCCGAGCAAAATAGAGAGCCAATGATTGCTTGGAAAGCATTAAAAGATTATGGAATTCCCAAAGGGCCAGCCCCTATCTCAAGGATCAATAGGCCAACAATTCAAGCCAACTAGTTTGAGATCAAAGCTAGTGTCATTCAGATTATGCAAGCTAACCAATTTAGAGGGCTAGCAACTGAAGATGCCAATGTACACTTGGTTGGATTGCTGGAGATTTGTAACACCTTCAAGTATAATGGTGCCACTGACGACGCCATTCGCTTACGCCTATTTCCATTCTCACTAAAAGATGAAGCAATGAATTGGCTATACTCTCTTGCACCAAGTTCTATTAACACATGGGATGAGATGACCAAGTAATTTTTGGCAAGATTTTTTCCACCAACAAAAACAGTCAGGATGCACAATGATATTTACACTTTTGTGCAACATGACATAAAGGGACTACATGAAACTTAGGAGCAGTTCAAGGGCTTATTGAGGAAGTGTCCACACCATAGTTTACCGGAGTGGCTCCAAATTCAAAATTTCTATAATGGTTTGAATGGGTCCACTAGAACTCTACTTGATGTTGCTGCAAGTGGGCATTAATAGAGAAAACTGATGAAGAAGCTTTCAAGCTACTTGACCAAATGGCAGCAAATGCTCGCCAATTGCCTTCTGAAAAGGGTCCAACTAAGAAAGCTTATGGGATGCATGCAGTTGATCCCATCACAGCCCTCAATGCCAAGATGGATTCTCTTGTAAAACAATTAGGCACTTTGACAGCCAATGTCATCCACACTCCTCAAGTCAAATGTGAAGTATGTCATAGCGATCACTCTAGTGCAGATTATCCTGTTATGAACATGAATAGCCCACCATCTCTTGAGGAAGCTCAATTTGTGGAAAATTTTAATAGGCAAGGTGCACCATATTCCAACACTTACAATTCAAGATGGAAAAATCACCCTAATTTCTCTTGGAAGAACTCTCAAAATGTGGCTAACCCATTCGGATTCCAAGCTCAGCCACCACCACCCAAAGTTTCATTAGAAGATGCCCTTGCTCAATTAACAGTGAACACTACTCAATTCATGACAAGGACTAACACTACGTTGCAGAATCAAGCCGCTTCTATTTGGAATTTAGAGGCGCAAATTGGACAAATTTTTAATATGCTCTCCTCTAGAGATCAAGGCACATTGCCCAACAATACTGAAATAAATCCTAAAGAGCAAGTTAATGTCATAACTCTTCAAAATGACAAAGTGGTGGAAGAGCCTAAAAAGAAAAGTTAGTGGTAAAAAAAACACATGAAGCAAAAGAAGGAGATGATGTACCTACTGAGGAAGTTTCAAAAGAGGAGGTGAAGCAACCTAAGTCTATATTATTTTCTGATAACCCTCCACCATACAAACCCCGAGTACCTTTCCCTCACAGATTTCAGAAGCAAAACATGGACAAACAATTCTCCAAGTTCTTTGAGGTGTTCAAGAAGCTCCATATAAATATTCCATTTGTGGAGGCCTTGGAACAAATGCCTAGTTATGTCAAGTTCATGAAGGAGATTCTCACCAATAAGAGAAGGCTAGGGGATTGTGAAACTGTGGAACTTACTGAGGAATGCAATGCAATCTTACAAAAGAAATTGCCACCAAACTTAAAAGATCCAGGGAATTTTAATATTCCTTGCATTATTGGCAACTTATCTTTTGGTAAGGCACTTTGTGATCTTGGTGCTAGTATTAACCTTATGTCTTTTTCTATTTTCAGGAAATTAGGTATAGTAGAAGTTAAACCAACCTCCATCTCCTTGACACTGGCGAATAGATCAGTCCAATATCCAAGGGGAATTCTTGAAGATGTATTGCTGAAAGTGGACAAGTTCATCTTCCCAGCGGACTTCATTGTGCTAGACATGGAGGAGGACCAAGAAATCTCTATCATTCTTGGTCGTCTATTCTTAGCAACTGGGAAAGCTCTCATTGATGTGCAAAAATGGCAACTCACTTTGAGAGTTCAAGGTGATCAAGTCTCCTTCAAAGTATTCAAGGAAACTAAACACCCGGATGAAGAGAATAGGTGCTTCAACATAGACACAATAGAGGGAAGCACCAAAGAAGTGTCTCCAGCAAACTCCTTAAAGAAACCAATTGAAGCTAGCACGGAGGGGATGTATAAAAAGAAAAAGTCACATAACTCAGAGTTTCAAGATGAGAAAATCCCCAAAAAGTAAGTGGCTGGTTCCTTACCTTGAGTTGAGTCTCATAAGAACAAAAAAAAAAAAAAAACCCNAAAAAAAAAAAAAAAAAAAAAAAACCCTCATTCAAAAAGATATTTTTGGAGTACCTCAAGAAGTCTTCTTGCTATGGAGATGGAAACGAAGTATGGAGATTAAAGAAGAATGACCAACAATCTAAGGCTCATAGAGATAGTGAAGTGAAGTTTCAAAAGACCTCCACTACTATTTTTGATCCTAGTTAATTTATTTCAGAGATAGTCAAGCTGAGGACTATAAAACAAACACTTTTTGGGAGGCAACCTATTTTCTTAACCCTTCCTTTTATTTTGTTTTGTTGATTTCTTAGATTTTTATCTTATGTCTTTAGTTATGTGTTAGGTTTAATTTTTCTTTAGCTTTGTTAATTTTTAGATGTGGAAGTAATTTTGGGGGTTCCAAGGAGTTTAAAAGTGCATGAACAGTATTTTTGACAAAGTGGACAGCTAATATAGCATCGCAGCGCTAGCTAATACTTCCTCAAGCAAAACCAAACAGAGCCCAAGGCGCCACCGCGTTGTCCTTCAGCGCCGTAGCGCCCTGCTTCCTTTGGGAAAAAAAAAAAAAGGGCTTCATCAGCAACAAATGCTAGATTTTCAACATTCATTCCCATTCCAATTGATCCATCTCTTATCTAAGGGAGTTTTCTATACTTTCTCTGTTAATTTGTTTAAACATTGAGGACAATATTAGTCTTAAGTTTAGGGGTGAAAATTGTTGAATTTCTTTCTTTTGTTTTGTCTTTACTTTCTTTTTGTTATTAGGATGTTTAATTAGTAGATTTTTAATTATAGTTTGTGTTATTTTGAGTGATGATGAAGTTTGAAAACCTATGGCCAATGATAAAACTGATTGTAATTGTTCATAGCTCTTGAAAAATGATGCATGTTATGTTTGTGTGTATGTGTGATTCTTGTGTTAGTTTTTTACTTAACTTGTATTTTCTTGACATATTGAGCACATAACCCTAAGCGTTTGTATTCTTTGCTTGATTTGAAAAAGGTTTAGGCATTCTTAGTATTTATATGACTTCATAGGACTCTAGAACTAGTTTGAATGTTGGTTGAAGCGAAATCCTAGGTTATGCAACTTTAGGGAGATGATTTAGGCATTGTTTGGATAGTTTGAGTCTTTCAAGCCAACCCTTGCATTACTTCTATCCCTAGTCACCTCAATTGAGCCTACTTGTAACATTTTCTTTGTCACCCCTATTTTAACCTAACCCTTGAATAAATTTCCTAACCTTACATTCATGACACATTATCAGTTTAGGAAAAGTATTGAGAGTATATGGATAAATGAGGGTGGATGGGAGGAGTGTTGAGCTTTGAAAAAAAAAAATCTAGATTATTGCTTCTTGACTAGAAAAAGAAAAAATTGATACACCCCTTTGATCATTAAAAGAGAATAAGTTTGGGGGTGAAGTCTAGCATTCAAAGAAAAGAAAGAGTAAAGAGAAGCACAATCAAAAAAAAAAAAAAGAGGAAAATAATCAAAGTGAAAAAGTTGGGTGAAAACTAGTGAAGAAATGGCTCCAAAAGCCTAGATTGGTTTTGTGTCATATGTGAATGAACCTCATTGATTATCTTTTACCTCACCTTAACCTTAGTCATTCATTAGAATCTTCAAAAGCCCTTTTGATCTTTGATGTTGTGACTAGCCTACATTAGTGGAGAGTGGCATGAAAAGCTAGCCTATGGAATTCCTCATGTGCTTTATTTAAAGGTCTAATTGCTTGAGTGAGCATGTATAAACTTATTCATAGTGCAAGAGGTCATTTGTGAAAGGTTACACACACACACTCAAGGAGATTATTAGTGAGCTACAACTTACATTTGAATTAATTTATATACTTTCATGATATGATAAATTTTCCTTAAACTATAATTAATTTTTATCCTTGAGGCCTATATGGTTAGTAAAATTATGTTGTCACTCATGTGTGTTAGTTTTGTTAACTTTATTAGTTTAATTCTTTGTTTTGCTTGAGGACTAGCAAATCTCAAGTTTGGGGGTATTTGATAAGTCGGTTTTATACCACTTATCATGTATTTATCTACCTTGTTAATTGTTTATTTTAGGGTATTTTGAGTTTGATTCTTATGAATTAATGTTTCTTTTATAGGTTCTTACGTTAGAAGTTATTGGAAGTCACTTTGGTGTTTTTCGGTGTCCAAAAGAGAAAGTTTTAACAAATTTGGGATGGAGGCAGCAACTTGGGCACCGTAGCCCCCTATTTGCAAATAAAACCAAAGATTAGATAGAAGTTAAGGCGTTGCAGCCCCCAGTTTGGGCGTCGTAGCCCTCTCCAAGCAGAAACTCGGAGGTTGTAGCCCCCAGTCTGGACTCCGCAACCCCCTCCACGTAAAAACTCAGAGGCCGTAGCACCATCTAGGCAGAGAATTGGAGGCTGCAACGCCTAAACCCGAGGCTGTAGCCCCCCGACGGTCAACTCGGGATTTGACTTCCAAACTTCCTATTTTCATTAGGACTCCTACTCTATTTTAATTTATTTTTCTCCTAAACTTTCTAGGGCATATAAATAGGACTCTTAAAGTCTAAATTAGGGTTCCACATGTTTTTACACAAGAGGCAAGAGGAGGAGGAAGATCAAGCTCTAAAATTGGGATTTCATCATTGATTCTCAACTTCTAAGAGTTTTTCTCATCTTTTTATCTTGTTCTTATGTTTAATTTCGGTGTAATCATGTTTTTATCTACTTTCATGAACTAAATTCCCTTCTAGGGCTATGATGTAGCCTAGCTAGGAAGATTTGTGATTTTCTATTCCTTTAATTCAAGAACTCCTTTATTAATTGTCTTCTTATTTTCAAGTCTTCATGCTTCTAATTATTTGATCATCAATTATTTGATTAGATAATTACAATGAGACTGTGAGGTAATTTTTAATTAAAGATCATAGAGATTAAGAACATAGGTTGCATGTAGGATAGAGATATACCTTTATGGCCTATGTAGCTATTTAAAAAGAACCATAGAATTAAGTGAATTTTTAGGTTATTCTCAACTCACATAGGAATATAGTGAGTTCATAACTTAGAGATATTTTTTTTGATCTTAGGAAAGACTAATAAATAATTTAGGGTTCTTAGCTAGCAATTAGGAAGATTGTTCTTGGTTAATCAATTAGGAATAGCAAATCAAAATAGCTATGGTGAAATCAAAAGCCCTAGATATTTATCGTCCATTTTTCTACTCGTCACTAATTTACTATTTTTGTCTTTAGATTATCACTTATATATACTCATTGATTCTCTAGATAAAATTAAATACACTTAATTTTGGTATTTATTAGCTACAGTTTCTATGGGACGATACTTTACTCTTATTTTATTACTTGAAAATGATAACATACACTTGCGTTAGAGTTTTACACAACAGGAGCCAACATGAATTTAAAAGCACCGAGATCTTTCACTCGCGAGCCAACAAAATTTAAAGGCATTGAGATCTTTCACTCGGGAGCCGACTGAATTTAAAAGCACTGAGATCTTTCACTCGGGAGCTGACTGAATTTAAAAGCATCGAGATTTTTCACTCGGGAGCCGACAAAATTTAAACGCACTAAGATCTTTCACCCGAGAGCCAACATAATTTAAAAGCACTAAGATCTTTCACTCAGGAGCTAACAGAATTTAAAAGCACTGAAATCTTTCACCCGAGATCCAACATAATTTAAAAGCACCAAGATCTTTCACTCGGGAGCCAACAAAATTTAAAAGCACCGAGATCTTTCACTCGGGAGCCAACATGAATTTAAAGGCATCAAGATCTTTCACCTGGGAGCTAACAAAATTTAAAGGCACCTGTCTTGACACAGGCTTGACCTAGCTAGGCTAGATTTGATTTAAGCAGAAAAGCAAAATGCAAACAAGGAATGCACCTGGCTTGACACAGGCTCGACTTAGCTAGGCTAGATTTGATTTAAGTAGGAAATCAAGATGCCGAAAAGGAAAGCACCTTGCTCGACACAAGCTCAACCTAGCTAAGCTAGATTCGATTTAAGCAGGAAAAGTGAAATGCAGAAAAAGAAAGCACCTGACTCGACACAGGCTCGACCTAGCTAGCCTAGATTCGATTTATGCAGAAAAAGTAAAATGCATATAAAGAAAGCACCTGTCTCGACACAGGCTCGACCTAGTTAGGCTAGATTCGATTTAAGCAGAAAAAGTTAAATGCAGATAAGGAAAACACCTGGCTCGACACAAGCTCGACCTAGCTAGGCTAAATTCGATTTAAGCAGGAAAAGCAAAGGTGCCTCCTCCACCGAAGGACTTTGACAAGAAAAATAAAGTGCCTCTTCCACCGAAGGGCTTTAACAAGAAAAAAAAAAAAAAAAAAGTGAAGATGGGTATGTCATGGTTCAAGGCCTATGGTTAAACAAAAAGTAAACAGAGGATGAACTTTAGAAAATGCATGATATGAGTCAACATGACAAAATTTGGGAAATGATATGATATGCAAGAAAAATAACATGAAAGGGCAAGGCCCAAACTGGTAATAAGACAATAGGTCAATGGCCAAGGAATTGTAAGAAGTAAAAGAATGGGTCAAGACCCAGAATAAAGGGGAATAAAACTATTGGGTCAGAGCCAATGCTTAAATTAAAGACATTGAATTCGAAAAGTGCAAGTTGTTTGCTCAATCAAATTTTTCCCCAGTTTATGGTTTAATCTCAGAGACTTCTTTCTGCACGGATCTTGATGAATGTTAAACCCTTGCAAGAATCATGGCAGTGCTTTAAGCCAATTTTTTAATTGCTAATGCTTGTCATATCAATTGAGTAAGAGTCACTCCTATTTTATTTAGCAAAAATTAATGAAATGAGCTATGGATTCAAAGAAAGATAGTGGTGAGGAAATGATAGAGATGAGACAAGACATATGCCCCTTGATTTATGCCAACGAACTTGTCAAGGACAAAGTTATGTAAGAAATAAATTTTTGGGCAACTGAAATTTGCTCAAGTGTCAAGCACTAGGGAGGATCATGGAGGCAACAATTAGGACATAGAGCCCTCATTTCAATGGTTATGACAGCTTGCAAACTTGCAGAATGAAAATTTGCTCAAGTGGCAGGGACTTGAATAAATTCCCTTTAAGAATTGCAATTGACATAAAAAAGATTTTTCTTGAGTTAGGCTTGACCTCAATTAATTATTTTTTTTTTTGAAAACCAAAATTTTTCATAAAAAATTTTGCCCCAATTTATGGTTCAAGCAAACTAATCCTTAAGGGAGTCTTTACAAGCTTGTAATGGGGTCTTAGGTAACAAACATTTTCTTCAAAACAAAAGGAATAAAGGCTCAAAATTTTTGTCCCTTACACCTTATTTCTCCATTTTTCCTTCAACACCTAACTCCAATAGGCTTTTGTGCCAACATTCACTTACTAAAAGGATGCTCAAAGATTGTATTGAAGTTTTCAGAATGTAAGATATGACTAATGAAAGAGAGAATATAAAGACCCAAACATTTGATGTTGGGACAATAATGAGAATCTTGCTTTTCATAACTTGAGGTCTTCTTTTTGTCATTTTTATTACATAAACTGTATTTATTATTCCTCAAGCATTTAGAATGAATACTTTGTTTATATTTTTTTTTTGTCTCTCTTTTTGGAAAATGATTTTTTACCTCTTAAAGAATTTTTCTTTTCTTTTTCTTTTCCTCTTTCAAAAAGTTTTCCTTTCTTTTGCACTTCTCTTGCATTTTCAATTTTTTTTAGCAAGTCCATTGAGGTTTTGAAGACATCCTTAGCAAGTTGGCTCTCATTGTAGCCCGAGTATGATTCTCATCAGGTATGAAGGAAAATTTAAAGCTTAAAGTGGTTCGGCAAGGGATATGATGTGTTTGGATAAAAGAAAGAAAATCATCCTTCTTGACATTTGAATGTTGTCATGAAAGCTTATTGAAATTCTACCTTTCTCAAGAGAGTACATGAATTTGGAAATTAATAAATGAACTACTTCTTCAAGCTCAAATGGGTAGTTAAGGATACTCTACAATGTTTTGGAGAACAAAGAATGCTTCTAATCATTGGAAAAGTTTGCTTCTGGAGCTCAAATTTTGCTTAAAAAATAATTTTTCTTATGAGGTCTTCTTTTTTCAACATTCTCAAATGTATTCATCTTTGTGTCAATTGCAAATTCTCAAAAGAAAAATCTATGAATTTTTTTTTTAAAATGACTATGATTCCAAAAGAATAAGTCCAGAGAAAATAATAAAGATGGTAAAAAGAAATGCATGATCATTTCATTAATTGAAGCCAAATAACATAAACTCCTAACATTGAATGAACTCTATTAATCTTAGCCTTGGGCTAAAATGATTAAATTGACAAGATAAACACTGAACAACAAAAAAAAATGGCTTGAAGCAACAAAAAAGCAAATTTGACCAACATCCTTCTTGAATCACCCTTTAATCTCCAACAGGATCTTCTCAATCTTGAGTCTTATGATTAAGCAGTATGTGTAGTTACATTGGGTGCAGCCGCAATTTCCCATATCTGAATTACCCCATGCTTAATCAATTGAAACACTATCTGCTTGACAGCATCACAAACTTAAATAGAATGTCTAATTGCTCCCATATGATAGTCACATTTGAGATTTGAATTGTACCAATGAGGGAAATGTGGCTTTAGAGGTTCCAAAAGACGAGGAGTAATCACATGGGCATCACACAATTGCTTGAACAATTCAACTCTGGTTATAGGAGTATTAGGAAAAAGGTTCTTGATTCCTTGGAGATACTCAAGGAGCAGGATAGCCTTGAGGTGGGGTTTGTGGGAAAGATGGTGGGATGAGTGATGAGCTGCCGAGGCTCCTCAAATTACTTAAAGTTTTAGGTCGGTTACCTAGCTATTTGCAGCATAGGACAGCCCTAAGTCGAACCTAAGGATTATTCTATTTAGTGAATCATATAGAGAAGCATGTAAACAGGGGGGTTGTGTTTGTTTTAAGTACTTGACAGAAAATAATTGTAAGTGGTAACCTAAAGGAAAACAACCAATCCAAGCCTTAACTGATTCTGATTTTGATTCATCCTTGATTTCTAATGATCCATTCAATTATTAACCATGTTCTTGGCCTTTAAAACATATCAAGACGCCTCTCAATGTTCTATGGATGTCCACTGGTTAAGCAACCAGAATTCGGATTCAACTAAGACTAAATGAATTAAGCAAACATTCAAGTCTAGTTTTACCTAAGTCCATGATCCAGCCAAGGTGATTAATCCATCCAAAAGCTCAGAAACATTAATCAACCATACAATCCTCTTTTATCACATGCAATTAAGCAATCACACATGAAGATCCAAATTCGAATTAAGCAATTCAAACAGAATATTTCAAAGGATTGAAAGAACTTTGATTAACAACTAAAATGAAGAACAACAACTCATAATCTCAAAACCAATAATCAGAATAGCAAAACCTGGATTGATATGTTGGATTAGCCCTCCATGAACAAGAGGAGCTGAAGTTCTTACAAAATATCTAAAAGAAAACTTAAGAACTAAGGAAAGCTCAAAAATCTGTCTAAAATATCTAATGAGGTGATTCTGAATTTCGGCTGCCTCCTTCTTCTGATATAGACCTCCAATTTTACATGCACACCTAAATTGCCCTTAGGGCACACTTGTTCCCATGGGCCTTAGCTTCAATTGGGCTTTGGTTTGGGCCCATTTGGACTTGTCATGAGGAAGTTAGGCCCATTTAAGTGGCAGAAGGTGTCTGGAACCGTCAGCTAACTTGCACAGCAAATAAGACCATCTTCCACATAAAATATGGTGAACCGGTCTTCATATCAATTGAAGCTCTGTCTGTTAGCTTTCCAATGGTACCAGTTTCAGGTCAATATGACATCTACAACTCAAGTTATGACCCAAATACTGCATGTAGGTCAGGATCCTGCGACAGCATGTCTTCTCTGGCTTCCAGGCTGCATATGACCTTCTGAACGTCCGAATTAGCTTTGGAGCCCTGAAAGAAAGTTGTAGACAATTCTCTCAGCTTTCCAACAAGGTATGACTCGGAATTTTTGGACATCCAGAACTCAAGATATGCCTGAAACACAGAGACAGCATATAATGCCCAGTATTGCTGGAAATTGCAATTAAGCATAAATGGATCCTAAGTCATGAAATGAGGTCTAAGTCTATGCAATTCAGCCCAAAAGAGGTTTAAAAGACTAAGTATGAGGAATAACTATTGTATAAAAAGTGTGTTCATCAATGAGATTGACTTAGTATGGAGGAGAGAAAATGGGAATTGGAGAATGGTATGGGCTTTAAGGTTGAAGGTACGATGGTACTCTTGGTGAATGTACCTAATTTACCTCACCCTTTTTTTTCTTAAATTGTTCTCCATTCTTTCGACCGTTGTTATGATTTCTCTTCTTAAGAATGACAATTTTCTTGCTCGACTCATCTCTTCAAC
This sequence comes from Cercis canadensis, assembly GCA_003255065.1. NCBI lineage: Eukaryota > Viridiplantae > Streptophyta > Magnoliopsida > Fabales > Fabaceae > Cercis > Cercis canadensis. Next base: position 346,524 of record QAOA01008326.1, read on the forward strand.
TCTCTCTCTCTGGCCTTGATCAACTTAGAGAAGTCCCTATAAACAATTGTTACCATCAACTCAGCATAAGAGGAATGCAAAGTATTCATAAAATAATGAATCATTTCAGAATCCAACCATGGAGGTTGAACTTAGACTGTTACATTCCTCTACTTTTGAGCATAATCTTTAAAGATTTCACCTTCTTCCTTTCGCATAGACCCTAATTGAGCTCTAGTATGAGCTATGTTATCATTAAAACTATACTGCTTCAAGAAAGAATCAGCTATGTCTCTCCATGTGTGAATCTTGAAATGATCCAGACGCCAATACCAATCTAAAGCAGGACCAGTCAAACTCTCTAGGAAGAAGTGCATAAAGAATTTCTCATCTCTTGACCAAATAGACATCTTAGTGCAATAAAATTTCAAGTGAAGCCGAGGATTGGTTGTTGCATCATAGCGGGTAAACTCAGGCTTTTTAAAATCTTTTAGGAGAACAAATTCAGGTGTTAAGGAAAGTTCATCAATGTCAACTGACCTATATACCCTTGATACTTGCATCATCTTAACCTGTTCATCCAAAAGCACCTATTTTTTCTCCATTGATTCGACCCTCCGAATCTCCTTCTCCAACTCTTCCTTATCTTTTCTTAAAGGAACTACCCCTAAAGCTTCGTGTGCAGTATAGTGAGTAATTGGATCGGTGCACGTGTAAATGCCCCTTTGATTTTCATTTGGATTGAATGGAGCCTCCGTCGACAGAGAAAATGGGTCTGAGAAAGGCAGCAAGATGGCACACATAACATCGGCTGAAGGGATTGCTGAATTGCAATCATATCCCTATACTAGATTTGCATAAGACATAATCTGTGGAGGCATTCCCTGTATTGGAGCAAAAGCTGCATAAGTTGCCTCATTTGATGGATATGTCAACAAAGGCGTTACGTGAGAAATTGGAGGGATATTAGCATGGCTTAGTCCTTCAGCCACATCCTTCAACTTCAGGTTCTCTGTGAGAAGCTTCATCATTTCATCCATATGAGATTTTAATTCAACGAACTCACCCTTTAGATCGCGACCTTGTTTCTTATTTTCCTCCATGACGGTGATGGTTCTTGATATGAGCCCAATTGACTTTTTGACATAATGCTTTTGATTGAGCTTATTTTTCTTTAAGCGAGCAATGTTCAACATTTTTAAATGAAAACTGCATAGGATGAATGGAAAACAAAAATAAGGTTTATGGAATAGGCAAGAGAAAAATGCATCACTCCTTTTTTTTATTTATTTAAATGATCACAATAAAAGCTTTAGTGTTTTGACAAGAAAAAAAATGTACAAAAACATGACTTTGGCCTTATTGACAAATGAAGAGAGCTATTGGTCCATTTATTTAAAAAAAAAAAAATGATACTTATGAGTTGAAATAATGCGCAAATGCATATGACCGGCTTTGACATGGCAAATTAAAAAAGAACAAAGCTTCTACCTTCTCTTCTTTATTTGGAAAATGGAAGGGGAAAAAGTAAATAAAAAAAATAGACACTTACGGAAAAAAAAAAAAAATGAGACATGGGACCTTTTATTTTAATGCAAAAAATCATATGAAAAAGATAACAAAAAAAAATGCTTCTCTGATGTCCTATAATTAGGTCAAAACCTTAGGGTTAAAATTTTTTAACTTAGTAGCTAGGCTCTAGCCTTACACATGTAAGATTCTAAGCTCATACTAGTTGTGCAGAGTTACATGGTAGGTCTATCATTCTAGACAATCCAAGATTCTCAGATCACCTCCATCAACATAATGGAGAAACTCGTCTTACTTGCATGAATAGACAAGAAGATGAACTCCCATGCTTATCTATCCCAGTTGGACGAGACATAATATGAGTAGAAGTTTTTGTGTAAGCTGCTAAAGAATATGTTTTTAGTGACGATACTAGACTGCCTCCTAATCCTAGGTAAACCTAGGGCTTGGTTGTAGAGCCAAAAAGTGTGTGAGGCAGCAGTGTTAGTGTACTATGTGTGCAGAAAAAACATACAAACCTCAACCTATATCTACCTGTTGTATAGAAAAAAAAAAGCTTAATTACAATTTTGGTCCCCCTATTTTAACCACTTGAATGTTTTGGTCCCCCTTCTTTAAAAATGAACTATTGAGTCCCTCTATATTCATAAAATATACAAGTTTAGTCCATTTATCTTTAAGTCAAAATTCTTAGGTTTATTTCAAGGTGTAAAGTTCTCTAATTTATAATCTCACCGTTCAGATTGAAGAGATACGTCTTGTGAATCTCTCAATTAAATTTCAGCTCAATCTAACGATGAAAAAGTCTAAATTTTGTGGTTAGATGAAAAATTATGATTTTGGTATTTTGGGCTGAGTCCCACCGTTAGATCGAGCTAAAATTTAGTGAGGAGGTTCATAAGATGTAGCCCTTCAATCTGAACGGTGGGATTATGAATCAATGAATTTTACACCTTGAAATAAACCTAGGAATTTTGACTTAAAGATAAATGAACTAAAATTGTACATTTTATGAATATAGAGAGACTCAATAGTTTATTTTTAAAGAAGTGAGACGAAAACGTTTAAGTGGTTAAAATAAGGGGACCAAAATTGTAATTAAGCCAAAAAAAAAATACATAATATACATATGCAACAAAAATAATCTATCTACAGATGCAAGCATGAAATAAACAACGAAGCAATAAAACAAAATTAGGGATGAAAAAATTATTAGGCCATTTCATATTGAAACAAATAGGAACAATTAAAAAAAAAAAAACCCTTTTTTAGTTACTTAAAAAAAATGGTCTGCAAACCAGAGAGGGTTCGGGAGTCAGTTTGTATATGGAGAAGGTGTTAGGCACCCCACAACACCCGTCTAAAAGACAGTTACTTGAAATTAGTTGTGCGAATCATAAAATGGCCAAAATGTACTTTATTCATCCTTCGAATAATAAACTATACAAGTAAATAAGAATACTAACAGCAAATTTAAACATGAAATGTATGCAATTAACGTGCCCTAAATCCTTCCACATATTCCTTGCATATGGCGCCCTACAGGATGACGTTTATCCTTACTTAGGAACGATAGGGTGTGCCACCTGATATGCAGATGGATTGCCTTATCCCTGCATGATAGGTAAGGGGCCTATGGATGCTAAACGAACAATCACATTCCTAAATGCTATGCAAATATATGATTTTAAGTATTACAACACTTGTTCTATTTCAATAGGGGTATATAATTGAAAAATGTAATCAAAATAAACAAAAACTCTCCAAGCCTCCGAATAGCCTTATGATTTTTCTAATGGCCTAAAATAAGAAATTAAAGGTCACATATGCATAAACAATTGAGCAGCCACAACACATCACAATAAATGACAAGATAAAACAATGAACATGTCAACTTATAGTGAAAAGATATACAATACTAAAGCACATGTTGCAGCCATTAAGAGTCAAAATAAAACCATAAAAAATGACATGAAAGTAAGACAACAACATTTAGTTAAACAGGACAATCAACATACACTCTTAATTAACATGCAAATGGTTCTAAAAAGGAAAAAAAGACAGCAAGTAAACACAAGGCAAAAATATAACAGTAAAGACAGAAAATAAAACATAAAATAGAGGAAACTTGTAAAGAAATATGGAAATGCATGCTAAAGCGATTTGATTCCAAAATTTTATATGACATAAAAAAATATCTTATGGTTCTAAATGATAAAAAAAATCATACAAAAATGAGCTCCCTAACTCAAGTTATAGCAAAAAAATAAAACATTGTCATAATCAACTAAAAATTTCACAGTACAGTTAAAATAATCATTTTTAAATTAAAATTGTGAGCAAATGAGACATGAAAAAAAATATGAAATTTATATACATGTACCATACGCATCTTAGGGTTCTAACAAGATAGGAACCATACCATTTGGGATTGTAAAATTGAAGTTATGGTCAAAAGACCGACCACAGCCAGTGTTGGATTGACAATTTCACAGTACAGTTAAAATAGTCATTTTCAAATTAAAACTATGAGCAAATGAGAAATTAAAAAGATATGAAATTTACACATATGCAAGATACGCATCTTATGGTTCTAACAAGATAAAAATCATGTCATTAGGGGTTGTAAAACTAAAGTTATGGTCAAAAGATAGACCACTACTAGTGTTGGACTAACAAGTCCGATAATGACTATTTAGAAACCAAATTTGATAACTACCATCCCAATTGACCAATTTGATTTTAAACATAATAAAAATCAAAAGATTAAGGCCAAAACACAAAGTTTTCAAGAAATGTCAACGCTCATTTTGATTTTTAATCAAAAACCTTAAAACACATTCAAGAAAACAAAGATAAAACAAACAAAATATTTAAAAAAGAAATCCACAAGAAGCATGATCACTCCAACAAAGACATGACAAATGGTACCAAAACAATAATAGGGTAGCAAGCATGTAAAATTTACAATACCATCAACCAAGACCATGCTAGAAAAAAATCAACCCTAAACAAAAATCATGTCATATGGTAAAAACAACCAAAACAACAATAAACTAAGTACTAAATCACAATCAAAATAAAAACTAAACATAATCTCCCTAAACCAAAATATCATAAGGATATTCAAGATAGGAGAAAAACAACAAAAATAAAAATGAAACTTATGGAATTAAAATGAAATAGAGGCATTCAAGAGGGAAACAAAAAGAAACATACCTTTCACATAGATTCAAACAAAAACCCATAAAAGAATGGCAAGAAATCAAGAGAATAGTGAATGTTACCTAGTGTTTTTTAAGAAAACTCTTCTTCCTTGCTCAAAAGTGTAGAACCCAACTCCAAAAAGCTCAAACAATTATTGGTTTCTTGTTTTCTCTCTAAGAATATCAAGAACATTTAAGAACTCTCAACTTTTCTCTCAATTTTCCTCTGTTTGATCTATTTTTTTTCAAGTTCTCTCCCTTCCTTCTTGCTTTTACCTTGAGAGCATATTATGAGGATCTCTTTTTTTTTTTTTTTTTTTTTTTTTTTTTTT